>JAFMOD010000434.1:21774-76315 GCA_019802435.1 Corydoras maculifer
GGACAGAGGCGTTCACCTGTTACCTGTTAGTTTTAAGCAAAATCACACCGGGTGAGGTCCAGAACACGAGACTGAGAGTGAAATTCCATTACAAATGCATCCAAACGCACAACATGGTTCATTTTAACATTAAAAAGCTACGGAGGAGCGATGAGTCTGCGTGCCTTCACAGTGGTCCATTAATCCAAAGAGCACAAATACGACCTCACACATACACACACACACACACACATACACACACACACACACACCTGTTCTCTCAACAGTCCGAGTTCCCAGGTGCTAATGGGGGGGTTCTCAGATGCGGGGAGTGGAACTCCTCGGGTTTTGCTGCACTCTGCTGGGAGAGTTCGGCTCTGTGGTAAAGTCTTAGAAGAAGAACGCGGCGTTACTCACAGGCCAGCTTGCTGTCGAAGCTCGACAACGCGATGGCGAAGGCCTGCAGCGCGCACATCGGATAGTTGTAGTCCATGGTGAAGACATCCTCGGCCACTCTGCCGAACTGCATCACTATGTAATCCGCTAGAAAGGACAAAGCAGACATCGCTACGCACCGAGGTAGCTGCAGAACACTGGATCCTTTAGAGATATTGACTTCGGCAAGGAGGCGCCAAGTCGTGATGGGATATATGATTCAGATAGAAAGATACCTGATTGATCCTAATGGGAAATTTAGGGGAAAACAAATATTCTTTGCTGCCCAGTGTGTTTGAGGTATACATATCCATGGGATATAGTAATGAAATACACACCAGGGGTGTGTGCAGGCAGAAAAACTATATAAGAAAGTAAAATAAGCTAGAGAAAAAAAAAACACACAATAGAAAGGAGATACTGGAAAGGCTGCCATTCTCGTTAGCACCGGTTGTCGATTTATCTTTAATTTATATTCAATATAAATTATTTTATATTTATATTTAAGTTAGAAAGCGTAACACCACACAACCTACATATTTAATGATTATATGAGGATAAAGTTGTTATTTAGCTTAATATTTAATAATAAAAGCAAAGAAGCAACATAAAAGTTAGTGATTTAGATCAACACAACCCTGAAATGACTCCATAACTTTTAAATTGGTTCTTTGCTTAGAACTCTCAAATGACTCGCAAACATTTGAATGCAGTAATTGCTAAAATAAAACAAATAAAACTGCACATTCGAAATTTCATATGAATATCTATACAAATGAATTGTTATAAAATGGTACCAAACTCACGGTCGTTGTCGTGGATTATCTGGAAGTTCTTCACCGAGGCCTGGGTGACTCTGCCGTGAAAGTTGAGGACGTACGACTGCGTGTCGTCGTTCCAGACCGGCGTCTTGTTGTGCAGCTCGATGACGCTGTCGGTGCTCTTGTTCTGCCAGCGAGCCAGCAGGGTCTCGTGTTCCTGCGGTGCGGACACAGACGGACGGACAGATGTCAGGGCTTGCATTAGCGCCACCGGGTCGCGAGTTATTTCTAAAAGCCTCCGTAAGAAATGGCGAAAGGTTAAGTGGCCGTTTAATCCGTAGCACTTCCCCCTAAAAGCCGACTCACGTTCCGCGGTCTGATGCAAACCCGCTCGTGGTCCATGTTCATTCCAGGGATGATGACGCTCATCTTTCTGGGACCTTTAAAACCCAAAACGTTGGTTTCCTAAAAAAAAGATCTGAAATTAGAAGCTGTCTCACAGCGCCACCATGGGTCAACCGCGAAAGGGCACTCACATAACAGATAGCCGCCAACTCCTGCCGCAGGTCGCTGGCCTCCAAGCTGGATGCCGTCTTCAGCGGGTTCGTCCCGTTGTCGTAGACCGTAAACTTGGTCCCCATGAGGTTGGACCTGTGAATCAGACACGGTTCTCGCTCACGTTCTTGGTTCCTTTTTGCAGAAAACAAACACATCATCATCTCCGGTGATGCAGCTCTCGTGTTCTGGTGATCCGTACACGACGGTTTGATTCATTTTTTTTTCTAGCTCAGTGAAGTGAGTCATGCTGCAGCAGTTCATCTGACTCAGAGTCGGGAGGAGGTCCTCACACGGTGAGTATGAGGAAGTTCATCTGGTCTGCAGCTCATAATCAATAAAGGTTCTTTTGTGTTCTATAGGGTGGATTTAATGTAGTGTGACCTTCGGATGAGGCGTTAAAGGGCCAGTGCGTCAGAGTACAGAACCTCGGAGTTCTGTTTTCAGGACCGTACATGTTCACCGTGTGCCTCCCACCCATCAGACGTGACTCGATTACTGGATGGAACCTGGATATTAATTGGACTGGCGGTCTTGCAGGACGCCCTTAATGGACTTACACATAGTTTGCCAGTTGTTAGAGTCTTTACAATTGTTAAATATGGGTCACATGGTCATCACATGATCTATACACGGCTATCCTACACTGTCGATACTGCCCGGCCGCTCGAGGAGGATGAGTCCCCCCAATTAGCCTCGGTCCTCCCAAGGTTTCTTGCCACTGTCGCTTTGACGTGCTCTTTGAGGGTTTAAAGGCTTATAAACTTGCAAAGCTGCTTTGTGACAGTGTACTGTTGTAAAAAGCGCAGTATAAATAAATGCCTTGAACCTGAACTTGACAGACGAGGCTTTATTTCGCGTATACGGGACAGCTTACCTCAATTTCCCAACAAAGCTCTCTCCACCTCTGGACAGGTCCGTGGGGTCGATGGAGATGAGGTAATTGGATGTTTTGCTCTTTTTGCGTTTACGTCCAGCTAAAAGAAACACCTGTTTAACAGAACACTTCAATGAGACGTCAGATTCAGCGGAACTCAGAACATTGAGAAGAACTCATGGAGCTTTGGAGTAACGTTCGTACCACGTCCACAACACAATGGAGAAAAGAACTGGGATACTCTGCTGTAAAGGCTTTCTACAAGATTTTGGAGTGTATGGACTCTGGCGAGCTCCGACTCTGATGTCAATCTCAAGTCAAGTTCTTTCACACCAAACTCACACAACAGTTTCTTTATGCATTGTGGCTCCATCACAGGCCTTTCCCAAACTGTTCCCACAAAGCTGAAGACATCCAACTGGGTTCTAGATTTAGAACTGTGTCCCAGTACTTATTTTATATATATATATTCCACTAATGCCTTAAAAGAAGAACCTTGATCGTCTATTATTGGTATCTGTTGTGTAAACAGGTTTGAATCTGGAGAACATGAAGAGGAGGAGAAGATCTGAATTTAAAACTTTAATTTGGGGAGTTTGGAATTGAAATGTGACCAACCTTCTTTCCATCCTCTCGTTCCAGATGGAGGTAGTAGGTGGGATACATGCCCCTGTCCATGCCCTTCTTATCCCGTGTGATCCTGCATTTGATTGTAACCCCCTGTGGGGCCGGCCGCAGAGTAAATTCCTCAAGGTCCCCCACGTCGATGGACGGCTCGCAGGTCACGGGGGTAGATGCTGAAGCGGCTTCCTGAAAAACAACGAGGTACGGTGGTTTGATTTTATTAGAAAACACAGAAACTGTACCATCACGCCGTGCCACGTGACCGATTACGTTCCTGCTTTCGTGGAAACGCATTTGCAGGTCCAGAGCGTCGGCAGTCTGAACGTGCAGATGTTCGTGGGAGGAGATACCAGGGGACTGAAATTAAAACGGATTCGGATAATTGGCAGCCGGTGATCGTGGGACTTCTAGTCAAACTGGGCCATGTCAGTTATTTTAGGAACAAAAACACTTTCGCACATGGATGGTGGACCGCTGAATCCACTCCTCACTGAAACGCGACGCTGGGAAGGTCACATGAAAACTTGGAGATGTTCTGTCCATCTTTCAGTGGAACGTCTTAAAATGTCAAAATTTTAAAACACTCTGTGTGTTTGAGACATTTAGATGTTAGACGCATTAGTAATGATGATGTCACGATCTTGGGTTGGGAAGACGTCCCTTGGAATGGCAATAATACGAAAAGCATCACTTTGGGAAAGTGGGTAGAAACAGAGAAACACAGCGGGCCCTGTAGTGACCCTTGTGGGACAGCTTCTCAGAGACATCATGGATTAGATATAGATCGGATCAGAACGTGTCTTTAATCTGTGTGTTTGTTACCTTGCTGGACTTTTTGCTGTTGGCAGATCCCGGTCTCGTGTTGCTGTTGAGTTGAGATGAACTCGAGCTAACCTCATCATCATCCTCCTCCTCTTCATCGAAGTTCATACTGCTGGAGATTCCTGAGTGAAGGATGGAGGGTGTTATTTTAAAGACCTTAAGAACCTTGTGCCTAAAGAAACGATGAGTAAAGGTAAATTCCGAGTTCCTCATGCTTCGTTTTCCTCTTTCTCCTCACCTTTCTTGAGCATGGTGACCCGCAGGTCCTGCTTGCCCTGAGCCTGAGTACAGCTCACCGCCTCGGCCTGGCTCTCACAGTCACCCTCCGGTCCAGGAGCGTGGCCGACGGTGAGGATCTGAATCGGGCTGCTGAAGTCTTCGTCCTGAAACGCAGCCGGAAGTCCTGCAGCGAGGCCACAAGATCACACACCACCTTAACCTCACATCACGACATCTCCATCCTCCAGTGTATTTCTCCAGTGTAACACCCCCCCCTCTGCACTCATGCTGACGGAACCATTTGTTTTTGTCCGTGTTTTTCTTCGAAGCTCTACGACCAGCTAGGACATTTCCTTCTTTTAGCATCACAGGAGACAAACATCCGCAATGTCACGACCACTTCAGGTCCCAATTACTGCTGCTCTCATTTACTGCAATCATCTCTCAGTTTTCCCGGAATTACTCTTCTAAAAATTTAACTGTGACGGTTCAGCAGACGCCATGACACCTTTATTAAGCACCATAGTACGAGAGGACGTGCATTATTCAGAATAAATCCCATAAAGAGGTGTAATTAGACCCCACCACCATATAGTGGAGTACGGTTACACCTCTGTCCCGTGATTTATTTACCATAATACACAACCTTGCGTGTCTTATTACTTTTATAAACCACTTACAAACACACTATAATAAAAAAAAAACAAGGTTCGAGTCATAAACACGTTCACTAAAAGCAAAATGATTAATAATCTGCTCTTACACAAGGTAATCAGTCCGCTTTTTAAACCACCAAACAATGTCATCTATTGGCCAAATTACAGAACACAGTTTATAAAAACAGCCGTAACAGGTTTAGTGCTGATCTCTGTTTATATAAATTAAATTAATTTATTGTATTTCATGCACTGATACGAACGTGAAGCACTCAGAAGGGTGTGTTATTGTCATAGATGTCACGGCTGGACCAATGGCTCAGCCAATCAGATTTAACGACTGGAAAGATCCATTGTATAATAGAAGATGGCCTTTGGCTGCAAATGACATTTTAGAAAACGGAAAGAGCTGACCCGCAAAAAAAAAAAAAAAAAAATCCCAAAAAAGTGTCTATCGCTTATAGTAAAAACTAAATAAATTAGATTTAATTTAAATACAAATTAGAATTATTCTAATAGAACAGCATCAAAGGACATGGGGGAAATTTAGGGAAGGTCCAAGACCCAAACATGGACGGACAAAGCTATTAATCCTGTGAGAAGCTTTAAACCCGTGAACACATGAACGCGACACACACAGCCGTGCACATGCTGACCAATCAGCTGACCTCGGGCCTTGCCTTTTTTCTCCTTCTTGGCGCTGCCGGTCTGCGGGGTCGACGTGAGAGGCTTGGCTTTTTTAGCGGAGCGCGGAGCCTGGACCTTGGCTGAGGCCTTGACCTCGTCCTGTTCGGCTTCTTGTACTGCAGGAGTGGGAGCGGGGGGGTGGGGGGAGCGGGCGAGTGAGGGGAGAGGGCGAGTGAGGGGAGAGAGAGGACACCATTAAAACGAGGGAACCACCGGAGTCTCCGGACATGATGGACACCGAGCGTCACCCCTTTCACAGATCCGGGTCTTTTTGACTCCGCCCAGTTTGTTACGGATCAAACCTCTGATCTGGTGTCAGTCTGCACGTCGTACGCACCGTGATAAATGGTGCTGCTGTTGCTGCTGAGATACGACTCCACCAGCGGGGCCTGCTCCTCGCACTGCCGGGTCCTGCGGGTTCGGGAGCGTCCATCCAGGTTCGACTGCACCATCAGAGGCTCCTGACGTTTCTTCTTTTGTTTCTGCTCCAGCAGAACTCTCTGGAACATCGTACAGCACGAAACCATCTCTGTTTAAATCATTTACACTCAACTACCTGCGTTTTACACGCCTTACACCACTCCACCACCTCAACGCAGACCCAACGTGGCCTCAACGCAGCCTCAACGTGGCTTCAACGCGGCCTGTATGCAGTGCAGAATTCTATTCCCCCTTCAGAGAGCAGAATGGTCACAGTGTTGCAGCCCTGATGTTCGTCCAGCTGCTTTTGCCTGTTTAATTAACAAACAGCTCTGGCTTCTGTTAAACTCAAACAAAGGCCCACAGCTGCAAGAACATCCTCCAGACTGCGGCAGGCGCCGTTTTACATAACCTGAGGCTGCAGAGTGCATTTATAACTAACAATAATTCTTTATTACCAGTGACATCCAATACGAAATTTAGACAAAGTCTTCTAAATGAAGAAATAGCAACATAAGGGGAACGTGGGTTAAATAAATGTCCAAAACGGAGATGGAAAGAAAAGTGAAAGAAAAACAAGTCAAATATTTGAAAATATATATTTTTTAAGAAACCACCCCTTATATCCTGTTAAATTACTTCCTTACTTTAAAAAAAACTAACTTAATCCTAAATTAATTCTGCATGTGAAATATAAAAATTTAGTAGAAAACGGGCAATTTATCTGTAGAAAACAAAATTAATTCATTGCCAGTAATTAGTTAATTAATTGGTCATTTTTTAAAGTAATTAATGTGTTGTCATCGACGATGAAATTACCAGACACACAGACAAACAGAGGAAGCTAATATATATGTAATAATAATAATAATAATAATAATAATAAAAGTAAAAAGAAGAAGGGAGGGAAATAAGAAGGAGAAAAGAGAGCGAGAGAGTTGGATGAGGAAGGGAGGGATGTTTTAGGACGGGTGGAGAGGAGGGAGGTGTGTTCATTTGGTTCCGAAGCCGGTTCCACTAATCCTTCTGTCGTTCGGAGCCTGTACTGTAGCACCGCTGATCTCAGACCTGTCGCCGGGTATCAGTGCAGCGCCTGTTTTCACGACTGCGACAGTAACAGAGCTCTGATTGTGCGTCGCTGAGACTCAGACTCCGGCTGAAAGCATCACTGTGCTGCCCCCTAATTGACATGCAGTGCAGTACAACACTGTCGTGAACCGAGACCCGTCGCCCGACCCGGGTGACGCCGTCCAACTCTCAGTCATTACCCCAACCGAGGAGCAGCGCGCATATTAATAACTGCTCTGCAGAACTGTGAGGCTCGATGTTTGGGATTATATAATAATATAATAATATAATAATTCATTGGAGGCCTGAAGGATGTAAACAGTCCCATATGGAACCTTTTTATAAAAGGATCTGCCTCGCGTTAAAGAACTGTTTCAGCATGCAAAGAACCTTTTACCCATAAAGTGTTTATGGTTCTATATGGAACCGGTGTCTTAACAAAAGTACCGTTGTTTGTAAAGTGAAGGGGAAAGGGAACCCTCACCTGTCGCTCCAGCTTCTGTTGTCGAAGGGTACCGCCCTCATCATCCAGGGAGCTGTGAGGAGACAGGAGGAGACGAACGCATCAATAAACAATTAAGCTCACAGAGAAACAGAACCGGCCCATCTGGCACCAACAACCCCGCCATGCTCTAAATTCACAGGAAGACATTTGCATTTTTTTAATGCTGGTGATTAATGTAAACATGATGTGTTTAAACGTTCTGCATGGCTCTGCTCTATGAACTTATTATGGTGGAGAGTTGTAGAACGTCGTCTCCATGTCTTATTTACAGCCTAAACACCCAGGGTTCTAAGTAAACGAGATTACACAACATAGTGACTATCAGAACCTTTAAACTCTTTCCCTAACGAAACGGGGAATCAGTCTATTTAATTTATTTTATTTATTTGTGGTGAGAAATTCATGTGTCCTAAAGAGAACCCATGTAGAGAACATGCAAACTTCACGCAGGGAACGCCACATAGGTCACTCCACCATCCTGACCTCCAACTGTAACTGATTTATCCATTCATTATCTTCCACTTAACCCTTTACTAGGGTCACGGGGGGAGGGGGGGTTCTTAACTCGTTATATATTCATGAGCCTGTGTTAATGTTATAGGTGATGTGTGGTATATGTATGTATATAATGATAAGGATGAAGTGGGATGGATGTACTGAGCTGCACCCATCGGTGGGCGCTGTGCAGTGAGTCGTGGCTCTGAGTGTGTTCCCGGGTGCAGTGGACCATCATTCCATGTTTCCATTTAAAAACTAACTCTGTCTCCTTGGATTTTCCTCCTCTGACTGAGCAGAGAGGTCTCGCTGCCTTCCATGCCCCGAGAATTTATATAAAGCCAATGACGCCAACTGATCTGGGATTAACGGTTCTGAAACTTCAAGGTGCATCCAGTAAATAATCTGAAGTGGGGAAGCTGGAAATCCTCACCTGGCAACACAATATGAAGGAAATATGAGACCCATTAAATAAATAAAGAATTAAATTTGTATAGCACACAGACAATAGCATCAGGACACACGAGACACTGAATTTAGGAGTTCCATTAAATCCCACTGGATTAAAATAATCAAACACCTATCTGCGCTGGACAAGATTGCTCTTTGAAGGTTTGAAGGTTTGGAAGTTTGGAGTTTTGGGGTAAGGCCTGTTTTCTCTTGAAGCAGGGGCTCCAAGAGGGGGGCTCAAATCCCAGGTCGACTGAAGTTACCAATGTGGGTCCTTGAGCGAGACCCTTAACCCTCACTGCTCCGAGGATACCTTGGCCGACCCTGTGTTCTGACCCCAACCATCAAGTCGGGATACTTGTCGGGATACTCGTTTTGGAGAAAAGTGTCGGCTAAACGACCAAAATGCAAATGCAGAGAGACGCCAGGAACAAAACAAACCCTCTTTCCCGGTAATATTTGGGCCTCATCATCTGAGTCGGCCCTCCACAGAGACCACACAGCGCCCTCCTCTAAACTCCACTCTCAGATTCACAGACGTGACCTGATTCAGAGTAGACGGAGGCCAAAAGTCCGGTTCCACGGCGAAACCGACGCCGCAGGACGCCAAGGTGACTAAAGACCGAGCAAAACCCTCGTCACGGTGGAGATGTTTGGCAGCCCCGGAGACGTTCCGCGCTCTCCGAAGCCCACGCGCCTCCAAATTTAGTTTCCCCGAGTGGCCTCGGATGAATTCTTAGTGCGCATCGTATGCTGATGCACGAGAACAAGCGAGCTATTGTAACAAGAGGGAAAGTGCTTCCTTTGAAGAACCAAGTGAAGGCAAGTGAACTGGGTAACTTATAGCAACCAGAAGCCAATGGGAGCGGAGGATCCGTGCAGCCATGGCGATGTGGCTGCACCGCAGCCGCAGGAGGAGACTCCCGAGCAAGTATTCACGGTGTAGATGGGGGTTAGGGGTGCTAATTAGGACCGTACCCGTTTCACACGCCGTTCCCCGAGAAAGAGCCCGACAGACTGGGTTCTTCTGGGTTCTGTTTTCAACACAGTGGATCGAGTCGGTGCATCAAGCTTGAGGACAAGTCCACAAGGTGGAATCCAAACCCAACAGAGACCCGAGCACCGGACGGGAACGACCCTGCACACATACGGCATGACTCGGACCTCACGGACCTCACCTCCACCCCGACCCGGCTGTCCGTACCTGTACGGGATCCAGTCTGAGGAATGCTTGGAGCTCATTGCTTCCTGTGTCCAGACGTCTCGGAGCAGAAGGGGGACCGGGGAGGGCAGAGGTAGCGCGGCGGAGGACAGCGGTGTTTTCGGAGGCTCAGCCGTGCCACCATGGTCCGAGTCCTGCCTCGAATTCGTTTGGGCGGCGAAAGGAAAGCGTCCTGCCGTCACATCCCCCCCCCGCCGTCCGTCCTTTATTTATCCGTGTCCGCCGCTTTCGGCCGTCCGTCGCCGTCGCTCTCCCGCTCTTTCTGCCTCAGACCCTCCTCCCCTGCACAGCTGCCATCCTCACTCCCTCTCTCTCTCTTTCTCTCTCTCTCGCGCAGGCGTGCGAGGCTGCTCTCATCCTCCTCTACCTCCCTCGCTGATGGTTCCTTGCCTCTAGTCCTCGTCTCGCTCACTCCCTCCGTCCCTCCCGCTCCGTCTCTCTCTTGAAGACGGCTGAAGTGCCTCGGGCCTGCACGGAGCCCAGAGGAGGACACTGGATACACTTTCAATTGTCTCGCTGCTTTGATGTCAGTCGCCGCACCGATGTCGCCCCTCCGTCTCTATAAAAGACGCCGCGTGCCTCGCGTTGCAGAGCCATGATTTATTCATCTGTTTATTGAGTGCCAGACTTATTTGCATGGGACGGCGGAGGGAGGGCGCCGGCGTCTTTGATTTAACAGCCATCCGAATAAGGCGCCCCATTGTTTACGCTCTTCCTGTGTGAAACTAATCTAATTAACAGACGCCAAATATTTATTAATAATTGTTATTTATACGTAATTATAACATTTGTCTTAGAAAAACCTTTTCTTTTTTAATTCCCTATTAAGAAAATTATTTATTGAAATCCAATAATTCTATTCGTTTATATTAAGTACATTTCGGGCAGCACGGTGATTGGCATGTTCTCCTCTCAGCGCTGGGAATTCCAGGGTCGAATTCCAATCTGGGTGGAGTTTGCATGTTCTCCCCATGTCTGCATGGGTTTCCTCCGGGTTCTCCGGTTTCCTCCCACAATCCAAAAAACATGGATTTAAGGTAAACTGAATGTTTTAAATTGCCCCATATAGTGTGGGTGAGTGTGTGCCCAGCAAAAGATTGGCGTCCTGTCCTGGGTGTATCTGCCCAGCGCCTGAAACGTTCTCCCCTGGATGGGCAAGGGGAACCCCCCCCGCGACCCTAATAGAGGTTGAAGCGGAAGATAATGAACGGATGGATAAAATTGACAGGACTGAACGCAGACACTTATAGAATAACGGTGTGAACTGTGAAATGGTTGCTGGCACCAGACGGACTGGAGGGACGACCAAACAACCAAACAAACTAAACGTCCTGAATGTGAATAAATTAGATAAAAAATGTATGGTGCCAACAACCACGCCTGGGTCAAAGATCACTAATCACTGGGTTTGCTGCCAAACGATTGGCTGTTGGGAAAATTAATGACCCAATGAGCCGTAACAGCAAAAAGCTGAGGGACATGAATGAATTAGGAGGCCGATCATGAGTCCGATCATACAGAACACGGCGCAAAGAACAGAAAACAGTCCGATTAACTTGTAAATTAAGATTACTGTTCATCAGAACCCCGCCCACGCCGTAGGTAACAGAGCCGGGCACATCGCTCTGCGGTGCGGGTCCTATGAGATCAGACGTGATGTTCTCCAGATGCAAACAGGAAAAAAAAAAAGAGTACAAGCTGCACTGCCGGTGAATAATTAATAGCCCCAAGCGTTTGTTTTAGTTGTGCTACATCATGCCAAGCTGCGCTTTGGGAACATGGGGGCAGATCAGTTTGCAGCATTCAGAATCCTATAAAAATACCACCCCCCTTCTTCCCCCGCTTAACGGCCGTCCGTCGGTCCGTGCTGTTCTAATGCCATGAGCTCGTCTTTCCTGGAAAGCCGCTCTGCAAAAGTGGCACCAGGGGCAGCGGCGGGTGGAGGACGATGGCGGATAATGTTAACGCTAATGCACTGTGAAGCCTCTGTGCTCAGATGAGCCGCGATAAATGGGACGCTCTGTGAAGCGGCGGCGCTCGGCCGGCCCTCGTTGCCACAACAGCCAGATGGGGGGGGGGGGAGCTCGCGCCGTTAATAATGCAAAGACGCCAGCCGGCCTGCGGGTCATGCTGTGCAGCCAGGTAACGTCCACATTTCAGGATCTCGGCAAATTGCACGATTACTGTTGTCCCGAGAGGGTCTGGCAACCCGTTTTTATTTACTATATGTTCCGTGTTTGAGGAGCTTGGAATCAGAAGGGTGCCCCTGGTGGAGACTTGGGAAATCGTCATTCATCTTCCGTTTAATCCTCTACAAAGGTCGCGGGTTCCCCATGCCCAGACAGAGGAGAACGCTTCGGGCGCTGGGCGGATACACCCAGGACAGGGTGTCAATCTATCACTGGACATGCACATTATATGGGGCAATTTAGAGCATTCAATTTAACTTTGAATCCATGTTTTTGGACTGTGGGAGGACTCCACCCAGATTGGGATTTAAACCACTAAACCAGTGTTTTGTTCCTGAAACCAAAAAAATCACCTGAAAATCACTTACGTAATCTTCTGCACGCGAAAAAAAAATCTAACATCAAACAAGAGCATCAAAGAGAAGCTAAATTCAACTTGACCAAAGGTTTGTTGCTCCATTTAAAGATCGATGTTCCGCAGCAGTTTGCATTTAGTGTCAAGTTGAAAACAACAATGCGAATGTAACCGGCGGCCAGGAACTATAAAGATCAAAAGATCAGAAGATCAAAAGATCAAAGCAGGCAACCGCATCACTTCCTGCTATTCCAATCGGATCAATCACGCTGAAGTCTGATGCAGCTTCCTCCCTTTCGTTTCTCTGCTTCTCTTTCTCATTCTCGTCCCGATCGACCACAAGCCGGAACCTTTAACCCAAATCCACCACCTATCGGCACATCACTGTGAGACGGGACGCGGCGGCTCGGCGCCCCCTGGAGACAATCCCACTGCTGACAGGTGATGAAGGTCACTCATTTATTATCTCCCGCTTTATCCTCCATTAGGGTCGTGGGTGGGGGTGGGGGGTTTCCCATGCCCATCCAGGGGAGAACGTCTCGGGCGCTGGGCAGATAGACACAGGACAGGGCGCCAATCCATCGCTGGGCACACACTCACTCACACACACACTCTTTATGGGGCAATTTGGAGAACTCAATTGACTTGATCCATGTTTTTGGACTGTGGGAGGAAACCGGAGAACCCGGAGGAAACCCACGCGGACACGGGGAGAACATGGAAACTCCACCTAGATAGGGATTCAAACCGGGAATCCCTAGCGCTGAGAGGAGAACATGCCAACCACTAAGCCACCGTGCCGCCCAGGTGATGAAGGTGCTCCTTTAAAAAGCAGATGTTTTAATTTAGATTAAATTTAATTTTGAGGTTAAATAGCAGGAAATAAGGGAGATTCTCCCGAACCCTCTGCGCACACCGTCACCGAAGAGGAGTGTGTTCTCTGCAGTTCACAGAACATCGGCACATGCATTAAACATGGTTTGCTTTCGGAAATGTCAGTTTAAATAAGAAGCTGCGGCTGAAATCCCAAAGCGAAGTCTAAACAGAATAGACTTCCACGTCTGTTATGCTTTTCCATCCAACAGACCATTTCCACGAGCACAGAGCTGATGCTGGTGTTTAACCTCACGCTCTACATGCTGCCCTGGGGCAGTAAAAGAGGTATGAGCGTTAAAATACCATAACGAGAGAAATCAGAGGTCGATGTGAGGAGCTTTATCTTCATGCCACTGCAATAAGATTCACGTAGCTCCTTATCTGCTCTTGAATGGTTCCCTTGTTTTTTAACTATATATCACTGAATGGTTTTGCGTTGTAATCATCCGTTTCACCTTAAAATATTTCCACCATTACACTCGCAAACGTGCATCATACGCCTCATCACGACCTGGAGCCTCTTTACCAAACTCCAAGTCAACACCGTTGGCTTGATGGCGTTTTTAAAAAGCATTAAAGGCATAAAGCTGCCACCTTGTGGTCAGGTAAATGAATAACAACTACGGATTTCTTTAAGGCTTATTTACATTTATGGTATTAAAGAGTTTAAAATGGTATCATGAAGTTATTCATCCATGATCTTCCACTTAATCCTCTGCTATGCTCATGTGGGTGGGGGGTGTTCCCTATACCCATCCAGGAGAGAACGTTTCGGGCGCTGGGCAGATACACCCAGGATGGGGCGCCAATCCATCACTGGGTACACTCACCAACACAGACATTTAGCCCCATAGAGCATTCACTCTAAAGAAACCTACGTGGGCACGGGGAGGACATGCAAACTTCACCCAGATTGGGATTCAAATCCCCAGAGGAGAACATGCCAACCTTTAAACCACCATGAGTTTGGTATTAAAGGGTTTAAAAATGATCAGAAGTCTGCAGTTCTGTGAAGATGTCCTGACTGAACTAATGGCTCCGGCAGACGGCTCCTGCCATAGCAACCTCCACGGAACATTCAGGAAACCTTTCCACCACAACAGTGAGTGCCTGAGCTTTGATGCTGCATTAAGGAATGAGGGATGTCAGCGATAGCGGCAAGAGAAATGGCTGCGGCATGCACCTATTAATGCGAACATGTTCGCAGAGGCGTAAGATCCCAAAAAACATCCGAACATCAAGACGACCTGCAGACGGCTGAGTGGTATCGATGTGAGGCTGCTATTCTGACATCCTCTCTTTGACCCCCCCCCCCCAACGCCTCCTCCCCTGCACTGCTTTTTTCTTACATGACTTGGCCAAGGAGAGGTACTTCAAGGTGCTGCTAATTCCAGTTGCCATAGTAACACCTATGTGCACATGGTTGTCAAGGTGATGTCACTTTATCCAACTTAGTATAAAGTGCTGCTTATGTTGGCAGGATTACAATATTGATGAGACGCCCAGAACAGCAGCTTTTAGATATTTCGGTAAGCAATCAGACATTTATATAAAAAAATAATATAAAATCGTTATCCGCCTGAGAAAACTAAACAACCATGTGTGTGTGTGGGGGGGGGGGGGGCATGCAACAAACAAAATACAGGAGGAAAGGAAGAGAGGGAAGTGTGGATTAAGGTACAAATGTTCCTCTAGAAGATCATTGTGGCTCACAGTCTGCATTCCAGTTCATGCCAGAGGTGATGAGCGTAAACAAATTTACTCAATAATAATATTCCTACGGACCCTGTTTGTACACTGGGGGGCGCAGACATGCTGGAACAGAAAAACGGGCCTTCCCTAAACTGTTCCTATAAGATTACAAGTTACAAACAAATTTAATATAGTATTTTTTTATTGTTATTGGTTTTATTATATTTGCTAATTGAACACTGCATTGCATTCTCTTGTATAAAATCAAACGTCACAGTGACGTCACGGGTTTTTCCAGCGGCCAAGGCACAAAGCAGTGATGATACTGAACTCTAGTGGACAGCACACGCAACTACAGACATAAACCAACTCCATCACATCCTAACCTGTGAATCCTGAACCTGAAACCTCATCCTGTTAGATCTGTAATTAGAGGCGCGAACAGAATGTGACGTCATAACCGCTACTAACAGCTCAATGTCTCAATACTTTTGTCCAGCCAGGGAATCTGCATCATACACTCATCTCTCAATGAGGGGCGAAGAAATGATGCAGTGATTAGAGTTAAATTTACAGACTCCAGCAGAGTGGCGTTCATTTAATGATGTCCTGTAACTGTCTGGTCAGTCGTCACGGCAACAGGCCATTTATTACATCTCTGTCAAAGCCCCAGTGCCAACAGACCTCTGAATCACCACATGATCGCAAAAATCAAGTGACATCATATTTATATCCATAAACACTTATTTATGTGTTATATTATTCATTCATTCATTCATTCATTATCTTCCGCTTATCCTCTATTAGGGTCGCGGTGGGGTTCCCCATGCCCATCCAGGGGAGAACGTCTTGGGCGCTGGGCAGATAGACCCAGGACAGGGCGCCAATCCATCGCTGGGCACACACTCACTCACACAGACACACTCTAAATTGGGCAATTTTTTGAGAATTCAATTAACTTGATCCATGTTTTTGGACTGTGGGAAGAAACCGGAGAACCCGGAGGAAACCCACGCAGACACGGGGAGAACATGGAAACTCCACCCAGATGGGGATTCGAACCGGGAATCCCTAGCGCTGAGAGGCGAATGTGCTAACCACTAAGCCACCGTGTTATATTATATTATACATATTATTAAATATATAACATTGCATATTATAATTAATTTACTGAGTAATCAGCTAACTGTCAACACGGTGAATGCAATTTATGAAATTAATTCACCATTTTCAAATATAAATCATTACATTAATTATTTATAATCTTATTTAAGGATTTTATTTAATTTTATTTAATAAAATCATATTAGGCGGCACGGTGGCTTAGTGGTTAGCACGTTCGCCTCTCAGCGCTAGGGATTCCCGGTTCGAATCCCCATCTGGGTGGAGTTTCCATGTTCTCCCCGTGTCTGTGTGGGTTTCCTCCGGGTTCTCCGGTTTCCTCCCACAGTCCAAAAACATGGATTAAGTCAACTGAATTCTCCAAATTGCCCCCTATAGAGTGTGTCTGTGTAAGTGAGTGTGTGCCCAGCGATGGATTGGCGCCCTGTCCTGGGTCTATCTGCCCAGCGCCCGAGACGTTCTCCCCTGGATGGGCATGGGGAACCCCACCGCGACCCTAATAGAGGATAAGCGGAAGATAATGAATGAATGAATGAATGAAAAATCATATTATATAATATCAGCGATGGATTGGCGCCCTGTCCTGGGTCTATATGCCCAGCGCCCGAGACCTGGGCATGGGGAACCCCACCGCGACCCTAATAGAGGATAATGAATGAAAGGATATTATATAATATAACAATATAAAAATTTATAATAATTATTCATTATTATTTACAATTATTTTTATTTTCTAAGTATACTTACACTATATGGACAGACACCTCTTATAAGCAACATCTGTCTGCAGATGTGGGTTTTATTTCAGTAAAATGATTTTATTCTCATTAATGACTCTGCGTTTTTTCTGCAGAGTGAATTAGAGATGCACTGACTCCGGCAGAATCATTAGATTGAGTCTTTTAACATCTGGCAGGTTCATAAAGTCCCATACTCTCGTCCAACATCGGTGTCCGGCCGCACAGATCCTCATCTGAATGAATGAGGACACGTTCCTTAGATAGATACCCTCCTGAATAATGTAGCAGGCCCTTACAGAAGGCTGGAGACTGGGATGCATTTTTTCCCTTCTCATTCTGACGTTGAAGGGCCATTCTGTAAGAAAACCAGCCTGCACGTGCACCCCTGCTCCACACGAGGGCGCAGCGACACTACTGACCCAATGAAAGCGAGTATTGATTCCTGATGCAGCCCACCTGATTATGTCTGATCCTCCAGCCGCAATCACGACGTGGAGGAACTCATCTTCCACCACCGTCCTCCACCACCGTCCTCCACCACCATGCTCCACCACCATCCTCCACCACCATCCTCCACCACTATGCTCCACCACCATCCTCCACCACATCCACCAACGTTCTGCTCAGATGACGGAACCCTGCGTTTAGTGCGGCGCTTTGATCTCCAAAATAAGCGCAGGTTCTCGGTTCCTCATTGCGCATGTGCAGCCGCTCTGCGAGGTTCTCAGTAATAAAGATCCCAGAGCCCGAAGCTCCTCATCTGGGATCGATTGATTTTCTCTTACAAGCTTCCCGTCGGCGCGGGTTCGATCGACACGGCTCCCATTGGAGCAGAATAAATTAATCATAATAATTGTTAAACTTGATGGTTAGAAAGGCTCTAAGTTCTCGGGTTCTCACTGCAACCTTCAACCGATATGTCCATCATTGACCCCCGTCTGTTATTAATCTCAAGTTTAATTTATTAATTAAATTTAATTTATGAATGAGACATTAACAATCAAACGCAGAGGCTCCGTTTCCCAGCATCTCTGTTACCATAGTAACGAGTTCCCTGTGACTCAGCTGGAGCTCCACAGTGTCAGAGGCCATAGTGACAAGTGGACAAAAGCATGCACGCACACACACACGCGCACACACGCGCACACACACACACACACACACACACACACACACACACACACACACACACACACACCATACTTTTTCCGCCTCCATCATGTTCCGATCAGGTGTCTAAAATCGATCACTCGGCCATATGCATTCAAAACAACTGTATAAACATTTTGGGGAAGGCCCATTGTTGTTGGTGAAGAAGAGTGGAACCTGTTATTATGGGATGTTATAAAAGCTGCATGTGTATAATCTCTTTATCTATCTCCCGCTTATCCTCTATTAGGGTCGCGGTGGGGTTCCCCATGCCCATCCAGGGGAGAACGTTTCGGGCGCTGGGCAGATAGACCAAGGACAGGGCGCCAATCTATCACTGGGCACACACTCACTCACACAGACACTCTATATGGGGCAATCGTTTAATTTACCTTGAATACGCAAAACCTGGAGAAAACCCAGGCAGACATGGGGAGGACATGCAAACTCCACCCAGATTGGGATTCGAACCCGGAATCCCCAGAACGGAGAGGAGAACATGCTAAGCCACGTGCCACGCATCTTTTATCACATATTGTGTATTTATGTTTTTTCAATTTGCATATTCAAATGAATTGAATTTAAAGCTTTTAAGTAGAAATAAAAGAACCAAGGAACAAACCTAATGCCACATGACTCTGTTGGTGTCCACATACTTTTGTACATATTTTTATTGAGCTGCCACTTTTATTTCTGGGTCCAGCAATCCCTCAGTTTTCTTTTGCATGTTCTCCCTGCATCAACATGAATATATATGGGATTGTGGAACTGAAAATTGAATGGATGGACGGGTAATGCCCCTGTAGGGGGACGTGGGAACGTATTGATCAACAGAAGATCAATCAGTGGTGTTATTTATCTGGAGTGTGGTGAGTGTGGTGAGTACGACTACAGCGTAATGGACCTGAAGCTCTGAATAAACCTCTCAGTGGAACGATGAGAGCTTGTTTGGTTTTTTTTTTCTACTCTGAAGCATTACCTTCACCATAGGAACGTTTTTTTTTCTTTTTCTCTCTGTTCCCTTCATGCCTGACTTCTCAGTCATGAGGAGACGTGCAGTCACAAAGCGAAGTGGCGGCGAGCCGCGAGTGAGGCCTTGGTTTCACTGTGTGTTCTAAATCACGACTGATGCAAACGGCTGTGTCAGGGTCACCCACAGAGCATCATCCCCGCCGTCGTCATCAGCAGCATCCTTCAGTCATCCTGACATTTATTTAAAGGACAATGCGCTCTGATAACAGGACCGGATTTATCCCGACAGTATGGTTTTTTTCCCCCAGCCGCGGGCCTGAACATGACAACAATGTCAAAATTCATAATGTTAAAATTGTGATAGCAGGGTTCGGGGTGTGTGAGGATGGATGTACATTATTTTGCAAATTAAAATGTAGTTTGTGGCGGCACGCTGGTTTAGTGGTTGGCATGTTCTCCTCTCAGCGCTGGAGATTCAGGCTCTAATCCCAATCTGAGCGGAGTCTCCGTGTTCTCCCCTGTGTCCGTGTGGGTTTCCGCCGGGTTTTCCAGTTTCCTCCCAGAGTCCAAAAATGCATTCGAGGTGAATTGAATGCTCTATATTGCCCCATAGAGTGCACATTTGTGTTGCCCAGCCCAGATTGACACCCCCCCCCTCCGAGACCCTAGTAGAGAATTAAGTAGAAGATAATGAATGAATGAGTGAAAATAAGTTTTTAATTAATTCGAGACCATGGAGCAGGATGAGCGGCGCGGCATGATGGCTTAGTGGTTGGCATGTTCTCCTCTCAGCGCTCAAGGGATCAAGGCGAATTGAATTCTTCAAATTGCCCCATATAGAGTGTGCCTGTGTGAGTGAGTGTGTGCCCAGCGATAGATGGTACCCGGTCCTGGGTGTATCTGCCCAGCGCCCGAAACGTTCTCCCCTGGATGGGCATGGGGAAGGGGTCTTCGCAAACATGTGTGAGTCCTAATTTCCAATTAAATTTTGATTATTATTTGCAGGATTAATTTAATTTATTTATTCAATTTAAGGTCAGTTCGATAATATCAGATAATATCAGTATGAGGAACGTTTGTCTGAATGATGTTAAATGAATAAACAGTTTGTTTTTTAAAGGGGCTTCGGCCTAAACAGTGCGCAGTAATGGTGGTGCCCCTGTGTTCCTCCCCCAAATCGATTTCCCTTAAGCCCTGCTTTTCAGACCTCCTCGACTCCAGAACTTGAGGAGCTGAGGAGCTAGGGAGGTGAGGAGGTGAGGAGCGGAGGAGGACCCCGCGGTGCATCAGACGCGGTCACGTCCGCACGCGGCTCGATGCGAGGACCAGAACACACACACCGCTGAGAACCCCCATTCCCAAAATCAGGAGCACCCCAGATGTTCACATCCCCGATAATCAGACCGAGATCGAGGCGATTGGGAGTCGGATGCAGAGATTTGCAGCATCTGGTGGCGCGTCAGGGATCGAACCGGCGGCGCGGCGTCCGCGTCTCGGGCTCCCACACCCGGGTCGCTATTATTTACTATTTTTAATGGAACAGCTGATGAGTTTTACGGAGCTGAACGCAAAGTTACGGCGTGCGGAGTCACGTAGCGCCGCGTCGGCACGTCGGTCTTCATCCAAACGCGCGGATCCCGACGGCCAGCTTACCTGTCATAACTCCAGCGGCTGTAGGACATGCTTTTGCTGCTGCTCACGGCCTCCATCCTCTGCAGGTGGAGCATCAGACAGTCAGGAACACGACGGCGTGGTGTGACGGCTGAGGACGCCGCAGCTCCGGCGCACAGCGACGCGCTGCTCTCCACACGATTCACTGAGCGGCGCGCCGCGCAGCCAGCAGAGCGGAGAGCCGGGGGAGCTGGGAGCAACCATTCAGCTACAGGAGGACAGAGACATCACTTAAAACATGGACTCTACCAATCAACAGCAGACAACCAACCAACCAACCAACCGCGAGCGCGAAGATGGACTCTGTAGTTCTAGAATCACAGACTGTAGTCCACTGGGGTCTTTTTTTTACTCTATAAATGAGGCGTCATTGAGGTGGTGGATCATTCTCATGATTTTTGTTAAGTTGCTTGGAACCAACAAGTGTTGAGAGGCAAGTTACGGCATTTTACAGTTAAATTTACATTTAGATTAAATTTACGTTTAGCAGAAGCTTTTATTCAAAGCGACTTACAGATGAGAACACCACATGTCAGTAGTTATGAAGAAAACCAGCCACACTGTAGAATTATCAAACCTGATCGTTATATTGGGTGGCATGTTCTCCTCTCAGCGCTGGGGATTCCCGGTTCCAATCCCAATCTGGGTGGAATCTCCATGTCCTCCCCGTGTCCGCGTGTGTTTCCTCCAGGTTCTCCGGGTTCCTCCCACAGTCCAAAAAAAATCATGGATGAAGGTCAATTGAATTCTCCAAATTGCCCCATATTGAGTGTGTCTGTGTGAGCGAGTGAGTGCCCAGCGATAGATTGGCGTCCTGTCCTGGGTGTATCTGCCCAGCGCCTGAAACGTTCTCCCCTGGAAGGGCATGGGGAAATCCCCCCCCCCCCCAAGTACAGGATAAAGCGGAAGATAATGGATGGATGGAGGGATCGTTATCTGATGCTGCACCCCCAGTTTTTTTAACAGGTATTTGTTAAAAAGATGCGTCTTCAGTAGTTTTTTAAAAAATGTCGAGTGAATCCACCTTACGGACAGAGTTGGGAAGATGGCTCCACCGTTCTGCTGAGGTGAAAGCCACGGACTGAGAATCGGCTCCTCGGTGAGGTGGAACCACAAGCGGGCGATCATCACCTGAGCGAAGTGAACGAGTTCACTGTAGGCCGGAGTCAGTGACCTGTACTGAATTCAGCAGCTACAGGGAGCTGACCCCAAGGCTTTAGAACCTCAGGGTGAAGACGCTCCTCAAGACGGGAGAACCTGATGGAGACACCAGTGGGAGTCGGTCCCACCTCCCCGTTTGAGACCTTTGCGGGAACACGTCTTTGTATCTGACGTTCCGTTAAGCAGACAGTCGGTTCCTGCGGGTTTGTCGAGTTTATTCGTGGATTTTATTGTCATAGCACCAGAAGCGTTACAGACGAGCTGGAGGGAATGGAAACGACACGACACGGGTTTCAAATGTCCTCGTCCTTCGTCTCGCTCTCACCCGAGCTCCGTCATTCTGACCAAATAAATGAAAAAGCAAAGAACACGGGCCGGCTGCACCCTTCTGTTGGCCTGGAATGGTCTTCAGATCAGTTCCAACAGAGCCGAGGGTGAACGGATCCGCCTCCTCCACACACCGCCTCCAGGGCTTCACCCAACGTGCTGGAGGAGCCCTCCACCGAAACGAGGGAAGCAGTCTGCAGTCGTTGAGCTTTAGGATCTTCATCTTTAAAAAAAAAAAAAAAAAAACAGAATGGAACACTCCGCCGAGCGCCGCATCTTCACGTACAAACATATAAAAATACTCATCGACTTGTCGGATAAGAAAATAATGTATAAAAGTATTAAAGTATAAACAGTGATGATTCTCAGAGAAGCGGTGGGATGTTTTTATATTACAGAATGATGAACAAATAAAAACACATGGTGAAGCCACAGATGGAAGTTAAGGATAAATTAAATTGTCTTCCTCAAAAGAACATAAAGACGTTAACATTAAAAAAAAACAAAAAAAAAACAGTCTGTGTGTGGAAGTGGAAACAGTTTGGGGAAGGCCTGTTCTTGTTCACGACTGCAACAGCGCCCAAAGAGACCTCCCCCGACGGAACCCTGATCTCAGACCCTGTTCCAGTTCATACCGGAGGTCAGACCTTGAAGATCCACACCAAACTGCAAGGGCCTATCCCAAACTGTTGCTTTATACCGTGAATTTGTAGGAGGCGTCCCAATACTTTTGCCTGTATTGTGGACAGATTTAAATCTTCACGTCTTTCGGCTGAATGAATTGATTTGGGGATAAATTTAATGAACGTGTTGCTACGGAAACGTCTGAGCTCAGAGACACAGCGACGTCAGGACCAACAGACTTCGTTCAGAAGAACAAGGCGTCATGCTACAGATGCGAGGGCCACCAGCGGAGCCCGGAATTTAACGTCCTCCAGGAAATCTGGGATAAAACAAGGAGATCAAAGCCAAAAAGAAAAGATCAAACAGATCAGTAAAAGTTTCAGACTTCAAACGAGTTCCAATAAAAACACTCCATGGACAAAATCAGGCGACGGCGTGGAGGTCAGGACTCAACCCCTGCTTGGTGCACCGGGGGGTACGTGCTGAAAAGAAAAGGACCTTCCCCAAACTGTTGCCTAGAATGCAATCTGCTTCTAAATCTGCTTTTAGTTTAGTTCAGTTGAAGCTTCTCCTGGTTCATTCTTGCTTTTTGTTTGAACCTTGGTGTGTTTGCATGTTCTTCTAGGATTCTGAGGCGTCTCCACCCCCCCCCCCCCATGTTTAATGATTGGTCTATTCATCAAACGCAGCTTTGCTGTTTGTAACCAAAGTCTTAACTCCAGTGGTCCATCGTTCCTGTTTTTAAAATACCTTTAGGGTTTAAACTGACGACCATGTGCTGTAGAACGCCGCACCACCACCCGTTCAGCGTCCCACGTGTCTGATGATGTCGGGTGGAGGGTTGAATCTCAGAACCATGTGGATTCTAATAGAAGGGTTCCTAAAATCACACACGATGAGTCTGAAGGTCATAAAAATCTTCCAGCTGAATGAGTTCCGACACTGACGCTGTAGACCCCGAGATCTTCACTTCGTCCAAATTAAAGGTGTTTAAATAAACAACCAACAAACTTACCGTCGGTGCAGCCTGTATGGATTGTTAGGTTTTTATAAAAGACTTTTAAGGTGACAGCAGGACAGGTTACGCTTCCGTTACACAGCATGGCTAAAAGTATGAAAGCTTCCAAAAAAAAAAAAAAAAACATCACCCCTCTGCTGTGGAGACAAAGACAGTTCAGCAACAACGGCCCCAGGGTCCAGCACCGAGGACAGATCGGTCCTGGATGGCAGTCAGGATTAATATTCACTCCAAAGATATAAATAATTTGGAGCTCTGAGAAAAAACGGAAACCAATTGTTTTAAGGGAAATTAAGAGAGCGGGCGGCACGGTGCTTTAGTGGTTGGCATGTTCTCCTCTCAGCGCTAGGGATTCCCGGTTCGAATCCCAATCTGGGAGGAGTTTTCATGTTCTCCCCGTGTCTGCGTTGGTTTCCTCCGGGTTCTCCGGTTTCCTCCCACAGTCCAAAAACATGGATCAAGTCAATTAAATGTTTTAAATTGCTCCATGTAGAGTGTGTCTGTGTGTCTAGTGATAGATTGGCGTCCTGTTCTGGGTGTATCTACCCAGCGCCTGAAATGTTCTCCCCTGGATGGGCATGGTGAACCCCCAATAGAGGATAAAGTGGAAATTAAGAGAAAGTGCAGGTTCCACACTTTAATTTGTTCTAGGTTCCATACGGCTCCAAACCGCATCATGAGCCCAGGACTCCAGGACTTCTGCCTGATTCGGGGCTTGTCTCCATTTAAAGGTATTTTTAAAGCGAAACAGAGCTCTGTATTCAGCTCCAATCTGAGATGCTCCGCCGGCTGCGAGTCCTGCGCATGTGGGCAGCCGTTGCATTAAAAACAAGTGGCTTTTTAAAAGCACAAGGTCAGCGATGTTCGGCGTCCCGGCGTCTCTGTTGCTAAGGGCCCGCCGTCCTATAGGTTTCCACTAAATGTGGCCAAAATGTTAGAACCATTCGGTCGTCCAGAACACTTCGTAATCTGAATAAAAGGCGTGTCCTAATAGAGTGTGCTGAATAATAATAATAATAATAATAATAATAATAAGTCCAGCCATGCGGCATAACGTGTAGTAAGAATCCCGGTGGAGCTTTATGAAGAGTTAACATTCGTATGATGTCACAACATGGCAACCTGAGACAGTGCAGGTAAAGACGATGACACTGAGAGCGGGACACGTGTTTGCAGCGCGTAAGAAAAAAAACTGTTTCAAAAGAAGAAAAATCACAAAATCACTCAGACGACGGACCGGGGATGGCATCCAGACGACGGCCAATCGCAGCGGGGCATCGGCGCGTCGGCGGCGGGTGGCGGGAGGTTAAGGCTTATCTATGTACACGACATGAATCAAACACACGCTGCTTTAACGCACGTCTGCGGCGCGGCATGAGAAGTCATTATAAAGCGTTTGCTTTTTTTTAATCTTATGTACAGAAGATGATTAACAGGATCGAACACGGACGACCGGAGAAGCACGCGGCTGCCGATCCTGCGATGCGTCGTTTCAGTCACTTCATAAAGGCGTCAGAAGACAGAAGCGTCGTTATAAGGCAATGACAGACGGACCCCTCCGAATAAAATAATAAAAAAAAAAAAGAAGAACATGATTAACGAACCCTTAAAAAAAACGCCTAGTGTTGGGACACGACTTCTACGTCGGGACGCGTGGGTTCGGACGCATCGGCCGGTTGGTTGGTTGGTTGGTTGGTTGGTTGGTTTAGTTAGTGACGTACAGGAAGCCCCTCGAACCCACGACGAGGGTCCCGAGCCGGGTCCGTACGTCCGTTGGGTTCCCGTCCGATCGGAGACATGCACGTGTGAGAGAGGCAGCCGTGCGTCCACGCGGGGTGTGATGTCAGAAGGCAGGGTGGCAGGGGAGGGGGGGGCAGTCAGTGGTAGCAGCTGGCGAGTGTGGCGGCGGGGGGGGAGGGGAGGGAGGGCGATCAGAAGATCACGCAGTGGCAGCCGCTCTTCTCCTTCTCCTTGCGTGTCGGCTCAGGGGACGGGGGACACTCCTGCTCCTGGAACTTCCTGACGTGGGGGGGGAGACGGGGAGAGACACATGAAGGAGGAGGAACGCTGGAAAACGGGAGGAAACGTTCTGCGACGGCGTACCTGATGACGCGGACCAGCTCGTGGAACGCCTGGTCGACGTTCATGCGGATCTTGGCCGAGGCCTCCATGTAGGTCACTTTCAGCTGACGGGCCAGCTGCTGCCCCTCCTCTGGAGTCACCTGGAGGACGGGACGGGACGGGGGGTCAGAGGGTTTTTGAAAAGCACCCCACCACACACACACACACACACACACACACACACACACACACCTCCCACCCTGTCATCCAAACTCACTGACGGGATATTAATTCATTCATTATCTTCCAATTAATCCTCTACTAGAGTCGTAGGGGGTGGGAGGAGTGGGGGTGGGGGAGGAGGGGGTTCCCCTATGCCCATCCAGGGGAGAACGTTTAGGGCACAAGGCAAATACACCCAGGACAGAGCGCCAATCTCGGACTGGCTACACACTCCTTTACAAACACTCACTATATGGGGCGACTTAAAGCATTCTATTGACCTTGAATCCATGTTTTTGGACTGGGGGGGAGGAAACCGGAGAACCCGGAGGAAACCCACGCAAACCCGGGGAGAACATGGAAACTCCACCCAGATTGGGATTCGAACCTGGGAAACCCCAGCGCTGAGAGGAGAACATGCCAACCACTACGCCGCCGCGCCGCCCCTGACGGGGTTCGGTTTCGGGGATTTAAAAATAAAATAAATGAATGAAATATTTATCAGGCGATCAATTCAAACACGAGTCTCTCTGGACGCTCAATAAAGACCGCGAGCGAGAGCGGAGCCAAAATCAATGCACTCAATGCCATGGGAAGCCTCCAGGTGGCAGTGTAACGTCATCCCACCGAGGAAATGCACCCACTCACCCCAAAGCTGCCTGAGCGTCTACACACTCCTCCAACTAAACCCCGCCCGAGGTCAGTGTGTGGTGTGTGGTGTGTTTACAGAGGGACGGGGGGGGGGGGGGGGGGGGGGGGGGGGGGGGGGGGGGGGGGGGGGGGGGGGGGCCCCCCCCCCCCCCCCCCCCCCCCCCCCCCCCCCCCCCCCCCCCCCCCCCCCCCCCCCCCCCCCCCCCCCCCCCCCCCCCCCCCCCCCCCCCCCCCCCCCATTTGGGTGGAGTTTCCATGTTCTCCCCGTGGGTTTCCTCCGGGTTCTCCGGTTTCCTCCCACAGTCCAAAAACATGGATCAAGTCAATTGAGTTTTCCAAATTGCCCCATATAGAGTGTATTTGTAAGTGAGTGTGTGTCCAGCGATAGACTGGCGTCCTGTCCTGGGTGTATCTGCCCTAATGGCTTAAAAACCCCAGACCAGCCGGTCGTCAGGACAGTCTCGGTGCTTCAGGAGGTTGTTCATGTTGAGGGTTCGACTCGCCTGTCTCTGAATGTCGAGGTCAGCCTTGTTCCCAACGAGGATCATGGGAAACTCATCTCGGTCCTTCACCCTCAGGATCTGTCTTTGGAATTTGTAGATCTCTTCGAAGCTAAAGACACGAGAAATGAGAGAGAATAGACGACATGTGAGACAGAATGAGACAAAGAGAGAGAGTGAGAAAGAGAGAGAGACACTCACCTGCCGCGGTCAGTAACAGAGAAGACCAGGAGGAAGCCCTCCCCTGTCCTCATGTACTGTTCCCTCATGGCTCCAAACTCCTCCTGACCTGCAGTGTCCAGAACTGACACACACACACACACACACACACACACACACACACACACACCGTTCATTCATTCATTCATTCATAAAATTAAGCTAAATATAAAACCTCCTCCTGTGTCTCAGACGTACTGTCGAGGCGCGCCGGCCGCTCGTCGATCACGCACTGCTTAGTGTACGAGTCCTCGATGGTGGGGTCATAATCGGTCACGAAGTAGGACTGAAAAACAGAACCAGAGACGGAACTGGGTTTGAATCTGTCCAGTATGCAAATGAATCTCGGAATATTGATCTACAATAGACATGATAATAAATCATCATGTGAACGCCGGCTCATATTAAAATAACACTGTTCATACACACACACACACACACACACTTCACAACATCATGGAAAGCCTGCACAGAACCATGAAACCATTCTTATTAATACAGATTCAGTTTTAATGTTTATAATAAGCTTTTATTATTTTTTAAAATTATTTTATTATTCCTTAAATCTGATTGGCTAATCCATTTGTCCAGCTGTGACATCACTGACAATAACACAATTCGTATCAACTGCGCAATGTGCATTATTTTCCCGATGTTTTTTAAAACCCGCGTTCTGTAATTTGGCCGCTAGATGGCAGTATTTCACCGTGAGAGGAACCGGAGATCAGCCGCTTTATCAGAATTAGCTTTTATTAAACGCATTTCTGACTCCAACCTTGTTGTTTCTTATTACAGTGTGTTTGTAAGCGTTTTATTAAAGCAATACGACCCTCGAGGTTGTGTATTATTGTGAATAAATCATGAGAAATCACACAAATCACATCTCATTATGGGATTTATTCACAATAATGCCACGCCCTCTGGCTCTGCACTGCTTTATTAAAGTCTCGTGCGATTAGAACATGTTTCATTTCATCAACGATTCACTTGAAACAAAAGAACGAGACCTTCAGAGTGTGATTTCAGGGACGTTGGACGCGCTTTTCCGAGAAAAACAGAAGTAATCTGGTGTTTTAAGTGCAAACAGTGCAGAGTAGCGAGTGTCAACAAAGTAGCAGAGCTCATGATCTGCCCTCATCCTCCATTCCCAGAATCCTCTGACTCCGGAGCGGAGGAAGACCTCCTCTCAGCAGTTATTCATTGTGGGAGTGCGAGTGTAGTGCATTAGAGTTAATTACACACACACACACACACACACACACACACACACACACACACTGCTGTTCCTGTGACGATAGAGGCTGCACTGTGTACACAACACTGGACGACCTCCGCCACCTGCAGGCTCATTGCGGGTCGGTGTCGTGTGCGGAGACGTCCTGTTCCGATTGTTATTATGCAAATGAGCTCGGTGCCGTCCGGCTCCACGCTCAGGGCGGGCGGCACGTCGTCGGGGAACACCGTGACCTCTCAGTGATGTAACCATGACGATACGCGACATCAGGTCAGAGCACAGGGTCGCAGCAGGGGTTCGGGGTTCTGCTTAGGAGCGAACACTTTAGGGAAGGCCCTTTTCTGTCCCGGCGCGACTGCGCGGTATAAAGGCTTGGTGTGGAGTCCTTCCAAAATCTGTTACACAGCAGTGTTATAAAAGCTGTAGGTGTCCCAGTACTTTTGCCCCTTCACTGTGTGTGTGTGTGTGTGTGTGTGTGTGTGTGTGTGTGTTTATTTTCTTAAGGTCTGGACTTTTTTCTGAACCTTCCTAACCTTTAAACGGCGGCCCCAGCGCTCGGGCGCTGACACTCGGCTGTAACACTCCGTGTTGTGTTACAGATAGGTGTATAAATATCTGCAGCGAGGGAAGTGACGGACTGCCACTGGCATGCCCGCAGCGCCAGCCCCGCACCCCCACCGCGGCCTCGCAAACTCTGTTCCCTCGCGAACCCGTTACCCCCCCCCCACACACACACACGCACACACACCTCCCCGAACTGTCACATGACCGAGTACAACTGGCAAACCTGGGACTTCATTCTTAAGGCCGATCCTGCCTCACACCCCCAACAACCCTTGCTGCATATATATATATACATACACACACACACACACACGCACACACACACCCCAAACTTGTGTTCCAAGAAACAACTCCCTTGCAAAGAGAGCAAACCACAGCCCTGCCCCACATGAATAGATCAGCATTCGCACAGCTGCATTCGTCTGCTGTTTGCTTTCGCTCTCGCCTCGGAGGCAGGAACTGGAATCCAACTGACCCCAGCTCAGGGTTTGTTAGTTTTCCCATCGGACGAGACGAAATCATGGGGTTTGACATGCGGACGCGAGGGTGGAAAGGTGAAGGGACTGCTGCGAAGGCCTTCCCTCTGCCTTTACACAGTAAACCGAATAATAAATGTATTATCATTAATATCACGTGTTACATAAGATAGGAATGAAATTATGGGTCACAGACCTCGATTACCCCGTAATTTTTTTCAATTTCAATTTAAATGTTGAAGAAGAAATGAGAATTACACAGATCGCTATGTGAAATATAAAACAGTATACAACTATGAATATATAATATATATAATATACCACTACAAATATAGAATATTTAACTATAAATATAATATATAAATATATGTATATACAGCATATAAAAACTGGTAAACAGGGTCCTCTTTTGTTCCCCTCGCCCCGTTTCCTGCAGGTGAGGCGACCCGTTGGAAAACCTTCCCCAGTTTTCGGTTTCCACGCCAGAGGGGTCGTATTAACGGTGAGGCACTCGCACGGAGCCGTTTAGGACGCTCCCACCCGAGCTGGCTGGCTGGCTCTCGCTGCGGGCCAGAGGAAGGAAGCTCCACCTATGGCCACCCACCAGCGAAGCCCCGCCTTCCGGCCGACCGTGATGTCCTGCCGGAGACATTCCCATCCCACCCTGACTGCCGGCACTTCTCACTTACACGCCTCCCCTCCCGCCGGACCTCGTCCTCGACCTGTCCGTCCGCCACTTCACTTTAAACAGTAGGGGTTTTGTTGGCGGGGTCCGGCTCGAACCTGAGACGTGCTGTAGCACCGACGTGGAAATCCACAGCTGCCGGCGAAACGGGCGCCTCGAAGTTCAAGGCACGGCACCGCGGGGATGTGTGTGTTTATACGATAAACCCGGTTCCCCTACCGCTTCCTCACACAGATACAGATCTGCAGAATCACAGGTGACAGATTATTTAGAACAAGCTTCTGTTAGGGATCTACATCGGGGGGCGTCGTGAACACAACAGCATTTAGGAGGTGAGGATCTCAGGGAGGCCTATCGACAGGGCCAGGGTTCTGCAGAGAACCCCATAAGCGACTAAAGCACTAAAGCAGGATTAATGCACTCTGGAACTGGAGAGGTGCATCTCCCAAAGAAAACGTGAGTTTGATAGCAGGAGTTACGGTGCAGACGTATCTCAAAGCAATAACGCTCACAATTTACAAAGCGGGCACACTGCAAAATATTAAAATAATACTGCAAGTGAACGGGACCAAAAATGGGCGTGGCCGGCTGTGTGGGGGTGCACAAACAGTCTTTGGTATTACCTGGGGGGTGGGTTGACCGTTGCTCGAAAATTGACCGAGTTACGCCATTTTGAAAATTAGATTAGATTAGATTTGAGTTCCCATAGGAAATGAACTGAGTCGACTTGTCGAGTGATCAGGAGTGAAGAGAGAGTGCGATCACGCTGCCATTTCACACGGCCGGTCTGGCTGCAGCCCTCGCCGACTCCAGCGAATTTCGTTTTTGTCGCTTGAAAATTGGCCGAGTTACGGGAGTGCAAACATCGCTGTGATGCAAAGTGAACCGGAATTGTGGATCGGAAAAATGGGAACATCCCGGGAACGCTTCGACCGATTTCTTATCCGTATACAAGCACTCATCTCGCCAATGAGCCGAGCGTGTCCTGCGTGTCGACAGCTCGAGAATTGCGAGTGAAAAAAGCTAGACGATTTTAACGGTGGGACGTTAAAACATCATGTAATAATATTATAAAAATATAATAAATATAATAATAGTACGGCGGCACGGTGGCTTAGTGGTTTAGCACGTTCGCCTCTCAGCGCTAGGGATTCCCGGTTCGAATCCCCATCTGGGTAGAGTTTCCATGTTCTCCCCGTGTCTGCGTGGGTTTCCTCCGGGTTCTCCGGTTTCCTCCCACAGTCCAAAAACATGGATCAAGTTAATTGAATTCTCAAAATTGCCCCCTATAGAGTGTGTATGTGTGAGTGAGTGTGTGCCCAGCGATGGATTGGCGCCCTGTCCTGGGTCTATCTGCCCAGCGCCTAAGACGTTCTCCCCTGGATGGGCATGGGGAACCCCACCGCGACCCTAATAGAGGATAAGCGGGAGATAATGAATGAATGAATGAATGAATGAATAATAGTATAAAAATATCACGATCACGTAGACCTGCTGCGGTACACGGTAGCGTAACTCGGTGCGCCTCGGTTTCCTGTGGAAACAGCTATTTTATTTTTTTTACATGAGCTCATACAAAAAAGTCAAACGTTTTAAAGTAACAATGCGGAACAGAGGCTCGTGAAGTGAGGCATCGGGAGGCTGAATATTAAGTCTGGGACAAGCGTCGGATAAGCTTTATTACGTTTGAGCGTTTCTTTATCTTCCCAAGAGGCCGGTTGGTGCCGTGCCACAGCCCCGGTACCCACAGTTCCATGCCAACGTCCCACAAAAGGTTCTTGTTTAGCCGCCCAGGCCACCGCAGCCATTACCATAAACACTTTGATCTTGGGCGTCGTCCTGGTTTACCGGCTGAATGGCGTGTGGTTTTACGTGTTTACTGAACTGGATCCGTCACCGAAGTCTCTGGGAGTCTAAAGACGGCGTCGGCGGGGTGTATTTTTTGGTTCCGCGCTAAAAACATCTCAGCGAGCATCCGACAGATCCACGAAAATAAAATAAAAACAGGGTTCCGCCGAGCCGCCCGCCCGGCGCAGACGATCTGACGACAACAAAGGTGGGACCCTACAGAGTTCAAAGGCGATGCGAGGTGTCCAAAGGGGACCCGCGGGACCCTGCCGCGGTCACCGTGGCATTCAGGTTCAGTCGTCCACCTCCGAACAGCGCGACCGAATCAAACGCGATCTCTGTTAGTACTCACTCAGGGGTCTCCGGGGCCCAGCATTTCCCGCTAAAAACAGTCATCACTGACGTGGCGCGTTTCGGGGTAGAACCGCTTCAGGCAAAACATGAGGCCGGCCATCAGAAGCATTCGGTTTCATCTTCTGATTTCAACAAAATAAATAATTCATAATAATAGGTGGCACGGTGGCTTGGTGGTTGGCATGTTCTCCTCTCAGCGATGGGGATTCCTGGTTCGAATCCCAATCTGGGTGGAGTTTGCATGTTTTTCCCGTGTCCGTGTGGGTTTCCTCTGGGTTCTCCTCCGGTTTCCTTTCACAATCTAAAAACATGGATCAAGGTCAAATTGCCCCATATAGAGTGTGTCTGTGCGAGTAAGTGTGTGCCCAGTGATAGATTGGCACCCTGTTCTGGGTGTATCTGCCCAGCGTCTGAAACGTTCTCCCCTGGATGGGTATGGGGAACCCCCCCACCACCACCACCCCCCAAAATATAATGAATAAATGATGAACTCTTCACTTTCGACTCCCGTTTTTCTGTCGTGATTTCCGTGATTTCAGAACCGGACCGTTGTGGAGAACGCCTGGACGTGACGGCTGGACGTGACGCATTCGCAGACTCGGAAACCAAAAGCAGTCAGCCTCCTCGCCAATGACCATGAATGGAAAGCAGGCGCCAAAACCCTCTTCAGCCCTCTTGACCCACATTCAGTCACGTCTCCGATGTTGGCCGGTCTCCGGCTCAGCGCTCGCAATTCCAGAGACGGTACGCCTCCCTCGTACCGCGGCACCTCACCCCGCATCCCATTGAAAGAACAGAGCGGTGGGAGCGCGGCGCCTCCTCAGAGATGCAGTGCGGATGATCGGAGCGGCTCGTAAATAAAGAGGCAACGGACAGCCGGCTGTCCTCACGAGACCCGGCGAGCGGAGCGCAGAGACGGAGATGGGGAGTAGGCGGCACGATACGAATCGAGTCAGACTTCGACACCCGAGTGGGCGGACACGGTGCGCGCGAAATCACGGCCATGCCGCAGTCTGACAGAGCGTCTGATTCACTTTACCTCCTCCGATGTTTCGAGCCGGGAGCACAGATCTATAAACGGCGTGATGGTACTAGAACGGCAAGGGCCTGAGCTCCCTGGAGGCTTCACGGGTCCAAGTGGCACTAAAGAGTCATGTGCACAGCTGAACCATGTCCTCCATTGTGTCGTAAGGCGGTCGATCGGGGGCGTGCCCCGTCCACGGCCTGAGGGCCGAGAACCGTACCGGCCCCACTGTACTTGTTCATTTACTATCTGGGAACCGGTTCCACGATGCATCGTCTACATCCTCCACCCAACACTTATCCCCACAATGCATTTCACCTCTCAGCCTCGTTCCACCAGGTCCACCCTGCAGCCTTTAGAACCCTGTCATTTAGAACCCATCATTCGTCCACCAATGACCGTTGACCATCAACCTCCATGCCTCTGTTGGTCTTCTCACGCTGTTCCTCTCCACCCAGCGTCTTCCCTCTGCATCTCCACCGACAGGTCACATGACGCGGATGTGCGTTTATTACAGCAATTCATTTAGAACCGTAGCAACAGCACCGCCACCGATTCGGTGCGTCCGTCGGTAACGGCGTGTGTTAGTGGTTCCCCAGACGTTACTGTATCGGTTCCAGCTACTTATAAAGGACAATAAACGATCGTCGTATGTGGAGTTAACCAGTAACCTGCATGTTAAAGATGACTATAACTATAATCTGTAGCCGGAACCGGATCGCGACCGGCCGTCGTGTTGGGGTCCACACACGTACTGCTTCTTCTGCCCAGCTGAGGTCAGAATGGCGTGAGGGTGCCGGGTTCCGCGGTGCGAAGCTGTCAGGACCTCCAGACTGTTTACACTACAAACTGGACTGCTTGTTGTCAGATAAGACTTAGTTCGCAGAGTTCCGAGGAGAACGTCGGGGAAACGTGTCAACTGCACTTCCTCTTCTCCTGTCGGGACGATGTTGGTCCGATGGGTCACCGATTGTCCCGCCGGCACGTCCCCGATTCGGAGGACGCGAACCGATACGGTTTAAACATCTGGTGGGAGACCGAGAGCAGAGTCGCATGTTTACTTTAACTGTGGCTGGTCGGAGCCATGGTGGAGGGTGCCCGTTGATGGGGGGGGTGTGGGGGGGTGGAAAAAGGGGCCGTGTGGAAGCGAGGGGAGGAGGGGGCGGGAGGCTAATCTTCAATCTGCGTTTCCAGGCGCCATGAGCTCACTGACTTGGCAAGCAGCTGACCTGCAACTTTAACAAAGCCCAGGGTGAGGCCTTTGTCCCGTCTGGCATGCCAATGAAAATCATCAGATGGAGTGAGAAAGAAAAAAAAAATAGACCGAGTGAGGGAGGCGGAGCAAGAGGGCAACGATCCCAGGGCCGGGTGCCGGCGTTCGGGTGGAGGTTGCACCACGTCCGTCGCCTCTGTGTGACTCGATGTTTGTATAAAAACTCACATTGTGCTCGCGGCCAGGCCGACGGCCTCTTATCCAACCACATCCCAAAAAGGGGTCTCTTGTTGGGATTCGGATCTGGTGACCGAGCAGGAGAACATTAACGCCATTGTGAGATTTGGGGAAATCAATCAGAGATGACTTTGTGCTTCGGAATGGGACGCGGCCTCGTTCTGAAATAATGAACCGCAGTCAGAGAGAGACGAACGTGGTCGGCAGCAGTACTGTGACTGAGGTTCTGGACCTTTCACATAAAAGGAACGTCTATGGGACCTCAACCCAGATCAAACCAGCACCATTAATCTCATGAACACGGAACGTCAAGACCTTCCACACTGACCTCCAGCCTCCGTAAAAAGCCTCGTACCGATCTGACATTTGGATCACAAACGAGGAACCTCGACCTTCCTTGAACAAGTTTTCAAGCGAATCATTGTTAGGAACCCAAACCGGAACCATCATTCGCAGATCTGATCGTGAACCTACGTCTCACTGGACCTCATGGTTCTGCCACCCCAACGGATCCCATCGGCACGGCTCCCATCCACGTTCTCCTCAGACCCACCAATTTGCCTCAAAGGATCCCATGGAACCGCCAGGCAGACATCCCGGCAACATCAACAAACCCTGGCTTAGATCTGCCGCCGGTTCCTTGGACCTCTTTAATCAACAAAGTTTCCACTGGAGGAACCGCCGCTTATCGGGCAGTTTGGGTAAACTTCAAAGGCGGCCGTGAATAACAGTCCCAGGACAGTTTGTGTTTTGAAAACCACACCACAAGGTCCCACCGACCATAAAAGAGGGCTTTTCTGAAAATGGGTCCCTGGATTCTCCTGGACAAACAGGTTTAAGTTTCGGATGGACGGCCGCCGCCTGAATGGAAACCATAAAAAGACGGCAAATACGCCGCCACCGAGCGCGCCCTCCGCCTCGTCAGCTCATCCAGCGCTTCGAGTGTTAGTAAACAGGATACCTCAGAGGAGGCACGGCACTCGGGTGAAAGCCACAACAGGCGAACCCCCGAGCCAGACACGAGTGAGACGCATGCGTGGGTGCAACTCAACAAACATCAGAGGGACGCCGCCTTAAGAAAAGCATGTGCTCGCTCTCGCTGAATGCGCCTCTCTATTTCAACTATGACGCTCCGACGCGAGTTCTGCAAAAACATTACGTTTTGCAAACGTCTTATCTCACCAGACCGAAGCAGCTGCAAGCCTAAAGGAAAATTTACGCTGGTAAACCAGCCGCGTGCTCAATGTGAGTTCAATCCTCGTTCTTGTTTAGTGTGTTCGGTTTTTCGTGTTTACGTACATACGTGTCACAATAACAACAGCGGAGCACGTTCTCAGCGGCGGCGGGGCGACTGTCAGTACGTAGGTGAGTGTACGTGCACGAGGTTCCGCCTGCAGCAGAACCTCAACCCAACGCTTTCGCCGTGTGTTTTTCAAAACAAGTGTGCAGATCGTCCCACACAATCGATAGTCAAAATAATTTTAAAAATCCCAAATGTTTTGGGACGGCCCCCACAGCGCCACGCAAACCACGACGCTTAGATGAATGAGGCTGATGACTTATTTGAAAAATACGCAATGCTACAGGTGGGTGTAGAGTCCATATCTGGCAACCGAGGTCATAATGTTTGGGTCAATAAAGAAAAATTAATAAAATAATTAAATAAGATAATTTCAACGGCATCATCGATTTTTAATGTGAACATTATCAGAAGCCACACGAACCTGCACTGCTGCGACATCCATCCATTATCTTCCCCTTTATCCTTTATTAGGGACGCGGGGGGGGGGGGGGGGCCCCCCCCCCCCCCCCCCCCCCCCCCCCCCCCCCCCCCCCCCCCCCCCCCCCCCCCCCCCCCCCCCCCCCCCCCCCCCCCCCCCCCCCCCCCCCCCCCCCCCCCCCAACTGCACCCAGGTTGGGATTCAAACCGGGAATCCACAGCGCTGCAAGAATGTGCCAACCACTAAGCCACCGTGCCGCCCCTGCTGCAACATGATTGGCTGATTAGATCAGCGCATTAATTGGAGATACACAACGGCACTAATTAGCATAATTCATGCATATCAAATTCTCTCGTCCAATCCCAAATAGAGGATTGGACCCGAGCCGCCGCCGACTTTATTAAAACTAAAAATAATAATAATAAAAGCGTGAGGTTTGGAGTACGGACTTCCTTGTGAGCGATGACATTGATAGATTTGGGTGGAACCAAGGGAACAGCGGAACGTCAAAATACTGACCAACCAACCAGTTAACCGCGTTGTTCTCGTTCAAATATTAACCGTGCGTGTACGGAAGCCTCCGGAGCGCGAGGCTCATACGGAACTATTAATGTATAAATATAAATATATAAAACAGATATGAAATATCTATCATATCAATTATTCTGTCGCTATATAAACAGTCAGGTAGTTAATCTGAATTAAAATCCAAGAACCACACACACACACACACACACACACACACACTCATTATCAAACCGCACACACACAGGCTTTAATAATAATATATTATTATTTTATTTGACGTAATGACGAGACCGTCACAAAACAATGCATTACGGTGAATGTTGGGCCTTCCCCAAATTGTTGTCCCGGAGCGGTCTCCATGCTGCTGTGAGCGTGAACATGGGTCTTTGATGGATTAAAGATCAGGTGAGTGGATTACAGATTACAGATTACGTGACGAGCGTTTCGGTTAATTGAGGGCAGACGAGGGAACAAACAGCGGCGCGAAAACGGAAAATTAACGCCGAGTCAGCGGTGTGAGAAATCAACAGATGAGTAAAAACCAACAGTGACACCCTCCCCGCCGCACACACACACACACACACACACACACACACACACACACACACACACACACACACATAAATACACACAGTTCCAAGAGCCAATGCACCTCTATACACCAACATATAGAACGTAGGCGAGGCAACTACCTTCAACTAAATCGGAAGATCAAAGGCACGACGGGTTACATTATCAACCCCCCCCCCCCCCCCCGCCAGCACTCACTGTCTCCTCGTTCAGGCCCGAGCATTAGCATGTTCTCCTCAGCACTGTAGAGCTTTTTTTTTTGCGTATTGTCCCACGCGAGATCAAAACGCCTGATGTGGCAAAACAAGTGGCCCGGCTGAAACCCCCGCGACCGGGCCGATCCGGACCCTCGGACTCACCGAGGGGTGAGGGGAGGGGAACCGAGAGCTCCCGCTTTATCTGAAGGTATTTAATGAAGGCTTAGTGCAGCATTCCATCTGCATGAGCTCACACTCCAGTAATCAGAACCATACAGCGTGAGCCCCCGCAGGGGAGGCGGGGGCCCGTCTGCAAAAACATACCACCCCCCCCCCCTCAAAGAAAATACGGGGTGTACGGACCATCATGTGACCCGAGTTTAACCGGCATGGAGAACCTCTGTCTCAGAAGACTTCTAAACTGATCCAAAGACGGGAGCTGGAACTACAGAGGTGGAACCGTTCCTTAAGGACGTCTGATGTATTTCTGTAAAAAACGAGAACGTAGGACGAGAGAGAGGGGTGGAGTAACGGGGGGGGGGGGGGGGTTGGAGGGGGTGGAATGAATGAAGTCGGACCCAGATCCTTTTAAAATTCAAATGAGGGTTTCCTCCGACCCCCCACACAGAGGGAGGAAACTGGAACGTCCGGAGCGGAGCGGCGAGGACGCCGTAACACGATCCGAGGGGCGAGGGGCGACAGGAAAAGGGTTCGGAGGTAAAGCCACTAATTTAATTAACAAATTAAAGCTAAACTGATCAATCCAGCATCGCTTCCTGCTGCAGGAAAAAAAGAAACCCACAGGTTAACACACCAATAACATCGATACACTCAGTGTGTGTGTGTGTGTGTGTGTGTGTGTGTGTGTGTGTGTGGTTGTCACCCATTCCAATCAATAGCTTTGCCATCAATATCGAAACCAAACCCGCTCTGAACTTCCCAGAAATGGAGAACTTTGCAGCACATGTGAGTTCCACTTTTGGTTTGTGTGGCTCGTTTGGGGGTGTGTGTGGGGGGGATGTGTGTGTGTGGGGGGGGGTGTGGCGGGGTTCCCCTCAGCACGCTGTCTGCCTCGGCATGACTGCACAGTTAAGAAAACCTTTGCAGTGAAAAAAAAAACACTTTCACGTTTGGTTTTTAGTGAACGTTCTGTTTTTTCAGGCTTCAGAACAAAAAGACGTGATGAAGAACATGCAAAACACCCGACACTGCAGATCCCCCTGAGCAACAGGGCGGCCACGGTGTGCTATTCAGATGTATGACTGACCCGCAGGTCCAGTCGGGCTCCAGACAGGGTCCCTCACGGGCCGACGGCATCGCCGTGATGTCACCACACCATCCTTGACGGTTGAGTCACCCGCTCGGATGGGATGTGTTCCTGGTGCTCATGTTCTCCTCGTGCAGAGCGGTTCTTTATTTACTGATTTGCTTCTGTCCTGCTTCTCTGGGTGGAGCTTCGATCCGAACCTGACGACCCGGTCCCGTGCTCGGAGTTCCAATGCGGAAGCAAAGAGTCAGCGGTGGAATGGACCACAAATAACCCCATCCCAACAGTTTAAATTCAGTCCCATCGACAACAGAGGGATGAAAATCGAGAACAACTGTGAGAACACTTTGGGGAAGGCCCAAAGTGCAGAAAGCCCGGTCCATCAAAAATCAAAAAAATGTTAGGCCGAGCCCTGGAATGAATCAGTACTGAGATAGTGAGCCAGGTCCTTCCATCCCAACCTCACACATGACGTCCCCCATGACCCACCCCCAAATCACTAAAATCACTCTTTTTAAACGCCTCGAGGTCAGTCCGCGTTTCACAGGCTCATCGTTTTTCCTAAAACCTCCAGAAGGCCCCTGGAGAACTGAACAGGGACTTCCTCTTCCTGCCATTCTGCTTTCAGCCCGGTTATTAACCCAGAATGACTCAACACCGAAAGCCTGGCTCTCTTTCACAGCCCTCGAGAAACCCTGGAGGCGGGTGAAGGTGGTTCCCTCGGACCCGCGGCTCGTTCACATTTTACTTTCGTTTTCACGACGCATGTGGACATCTAATATCCCAGCAGCCTTTGGGGTTTTTTTTTTTAGCATAGGATCCTTTTCACTATCCGACTGTGAGGTCAGCTGGTGTTTACGGCTCTCATACTCACACACTCGCGCGCATTAATGAGACACCAGAAGCTTTTCAAAGCCTTTTCTCGCCGTTACAAATATAAACAAAGTGGATTTTTTAAGAATTTACTGAACGCCGTTCACAATCCGGCATTTTACAAACACAACGGAGCGCTCACATCTAAAGGTTCTAAACTCATACTGATTCCCCCCCACGTTGAGATGAGAGCATGTGATTGGGCAGCAGGACAAGGGTGGGTGCTACACCCGCACTCCAAAATGTACAACCATACAGGCAAAACGTATGTTTTAAACTTCATGAAAACAATATGCGGAAGGCCTCGTGACAATGGACAGAGAAAGAACCTGGAACATCTAACAAATCAACAGAATCCCATCTATACACTCCGAAAAAAAACTAAAGGTCATATCTGAAGGACAGGACGCTGAGAGCAACATTAAACACACACAGGAGCCAACAAAACATTCAAGTAAACGTCCTGCATTTTAATAAGAAAATGTGCAACCACATAGCAACTACACAGCAACCACATGGCAACATCATAGTAACCACATAGCAACTAAAAAGCAACTACATAGCAACCACATAGCAACTACACAGCAATCCGAGAGCAACTACATAGCATCTATAAAGCAACTTAAAAGCAACCACACGGCAACATTAGAGCAACCACATAGCAACGAAAAAATAACTCCATAGTAACCACATAGCATCTAAAAAGCAACTACATATCAACAACATAGTAACCACACAGCAACCTCATAGCAACCATACAGCAACCACACAGCAACCACACAGTAACCACATAGCAACATTAGGATGAGTAATAATTTATTTTATTTTCCTTCCCTTCTACTTACAATTAAACACTGACCTGGTGATTTAATAAATGAGATAAAACAATAACGGAAATACACTGTGTGGATGAATAAATAAAATTAATTATTCTCAGCAGTCCTCTTGAAGTTGGTCCTTTTCCCACCATCTGTCTGCTAAAAAATTAATTAAGCCTGCTGGGTGCCTACATATCTAGTTTCCCGACAAAAAAAAAATCATTCAATAAAAAAATGTAAACGTTTGTATAAGATTTAAAGTTTCAGTGAAGGTTCATTATAATTTAACTGCGTATGATGATTATTATACAAATACGTGATCCCCTCTTTGAGTTCAGAGACATGTCTTCATTGAAGTGTTTAGAACAGAGAACCTCTCATCAGGAGCTTTCACAGAACCCCTGACCTCGACCCCGCTGCAAACCTTCAGACCGATCCGAACGTGGACTGCAGGTCCAACATCCAAACATCAGTTCAGGTCACATGATCTCAGTGCTTCATGTGAAACGAGACATTATGTGTTATTTTATTGTCCTTCACCCAATTTAGGTTCTGGAACCTTTTCTGGTCAGGGTTGTTGGAACTGAACTGGACATGATCCTCACGCTCTGAGCTCTGGGTTCCATCAGCAGACCCCCGCTGGCTCTGATATCCCCCTGCTTTCTCAGGACGTCTCTGTTCTTTGCCTTTTCTATTCTCCAGAACGTGACACACCCACTGACATTGTCACGGTTCATGATGGACAGGCTGCTATTTTTGGTTCCAGCTCTGAACAGATGTTTCTGGAACTGGGACCTTTTTTTCTTTTGGGTCAGAATCATGTCCGGTATAAAAATTACAACATTATTATTATTATTATTTTTTATTTTTTTTGCTGACGAGAACAACTTTGCTTTTATATTAAATAGTAAATATTTTATTACGATTTCAACCTACTTTACAACTTTTGACCAACCAGCCGCACAATGAAATCAAAGCGGTTACGCATAAACGCATAGAGGATGAACTCTGTGTGTGTGTGTGTGTGTGTGTGTGTGTGTGTGTGTAATGATTGTTTATTCTAAATTAAAAGTTTACGTAGTGACATGTTGCCCTGAGCTACAAACAGCCGGCAGGATCGCAGATCGTTTTACTAAAAATAATAATTAATAAAAAACAACGTAAATTCACAGAAACTAAAACACCAGATTCTTAAAGAAAAGCTTTTTTGGGGACTCGATCTCACGACCTTCCACCCGACCGAACCCGCGCGAGACTCGAGTGAGTGGAAAAGTGATGAAGCGGGGATTCGAACGGGGTCTAAAGACGCTCCGCTGGACCCGCAGAGGTCTGCTTTCAGAGACAGACCCGAACGAACCCCGTCCGCGGGTGGAGCAGGCCGGAGATCCCGAACCCCCTTCAGCCCGTGACGGTGACGGTGTCCCCGGGTTTTCAGGCGGGATACACCCTTTTTCCAGACCCCCCTCGCGCCCAGGCGCTCGCGCGCTCACCCGGGCCGGGCCGTTTGGGAAGGCGGCGCGGCGCGGCGGCTCACCTGGATGAACTGGATGGTCAGCGCGGATTTGCCCACGCCGCCGCCCCCGACCACGACGAGCCGATACTTCTCTTGCAGCGCGCCGTCCTTCCAGCCAGCCATCGGGGCCGCGCTCGCCGCGCTCTCGCCGCTTCCTTCCCCGTCGGGACGCCGCGCTCTGAGAACGGCGCTCGGCCCGAGCGTCACCGTGGAGACGTCGGCGGGTCGCAGCCGGTCCGCGGCGTCGTGGAGGCGCAGTCGCCGATTCCAGCTCCCTCAGACCCCGCTGCTGCGCTACAGACGAGCCGCTGCCGCAAAGACGGGAACCGGAGCCGAGTGTTTAGTACGCGCTTCCCATGTGGGACGCTAGAGGGCGCCCGAGGGCGCACTGGTTTACCTAAGCGCGGGGGGGGGGGGTGTGTTGGGGGAGATAAGAAAAAAGATATTTGCGCAAAATACAGCGTCGTTCCAAATTTAGACGCCTCTGCGTAATTTATATGAATATATAAATACATAAATAAGTTAGTTAATAAGTTAGTTAGTTTGTTTTTTTAGAGCTATTGACTTTTTTCCATCCATCATTATGTTACGCTTTTATCCTCTATTACGGTTGGGGGGGGGGGCAGAGAACCCGGAGGAAACGCATGCGGACACGGGGAGAACATGGAACTCCACCCAGATTGGGATTGGGAGATTGGGATTCGAGCCGGGAATCCCTAGCACTGAGAGGAGAACTAAGCCGCCATGCCACCCCCCCCCCCCCAAAAAAAAAAAAAAACTAGTGTAAACTAAAGTAAGCATGGTGGCTTACTCTTTAGCATGTTCTCCGATCTGGGTGGAGCTTCCGGGTTTCCTTCGGGTTTCCTCCCACAGTCCAAAAACATGGATCAAGGGCAATTGAATTCTCCAACTTACCCCATATAGAGTGTGTCTGTGTAAGTGTGTGTATTTGCCCAGTGATAGATTGGTGCCCTGTCCTGGGTGTATCTGCCCAGCTCCCGATGGGCATGGGGGCGACCCTAATAGAGGATAAAGCAGAAGATAATGGATAGATGTTTGATGGGTTTGAGGCCAAACTCACCTGCCCACGTCTTTATGAACCTGCAATGGGGCGGAGTTATGCTGGAAGCAGGAAAAGTCCTTCCCCAAAATGTTCTTTTGGAAGCATGCACAGGTCCAACCTACACGCCTGGATGCTTAAATGAATAAAACCGGGGGCAATAAGACGGAATGGAAGCATTTTTTTATTGTTATATAGAGATGTGTCCCAGTTCTGTCCACGGTCTCTGTGTTCCAGGGGAAGCTGGAGGTTCCTCTTTTAGATCTTGTTCCTCTTTAAGTTCCCGTGTTGCTTCTCATCAGACACTCGGCTGCTCGGCTTCATCCGCAGGACCTGCTGTTAAAACGGATCTGTACCTTCATAGGTTTACTGTGAGGACACGTCCAGGACTCCATGAACTCAGAAATGTGTCTTTATTTTGCAGGTAAAGTTCTCAGATGGTGGCACGGTGGCTTAGTGGTTTAGCATGTTCTCCTCTCAGCTCTAGGGATTCCCGGTTCGAATCCCCATCTGGGTGGAGTTTCCTTGTTCTCCCCGTGTCCGAGTGGGTTTCCTCCGGGTTCTCCGGTTTCCTCCCACAGTCCAAAAACATGGATCAAGTCAATTGAGCTCTCCAAATTGCCCCATATAGAGTGTGTCTGTGTGAGTGAGTGTTTGCCCAGCGATGGATTGATGTCCTGTCCTGGGTGTATCTGCCCAGCGCCCAAAACGTTCTCCCCTGGATGGGCATGGGGAACCACCCCCCCCCCCCGACCCTAATAGAGGATAAAGCGGGAGATAATGGATGAATGTTCTCAGATGTTGCTGTTGGAATCTGTCAGTAAACAAGTGGCTGATTATTCATTCATTCATTATGTTCAGCTTTATCCTCTATTAGGGTCGCTGGGGGGGGGGGGGGCTCCCCATGCCCATCCAGGGGAGAACGTTTTGGGCGCTGGGCAGATACACCCAGGACAGGGCGCCAATCTATCACTGGGCACACACTCACTCACACTGATACACTCTATATGGGGCAATTTGGAGAATTCAATTGACTTGATCCATGTTTTTGGACTGTGGGAGGAAACCGGAGAACCCGGAGGAAACCCATGCGGACACGGGGAGCACATGGAAACTCCCCCGAGATTGGGATTCGAACCGGGAATCCCTAGTGCTGAGAGGAGAACATGCTAAGGCTGATTAATCAGCTCGTCATGATTATAATTTTGAACGTGACGAGGGCTGCGCGTCCTCACACAGCCGGTCAGCTCCGACCTCACACACACTCATCATCATGACGTCACAGACGCGACCCCTGTCCACAACGCCCCATGTGCGAAGCCCCGGGCAACTCATCACACCACCTGAACCCTCCTGCTCGGTTCTGATGGCGTTGTGAGGTTCTCCTGAGGTTCTCCAGAGGTTCTCCAGAGGCCCACACACGGTCTGAGTGTGTGTGGTGTGTCTGTATGGAGCACGGCGTTCTCGCTTACATACAGCTCTCACACTCTCATATTTTGGGGATGCGGAGCCGCAGAACTCGGCTGCTGATCTCCGGCGGGGAGCCTCCGAGGAATCCGAGGAATTTCAATGAAGTCGTGAACTTTCTGGTCTGAACCTCACGAGGTCACGGTGTGTGACCTCAGAACCTCAGAATGAGGCGCGGGGATTATTTCAAAGCTGGACACGGCTTTTAAAAACACACCGGGACTTTGATGCCGCGTCTTATTTAATTCACGGACCTCGTTTCATTCAGAGGGATGACATCATGCCCACAGTGATGTCGTTATAGAGTGTAGGTATTTCATTTTGGTCGTTTATTGGACGCTTTTATTCCAAAGCGACTTACAAGGTGAACACAGGGTTCATCACAACATCCCTGCAGCAATGAGGGTTAAGGGTCTCGCTCAAGGACCCACACTGGTAACAGTGGACCTGAGGGGATTTGAACCCCCAACCTTCAGATTGATAACACAACACCCGAACCCCTGAGCTACCACTCCGTTATATAGTTACACACAACTAAATGCTTTCAGCGGCACGGTGGCTTAGTGGTTAAGCATGTTCTCCTCTCAGCGCTAGGGATTCCTGGTTCGAATCCCCATCTGGGTGGAGTTTCCTTGTTCTCCCCGGGTCCGCGTGGGTTTCCTCCGGTTTCCTCCCACAGTCCAAAAACATGGATCAAGTCAATTGAGTTCTCCAGATTGCCCCATAGTGTGTCTGTGTAAGTGAGTGTGTGCCCAGCAATAGATTGGCGCTCTGTCCTGGGTCTATCTGCCCAGCGCCCGAAACGTTGTCCCCTGGATGGGCATGGGGAACACCCCCCCCCCCCCCACGACCCTAATAGAGGATAAAGCAAAAGATAATGAATGAATAAATGAAGTCAATAAAATTCTCCAAATTGAATTGTCAGTTCGGTGCTCAGTGCCGTTTTATTTAACCTTATTATTATTATTATTAGGCGGCACGGTGGTTTAGAGGTTTAGCATGTTCTCCTCTCAGCGCTAGGGATTCCCAGTTCGAATCCCCATCTGGGTGGAGTTTCCTTGTTCTCCCTGTGTCCGTGTGGGTTTCCTTCAGGTTCTCCGGTTTCCTCCCACAGTCCAAAAACATGGATCCAGTCAATTGAATTCTCCAAATTGCCCCATATAGAGTGTGTCTGTGTGAGTGAGTGTGTGCCCAGCGATAGATTGGCGCCCTGTCCTGGGTCTATCTGCCCAGCGCCCGAAACGTTGTCCCCTGGATGGGCATGGGGAAGCCCCCCCCCACGACCCTAATATATGATAAATCAGAAGGTAATGGATGGATATATGCTTTCAACTTCGTGGGGACAGTTTGGGGGAGACCTGGAGATAAATACCCGAGTGTCTGATGTGGCAGCATGTCTTTGAGGCTGTGGGAGGAGCACAGACGCTGGGAGAACATGCAAAACTTCTCAAACCCAAGACCCTCAGGCTGTGGGGTGAAGACCGTTCCTCAATGTGAGATTACTATATAAGTTGATATAAGGTTTTAAAATGATTTGGAGAATCTTAATAATCCTCATTCATGTAAACACACACACACACACACACACACACACACACACACACACACCAACGCAGAACTCCATCCACTTCAGTCATTAGAAGGTCATGTGACCTTCTACAAGAGAAGACCTGCGATTAAAGCATCTTCATTACATTACATCAGCGTGATGTCACAAAGAAAATGAACATCATTTCGGGATTTTTATGGACATCCCGTCCGTCGTCGCGGTCCTCTTTGCGTCCGTAACCTTGGTTACAGTAACCAGGACCAAGCCAGAACCCTGACACACATGCGGTGAGGAACATTGTTTATTGAAACCGATTACAGATACATGAGGACGCGAGTCTCGTTGGTGGACAGGACACATTTCACCGCTCATCGACAGACAGAAGGCGGGACAAAGGGCGATGGAGGAACAGGCGGAGGACGTTCGGGGGCTTCACGAAGCAGACTTCTTCTGAGAGAGATTGATCTTGTCTCCCAGACTCAAGGCCATGCCCTAAAAGCATAACGCAGGAGCAATGAATAATTAACGGACGGTAATTAATCATTTCAATGATAAGCGTTTACAATTAAGACATGAATCGATTCCTCACTTGACTCTTGGCTCTGATGCGAATGTGTCCGGTGACCGGCGCGTCCGGACCGAGCTGTATGGGCTTCTCGATGCTGACGTTGGCCAGCGCGTCCTCGCCGAAAATCGAGCGGGCGTACAGGTTGGCGGCCATGAACCCACAGATGCCCGAAAGAGCCTGGTTCCAAAACACACACCCCCCCCACGGACCCCGTGGGTAAGACAGAGGAATCGCCGCAAAGGAGAAGAGTCGCGACTCTCTGAACAACTCACCTTCTCTGGAGTCAAACACTTCATGTTGGTGGAACCGAGGATGTGCAGCAGATACTCGTTCAGGTCGGCGATGTTCGTATTCACCGTCACCTGCAGGGGGAGTGTTTTGAGGTTACGAGGGGTTTCCGGGGCGATGCGATTCAACAGACGTACCATTAAAAACTCAAAAAAAAAAAAACTCGCCTTGTTCTCCCACTCAAACTCCGCCCACATCTGCCGGAACTCGGCGTCTGTGCAGGAGGCCGGCTGAATGTAGTCCATGATGTCGATGTGGATGTCGCTGAGGACAACGCAGTTCCTGTCGCTGGCCGCGCCCGAGACATCGTACACTGCAAGACAGCAGGAAGACCGAAGGGACGGCGCTTTTTAAAAGGAGTGCCATGTGACACCGTTGCTAGGCTGCCGGTAGGTGGTTGCTAGGGTGAAATAAGTGGTTGCTATGGGATTTAAGCGGCTGCGAGGTTGTCAATTTTCTTACTCTGTCTGCCACGTGGTTGCCAGGCTGCCGGTCGGTGGTTGCTAGGTTATATTAGGTTAATTAGTTGTCTGTATGAGGTTGCCATGGTGTCTTGAGTGGTTGCTAGGATGCCAGTATTTTATTAGTAAGGTCTAGGTGGTTATTAGGGTGTCGCTATGGTGTAGTAGGGAAAGTAGGGGGTTGCTAACTTGTTGTTCCTGGTTGCTAGGGTGTCAATACACTGTTGCTATGGTGTAAGGTGGTGCCTTGTGTGCTTAGTGACTGCCGTCATGTATGTAGGTAGATTCTTGGTGGTTGCTATGGTCACCCAGAGGTTTTTAATTGTTGTAGGATGGTGGTTTCAGGTGGTTGCTATGTGTTTTGTTGTTATTAGAAGGTCGCTTCTTTGTATTTTTGTATTAAAAACTGCGACTGATCCACACAGCGGAACCTCACCAATATTCCCGAAAATGATGCCATTTTCCGTGGAAGCAACTTTGACGTTGGCTTTGATGTTCGCAAAGTCGTGCGGTGCCAGGGTGAGGGGCGAGGGCTTCTCCACCAGCTTCAGGTCACCTGCACAACACAAACACCTCCCCGTCAGACCGGCTGCACTCAACAAGACGGCGGACGCAAACACGGTTCGGGAACCGATTCAGTTACCCAGTGTGGCCAGCTCCAACGTGCAGTTCTGCAGCGTGTCACCGGTTTGGTTAACCACCAGCACATCCAGCACTATGTCGTACTGGTTGACATGGACGTACGCCTCGGCGTACACCGGATCTGAGAAACCCGTCAGCTGGGTGACCTGCAAAAATATTTAATAAATAAATAAAAAAACAATGTGACATAATGATGCTGCTGCTGAGGAATCGGGAATCAAGAACGGTTTACAACCACACACAGGTCACGTGATCCCATCAAATAAAGAGAACAGACATTTAAATAGGTCCTGTTCTCTGTTACAGATCCCGAAATTGGAGCTTAAATGAATTCCGACCTGGTTTTCCCTCAAACAAGCAACTGTTCTATTAAAGCACTGCGCCCTCTGCTGGACAGCTTGGCGCATCGTTTGTTTCTAGGCTTTGAGTTTAGATTTATTAATAACAAAATGAATAACCTGGATCCTCAGACGATATCGTACACTCCTCTCAAACATACAGCTAGGTGGTTTATTCATGGTGTATGAAACAGTTTGGGGAAGGCCCTTAGGCCCGGTCTCAGGACAAAAGAAGGTCCACAAATACATGACGGGGTGAGCTGAACCCGTCTGACCCACACGTAGCCCTGAGCTTATCTCAAAAGTCTAGCAGGCTGGTCTTCTTGTCCAACATCGGTGCCTGACCGTGATTAAGAGGCCACTCCCATCGCTCAGTGTGTTTTATTAAATGTAAATTAAATATTATTGTGTGACCTTGTTGAGTTTCGATGCGAGGGGGTCCAAGGCCTCCTTCCTCTGCGTGGTGCCCATGGCGGCCAGCAGGCTGAGCTGGAACTGGTCCTCCTTGGAGCTGGTCTCGTTCTTTGCCGTCAGCTGCATGAAGGAGATGGGATCGTCGGCCTGCACCGTCACGTTGCGCTTCTCCGATTCCTTCTACAGTCAGGGACAGAAGACAGAGCTCGGGATGCGAACGCGACGCCCGAGGCCGGAGAGCTCGGCAGGAGGCGGGTGCGTACCTTCTGAGACAGCTTCTCCTCCTCCAGGCGCACGGTCAGCATGTGAGACAGGGACCTGCGACACTCCTTGTTGAAGATGTCGTCCATGAGGGGCGAGCACTCGGCCAGCACCTTCAGGCAGAGCGAGATGCGCTCCACGTCGTCGTCCGTGATCTGCTTCTTGGGCAGCGACGACTTTCCCAGGTGGAGCACCGTGGCCATGATCAGCATGGACTCGGCTACGAACGACTGGACACACACACACACAGTCAGGGCAACCAATCGACCACGGCAGCCGACGGGACGTGGTCCATAAGTCTGAGGGACCTACGTTCTGCTTCTTCTTGTCTGCGACGATGGCTACATAGCGGAGAGCTACTTTCGTGAGCGTCGTCGCTAGAGACGCGGCCACGTAGAAGTCACCGTCCAATAGGAAGCCGCGCAGCGGAGGCCTGTGAAATTACATTAATAATAATTATAATTGTCTTATTTATAATATAATTAATCAAATATCGATACGGGCAGCACAGCGGCTTAGTGGTTTGGCACGTGTGCCTCTCAGCACTATGGGTGGAGTTGGCATGTTCTCCCCGTGTCCTCGTGGGTTTCCTCCCACAGTCCAAAAACATGGATCAAGTCAAGTGAGTTCTCCAAATTGCCCCATATAGAGTGTGTCTGTATGTGTGAGTGAGTGTGTGCCCAGCAATAGATTGCCCCCCTGTCCTGGGTGTATCTGTCCAGCGCCCGAGACGTTCTCCCCTGGATGGACATGGAAACCACCCGACCCCAATGTAGGATAAAGCGGAAGATAATGGATGGATGTATTGATACTTTCACCCCCGAGTTAAACCTCATAATAAATTGAAACCCATTAAAACCCCGTAATGAGGACAGGGCTCAGTACCGGTCCTCCTCCTTCTTGTTGGGTCGGGTGGAACTGAGCGCGCTCTGAGTGGCGTAGGTCCCCATCTCTGTGACGAGCTTCTGAGCCGGCACCGCGCTCACCTCCTCCTCCGGCTTCAGCTCTCCCGCCTCTTTCTTAATCTCGTTCTCCACTATAGGAATCTAAAGACATTCATACGAACCACAGTCACATGACAGAGCCACGCCTCCTCGGAGACTCTTCATCGTGATGATGATGATGATGTCACTCTCTAACCTCCCCGAGTGAGCGGCGGATCTCCGTCATGACGTTCTGGATGTCGTCTTTGGTGCTGCAGTACTCTCCCAAAATCCACAGCGCCCCTCTGTAGATCCTGAATCCCAAAAACAAGGTACACTGTTAACGAGCCGGCCATGAAGTCAAAAAACTACTAATCATGAGCGGTGTCTGTTTTATTAGTCGTGTCATGGCGTCGTATGTCCGCCAGAGGGAGGCATTGCAAGTTCATAAGGATCTCAATAGAATCTCATGAAAGTTAGTAAAAATTTAATTAAATTTAGGATATTTAAGTAAAATTTAGATAAAAGCAAAATTAAAATGAGTCGAACATTTTTTTTAAACATTAATTTAAAAAAATTAACATCGAACCCGGGACCTTCCTGCTGTGAGGTGGATGTGCTGATCTATTCGTAATAATAAATCATGCAGATTTTAATATAATAATAATATTAATAATAATATAATAATAAATCATGCAGATTTTAATATAATAATAATAATAATAATATAATAATAAATCATGCAGATTTTAATATAATAATAATAATAATATAATAATAATAAATCATGCAGAACTTACTTCACAGTTTTAATTGCATGAAAGACCTCCAGCATCTTCTCTATGATGAGAGGTCGGAGGTTCTCGAACCTCTGGATGGCCTCCCTTACAAACTCCAACACGTCGGCGGCGGCTGCTTCGTTGGTGTCGCTGAGAAACTCCATGAGCTACAACGAAGGAACAAGAACCAAAGCTTCAGTGAATCTCCCAGAGCCCGTTCTGACAAACGATTCATTTCCTGGAGTCAATTTGCAAAAACAAACGTATTTGATTCATGAGAAAACTCTCACAGATGTAAATAACTGCGATTGGAACCTTTAAAAGGTCAGTACCAGATCACTATGGCTCCACGTTACTGGGACTCACCACTGGAATGACGTTGGCGGCCATGTCCGGGAAGCGTACGCTGCAGGAGTGGAGGGTTCGCACCAGCAGCTGCCGGTATTTGTCCGTGTCCTCGTGTTCGGTCACGTTGTTGGTCTTGATCACCTCCTTCTTCAGCACGATGACCAACTGCAGGGACAGCCACGAGTTCGGGTTAGACAAGACACATCACAGTGAAGTTTCAGTGAGGTCTACAGGTATCATGATGAAGAATATTGTGATATCACGCTGCATCGATGTCACCGCCCACCTTACGGTGTTTAAAAAAATAAAGACCCGCTACACGATTGAGACGGAACCCACCTCCTCCACGTTGCGGGATGACACCAGGTCAAGCGCCAGCTGCAGCGTCTTCTTCCGCACCTCTAAATCGGGCGTGGTCAGGACTCTCAGGATGTCCATTACCAGATCCTGAGATCAGAACAGAGGACACAGAGATTAAGATATCGATAGATTAGATTTAGAACCAGGTTCAAACCCAAAATAATATACAGTTTTGACAATTAACATTACGTTCTTGTTAATTATGACGAGATTCCTTCATTGGGTTTAGCTGCAGTATGAATACAAGCACTTTAGCATGTTCTTTTCTGCCTGATATCCACTAATCTCCCACTCATATTAGTTCACTGGTCACTCTGTGTGTGTGTACCTGCAGAACACGCTCCTGAGTGGGATGTTCCTTCAGCTCTATGAGCCGATCCAGGACGATGAGCTTCACGTTGTTGTCACTTTCTTTGATGATCAGATCGATGTAACACTGAGCTGCAGCCTGAGAACCCAAAAAGCACCGACGGGTTAAAGCCGCAGGTTCTAGGGTCCGAACACGTTCCACTGACGAGGAGGGTAACGCGGGTACCTTGACCGCAGTGGGTGCGCTGGACAACGTGACCAACGTGCCGGCTGCTTCGTATTTCACGGCAGGACTGGAGGACTGCAGCAGGTTGTAAATGCAGCGGATGAAGCGGGCCCTCTCCGACGGGTTGGCATGGCAGACCTTCAAACAGAACGAGCACACCGAATAGAACGCCCTCCCAGAATCCAGGCGCGGAACGACCCCGTTAGATAAAGAGAAATGAAGTAGCTCACCTTGTAGATGAGCTCCACGATCACGAGCTGGAGGATGTCTCCGAACGTGTGCACCTGATCGATGCAGGTGCTCAGGTAGTCCAGCGCTCGGTCCTGAAGGAAACAAACACTTTAAGGACGACGAAAATGGGATGATGGGTGAACGGGGCTCGAACCCTGGACCTCAGCGCTGGAAGGCAGCGGCGCCCGTCTGTACCTGATCTGCGTGAATCAGCATCATGAAGGCGTTTCGTTTGCAGCTCGCATCTTTCTCGTTCACAAGAAAGTCATGGATGAGTTCCGGGGCATCGGGGATCAGGTGATCGAAGTTCCTGCAGGGACAACGCCGAGAACGCGGGACTTTTATATAAAGTGTGTGTATATATATATATATATTTATATATATTTTTTTAATATATACTGTATATACATCCATCCATTATCCTTTATCCTCTAGAGCGGGGGGGTTCCCCATGTTCATCCAGGGGAGAACGTCTCGGGCGCTGGGCAGATACACCCAGGACAGGACGCCAATCTATCACTGGACACACACTCACTCACACAGACACACACACACACACTCTATATGGGGCAATTTGGAGAACTCAATTGACCTTGATCCATGTTTTTGGACTGTGGGAGGAAACCGGAGAACCCGGAGGAAACCCACACGGACACGGGGAGAACATGCAAACTCCACCGAGATTGGGATTCGAACCGGGAATCATTCCCATTTCTTCGTCAAAATGTAAATTTAAATAACGGGGTAATCGAGGTCCGTGACCCATAATTTCGTTCCTCTCTCATGTAACATGTGATATTAATGATAATAAAATGTTCTTGAATCTTAAATGATTAATCTTCCCTCCCGCGGATCTTTTAAGCTCGGCGCTTCTCGACTGTACCTGTAGATGGTGTAGATGGCCAGCACGGCGTTGCGGCGTACGTAGCTGTGCCGGTGTTCCAGGCAGGCCCGGATGGCCGGCATCAGCGGCTCCAGAAGCTCCGGCTCCTTCAGCTTGCAGAGGAAACGCAGCGTGGATCCCCGGATGAACTCGTTCGGGTGCTGGAGGTCCTACATCACAGCAGGGAACCGTGTTAGAGCTGAGGCCAATGCCACCCCCCCCCCCCCAAAAAAAAAAAAAAAGGCCGTGTGTGTGCGGTGGGACTGAGCATTACCTTCCTGTACGCATCACAGACCAGGATCATCTCCTGAAGCAGCTTGCCATCGGGGGTGGTCTTTGGAACGATCTCCCAAAACACCAGCAGAAGCTTTTTGATGGTGTGGTCCTGAAGCGGGAGCACGAAGCGGATGATAGTCATCAGGAGACCCGGCAGCTTCTCACCGTTCAGGATCATGATGATCACCTTCTTCAAAGCCTCGGTTTTGGCTTTGATCTCACCCTTCTCTGTTTTTAAAGGGGAAATAAGAAGAAAATTTAATATATATATAAATATAAATATAATTTTTAAAAGCCGTGCGTTTGCGTGAGGACGGGCCATTTATATGATCTACTTATATTAAAAACAACAATCCATTACACTCATTAATAATATTTTAATATTTAAGTCATTTTTCTCTGGGCGGCATGGCGGCTTAGTGGTTTGGCATGTTCTCCTCTCAGCTCTAGGGATTCCCGGTTCGAATCCCAATCTGGGTGGATTTCCATGTTTTTCCCCCGTGGTTCTCCGGTTTCCTCCCACAGTCCAACAAAAACATGGATCAAGTCAATTGAGTTCTCCAAATTGCCCCATATAGAGTGTGTATGCGTGTGTGTCTGTGTGTGAGTGTGTGTGTGCCCAGCGATACATTGCTCCCCTGTCCTGGGTGTATCTGCCCAGCGCCCGAAACGTTCTCCCCTGGATGGGCACAGGGAAACCCCCCCCCCCCCC
>JAFMOD010000434.1:80901-101103 GCA_019802435.1 Corydoras maculifer
GAGAACCCGGAGGAAACCCACGCAGACACGGGGAGAACATGGAAACTCCACCCAGATGGGGATTCGAACCGGGAATCCCTAGCGCTGAGAGGCGAACGTGCTAACCACTAAGCCACCGTGCCGCTTTATTTTATTATATATTATGAATGTAAATATAGATAGGTTTTATTCAGCGTTATGAACAACTGTGTATAAAATAAGATAAGATAGACCATTATTTGTCACCCAATGGGGGAATCATGCACGTAGCAACGCATTTTGGACAACCATATGCTTCTAACTCTGTAAGAACAGTTTGGGGAAGGGCAGGAGCGGCATTTGCTATTTTAGCAGGACTATGCTCTGGTGCAAAAAAAAAAAAATCCACTGGTTTGAAATGCAACATGAGGCAAAAGAGAGTGGAGAATTTGTCCTTCGTGCAATTAACCCTTTAAATTATGAATAAAGCCTTTAAAGTTTTCGAACTACTGTTTTAATTGCACTAGGTATTTTTACTAATCTCAACCCACTGAACATGTCACGTTATTTTTACTCAGAATACTGGTAACCTTTATCTTAGGTTTTGGGAGTATTTTATGTTTATTTCAACTTATAGTAAATAGTAAATGGTTATATTTAAATTATATTTATATAGTAAATAGTTATATTTAGTTTTACAGGAACATTCGCTTTATACGTGTACATTTATGGAAGAGAAATATAATTAACAGTCATAATTAAGTGATTAATATAATGCAATTCATTATGATTTCATATTTAATTGTATTTGTTTGTCGTCCTAAATGAAACGCAGAAACCCTGAAGACTGTAGACTGTAAAGAATGACGCCTTAAGGAAAATTCAAAGATCAAAAGTAAAACCATTTGTTTAATAATTGCAATCATTAATGTGATCAAAAGACGCGATTCCCTCCACCCGAGTGCACTCCGCGCTGGTCGGATCGTCGTTCGGGACGCAGCCGGGGCGCCGTGTACGGGTTGAGTGTCGCGCGGCGCTGTGGCGAATAGCCGGCGGTAGGCGGCGCCACGGAGCTCGGAGCGCGTCTTGCGCTAAAACAACAACAACGGCTTTTCGGCTTCTTTCTGCCCCCCGAGTGCCGTCGAGATAAAAAATGCTGGAGTAGGTTCGGCTCGGTCATGGAGCGCGTCCGCCGCCATGTAGCGAGAAGCTCGAGTCGATCGCGGCTGCTCGGTTGCGGCGGAATGAAACTTTAGGACGCGGATCCGAAGCGTTTTGTGTTTGGGGGGGATAAAAACATGGCTGTGCGGGAGGAAGGCGAGGTTTCGCACGGCAGAATCAGGCACCACCAGCAGCTCCACCAGCACCAGCTCCACCAGCAGCCGCCGCAGCAGGACGGCGCGGACGGCTTCAGGAACGGATACGTGAAGAGCTGCGTCACGCCGCTCCGCCAGGACGCGCCGCGGGGACTGCTGTTCAGCGCGTGCCGCTCGTGCGGCGGCGGCTCTCGGGCGGCGCGCGTCTCCGCCGCGTACGCGGGCGCCCTGGCGGCTCTGGCGGCGTCCTTCTTCCTGGCGCGCCGCTGCCAGAGCGCGGAGCTGCGCGCACTGCTGGCCGGCGTCTCGCAGTCGCTGAGCCCTTTGTTCAGCATCGGCTGCGCGCACCTCTTCCTCACCTTCTACCTGCGCCGGCGGAAGCGCGACAGCAGCCGCGGCTGGCTCCTGGCCCTGCCCGTGTCCTGCTACCTCGGCGACTTCGCCGCGCTGCGCGTCGTGCAGTGGGGCTCGGGGGTCGGCGGCGGGCACGGAGACGACTCGCCGCAGGTCCACACGGCGGCCCGCCTGCTCTTTGCACTCGGCTGCGTGGGCCTGCTCACCTTGGCGCCCACGCTCAAGCTCCGGCACAGCGTGCTCGTCCTGGTGTTCGCCAGCGCTGCGTGGCTGCTGGCGCACACCGGCCTGGGCTGCGTGCCGCCGTGGCTCCGGCCGCTCGTCGCCTGCGCCGCGGCCGTCTCCGGCTCGCTTCTGGGCCTCTGCTTCGACCGCTCGTATCCACCGCGGGAGCCGCCGGGGAGAGCCGGAGCGGAGGAGCGCGTCCCCGTGGTGCGGCCGCGGCGCAGGTCCAGCTGCGTGTCGCTCGGGGAAACGTCAGGCGGCTACCACAGCAGCTGGAGGATGCCGCGCAGACCCTCGTTGCCCTGCATTTCCAGAGAGCAGGTATGCGCACACGCACACCGGGCAATGTAAACACTCTTCTCGTATTTTATCTCGACTTCTGCAGCATGCATATTCAATAAGTTTTTTTTTATCATCTTTAAGAGTCTAAACGTTCCTGCGTGAAAGCCGCGATAAATAACAACAGCAAAAGTTTAACCTAGAATAAATAAAGAACCCGCACCTTGATGCATGGTACCAATATTAAACATATTACAAGGGTCTACGTTAAAATCTAATACAATAGAATAGTATTAAAAATCACAGATCGTTAAATATTACAGGTGTGTTATGTAATAAATAAAAATAATGCAGGTGATAAACAGAAGGCCATGAAGGTGAATCGGTTGAATTCGGTTTGGGGAGTTTAGGCACGAGTAGCCAAGGTGCCAGACGTGTGTTAAAAACAGGAAGCCTCCTAAAACTGAAGTTTGCTTGAGGCTGATAAGACAGACCGACTTAAAGACGACTGAATGACTGAGTGACTGACTGAGTGACTGACTGAATGACTGACTGACTGAATGACTAACTGACTGACTGAATGACTAACTGACTGACTGAATGACTGAATGACTGAGTGAATGACTGACTGACTGAGGGAGTGAGTCTCACAGCTTGTTGGTGAGGCGCTGGTGCGCTTTGGAGGACACTTCTCCAGCCTACTTTGGTGCATCCAGGTGCCAGGCCACGTGTTCCTTAATCCATGTTTCTATAGTTATGCAAACAGAGTGCTAAATTTCCACTCTCTCTTTTTGTTAAATGTGGGATTTCTTCTTTTCTTCTTCTTTTTTTAAAGTATTATTATTTTATTATTTTTTATTTAAATGGCGCAGGGCCTCCAAAACATCCCCGGATCATTTGTGCTGAAGTTCACCCGAAGTGTACTCATTCCCCATCGTTCACACAACTGCTCGACTTGTGAATGCTTTCATTGAAATGCATTTCTTTGTCGGCTTTACGTGTATTTTATTAATTTTTTGATTACATTTTTTTTTTTTGTACGTACCTCCTGGAACAGAAGCCATTGTTTTTTCGCAGCTCGTTATAGTGCTGTCATTAATGAGTCTCTCTCTCTTCAGCTGCTGAGGTTGTCCTGCGGTTTATTTTATTACTAAAAGCTCATGCAGAATTCCACACTTTATAGGGAGCTTTAAAAAAATAATAAAATGCTGTGTTCTAATAAGAGTCTAGAGAATTGTGAATTTAGGTGACACACACATTGTGCATTTACCCCTCTGGTTAGTTGATTTGTTTTTCGCAGACCTGAGATGAGTTTCTCTTTTTTTGGGTTGGCAATGAAACTTAATTGTATTATAACCGCTTTATAGAACATCTATAGGTTAACTATTAGTTTTTAAATGTCATGTGCAGTTTGGTTTTACTTTACATCACTCACTTCCATCTTTAAGTTGAGACGCAGCACCGGCGACACGCTGCACTCACACCATTCTGCTGTTGTGAGATGTTTTAATGCACATGTAAGAAATTGTGAGCTGTTGAACAATATTATTCATTATCTCCCGCTTTATTCTATATTAGGGTCGTGGTGTGGGCACACACTCACTCACTCAAACACACTCTATATGGGGCAATTTTGGAGAACTCAGAGCTGTTAAACAATATTATTATAATATTATAACAACATAATTACTTGACACTCAACCTGGAATGAATACACAAGCCAGTGTTATCAGTTCCCGACCTCTCCAAGTCTGTTTAATACACTGTATGCACAAAGGCATAGGGACACGGTGTTATTCAGGTGGTTATTGCAGTCTTAGTGTCCCAGCTGTTAAAAATCAAGCACCTGGTCTTGAAATATAGACAACAGTGTGCTTTCAGGTTAGAGGGAACAGTTTGGGGAAGGCTCTTCTTCCTTCTGTTGTAGTGTACAAGGTTTACAAAAGGCAAATTCTTTTGTCTGACGTCAGTGGTTGACCTGATTCTGACAGACACTCAAATCCTGTAGAAACACTTCCCAGAAAACTTCTGCCCAACTTGGAATGGGGTGGTATGAAAGGTCAAAATGTGTAAAAAATTTAAAAAAAAAATAAAGTAACAACAAATTTTTATATTTAAGGCTTTAAAAATCGATGCGAAGATGATGTTTTCTATTGGTTCACGTAAGGAGTTACTTACATTTGCGTATTTGTTTTATTTTTATATATTTATATATTTATTAATTCATTCATTCATTATCATCTTCCACTTTATCCTATATTAGGGTCGCGGGGGGGGGGTTCCCCATACCCTTCCAGGGGAGAAAGTTTCGGGCGCTGGGCAGATTCACCCAGGACAGAGGGGCAATGTATAACTGGGCACACACTCACTCACACAGACACGCACGCATACACACTCCATATGGGGCAATTTGGAGAACTAAATTGACTTGATCCATGTTTTTGGACTGTGGGAGGAAACTAGAGAACCCAGAGGAAATCCACGCGCACACGGGGAGAACATGATGGGGATTCGAACTGGGACTCCCTAATGCTGAGAGGCGAACGTGCTCCACCCACAGTCCAAAGCTATCAAATATTAGAAAGCAATAATAAGCGTAATGGCGTGAGTGGGTCGGTCATATGAACAGTGCAGTTGCACTGAGATTTCTTTCTTCATCTTCAGTGTTTTCCTCGATAGCAGCGTAAAAACGAGTGTTTGTTGTATTGTGATCACATTGCGTTAGTGGTACAGCCTTCATCCCGACCTGATAAGACCGTTTGAACCCTGGACCGAGCAAATTCATTGATCCATAGTGGGATGGGTTTAGGATGGAAAAAAAAAAAAAAAAAAAGATCTGCGTGATCTTCCAGCTGTGGGGAACCTGTTGCTCCTCTCATAATAAGGAAGGAACCGGGTGATGTTCCTCGTGAAAGCATGGTGACGAAGGCAATTCATAATTAATGGCGCACGTTTCCGTCCTGTGTAAATGTGTAATCTGAGATGAAAGTGAGATCCAGCAATCAATACTCGTACGCAGTCCTACATCCCTGATCCAGACCTCGGCCTGCAGTGGGTTTGAACAGAGTACAGAGAGATAATAAACCCTGAAATCTAAACCGTACGGTATATGGACTGTAGTATTGGGTCACTTCACTAAATCACTGAACCCATGTGATGTTTAATTCAGTCCCATCAGTTTGGGGAAGGTCTTTTTTATGATCATGCACAAAGCAAGATCCGTAACGTGAGGGGTGGGTGAGTTTAGTCTTTTGGGATGAATCAGAACAGAGACTATGAGCCAGGTCCTCTCATCCAACATCTGTGTCTGATCTTATAGATGTTCTTCTGAGTGAAGGAGGAGCATTTATTTATACTGTGAGTGCTGTCTGAGTGACTTGCACTCCGCTCACCTCATGATGGTTCCTGTTTGTGGATCTTAAAAACAAATAGAATTAAAATTTAATTAATTACTATTTACCAATTACTATTTAATATTTACTATTCATCAAATTCTGTTTTGCAGTAAGAACCCACCAGGAACAGGGACCCCCTTAAGTGCTAAAGTTCCTGTGTGGAACTTTATGATTTCTATATTTATTATCAAATCAGAACCTTCCTTAAGGTTCCACGGTACCGGTACCCGACCGAGATGGTTCTGGCTCTGGCTCTTTTATGTTGCACGACTTGTGGCCCGTCATCCTGTTTTTATATCCGATCGCCTGCAGTTTGTGATGTCATCATGAAAACGATGGTGTTTAATGTATGAGCACATGTCTGAGCCCCGGGGTGGGGGCCGGGGGCTGGGGGCCGGGGCCGGGATGGGGGCCGGTGGATGTGGATTGAGGTGGAACTCGTGTGTAGATAGTAGAGAAAGGAAATATGTGTGTGTGTGTGTGTGTGTGTGTGTGTGTGTGTGTGTGGGCCGAGGGGGTAAAAGAGTGAAACAGCAGAATGGCAGAGCCGAGCACCTCTCAGCTGTCACGTTCTCCCGCTCTAAAGCCATGTGGAATGATATAACATTGACGTCACCGGGCGCTGACGTACGAGCGCGACTGCAGGAGAAAGAAGTTTTTACTAACCGGCCTTTTACAGCCCGTGTTTCGCGCCGCCATCAGAATCCGCACCGATGACTCGGTGTTACGTGCTTATCTCGTGCTCGCAGGGAGATTGTGCTGCTCGAGCAGTTTCCTCCGTTTATTTCGCATGTTGTCATGTTGGAATCATTATTTAAGGAGATATCGGGTGGCGCGAGTTCTGCTGAGCAAATAAAACATAAACCTCATTATTTACTATATCTCAGAGTTTACTTTATCTCAGAGTTTACTTTATCTCAGAGTTTACTATATCTCGTACAGCATGTTTTAATTGGTTGCATCCTCATCAGAATCAAAACTAAATCCCAGAGAATTATACGTCATTTTTTATTATATCAAATTTAGCCCCCATTTTCATATAAACACGTATATAAATATATACACACCCAGCGTGTGGAGCTATTGGGCTGAGGGCCATATCTTTCTCTGGAGTATGCATGCTGAAATATTAACATTATAATTAATAAATGTAATAAATAAAGAGGATCCGGTGATGTACCCGAGGAAATGGAGAAGGCACTGTATCAGGTTCTGCACTGATTTATTTACCACAGAACATCCACCCATCCATCCGTCCATTATCTTCTACTTAAGCCGATACTAGGGTCGTGGGGGGTGGGGGTAGAGCAATACTCATGCCAATCCAGAAGAGAATGTTTTGGATGCTGGACAGAGTGCCAAATCGCTAGGCTCACACACTCTATATGGGGCTAAGCCACTAAGCCACCGTGCCGCTATATATATATATATATATATATATATTTATTATTATTTTTTTTTAATATTAAACCTGCTGTTTAGATGATTATTTAGGCGTAATTTTTTTTTTTTTTGAATCTGTTCCGATGAAATCACATTTATTATTTTCTGTGTGTTGCGATAAACAGTCAAAGAGTTTGAGCGTGAGACGAACATGTTGACACCTGATTTCGGCCGAGGTGCTGGAATGAAATCAAGTCGCTTCTGGGCTGAACGGAAAGAAAAACAAAGAACTGTTCGTATGGAGTGAGCTCCTGTGTGCTCCTGTTTGTGTTCTGCTGTTTATCAGCGAAAGTCAAAGTTCTAGACGGATGGTTCGTTTTTCAGATTAAGGCTGCGGGTCGTTCCGGTCGGTTCGGAGGGAAAGACGTTCAAACCCCTCTAATCTGATAACTGATCTGATAACTGATTTGATTAGACGTCATCACCTGGTAATCTGATGACATCACACTGTGCTTACCCCTCCCCCTGTTTTTGTTGATCAGTTCCGTATATAATCTGATTGATCACTTGGGTTCACTGTTGGTTGCACCACGGTTACGCTGCATATCAATAAAAAATAGATTATTAAATAGATTGCTATTATAATTTATAATAAATACATTATTTGGTGTTTATCTTTGTATTTATCATATTAAGTGTGTATAGAATTGTCCACCTCATTGGTTGTTTTAAATTAATTATTTTTACCATGAGTAAGTGGTACACAGTGGTGTATGTTTGTATGTTCTCCCCATGTCTGTGTCCACACAGTCCAAAAACATGGATCTAAGGTTTGGATGGATTTAAGATTTAAGGGTCTAAATTGCCCCATATATTATGTGTGAGTGAGTGTGTGTTCAGTGATAGATTAAAGCCCTGTCCTGGGTGTATCTGCCCAGCACCCGAAACGTCCTCTGGGTGGGCATGGGGAACCCCCCTGCGACCCTAAAAGAGGATTAATCAGTGTCGTTAGTTCATACAGCACTCTCAGCTGAAACCAAGTTCAGAACCTGTTTTAAACAACAGTGACACGACCGGCGGCAAAATGCTTGGAGGTAATCCCATCCTCCTTAAAAAAAAATTTGGGGTGGGGGTGGGGAGGGGGGGTCTGGAAGCCTGTACAAAAGTAGAAATCAGTCTGGATTATAAGATCAGACGTGTTCGTGGTACGAAAGCCTTTTTTTCTGATGCATAACTGAAGCCTTCTGTTCCTGCATCCTCCTCCTGGTTTGGGTTTCTGTAGTAGAACCTTTTTTTTTTTTTTCAGGAGACAAAGTGTAAATAAATATATCTGTCTGTAAAAAGCGAAGCCCGTATCTCTGGTTGCCTGCAGACTGAAACAGGATGCAGTGAGCGAGTGCACTGTCAGGCCGCCGCCGCCGCTGTGAGAGCAAACAGATGAGAAAACGCTGGCGCGACTCCTCCAAAACTCCGTAGCCTTGGAAACCGGTTTGCGTCACGATTGCTGGCAATTAGGCCGCAGTGCTTTTGTTTTTTTTGTTTTTTTTTTTCTTTCTTTTTTTGTTCTTGCTTTCTTTTTCGCACTGCTGCTACCTTACGCGCGAGAGAACGGGTTCTTTAGGAGGTTCTCGCTCAGGAGAGAACATTCAGTTGAACTTTTTGATAAATCTGTAGAGTGTGAATCTGAAAGCGCAGCTTCGACATTCTGCTTCAGGTCTTTTTTGATTTTGTGAGAAATGTCATGAAATGTAAAACTTTTAATATTGATTAGTAAAGAATTATATTATTTCAATTATTATTTAATTGCAATCATGTAACGATTTCTTTATTGAAAAAAAAATATATATATATATATTTTGTGGCATACATACACACACACACACACACACACACACACACACACACACACATATATATATATATATATATATATATATATATATATATATATATATATATATATATATATATATATGTGTGTGTGTGTGTGTATATATACACACATATATATATATATATATATATATATATATATATATATATATATATATATATATATATATATTTAATATATTTATACACACATATACATATGCATGCATGTATATATGTATATACACTCATATAGCAGTTAATCCTCTACATTTACGACGTTTTTAAAGGAAGGTGTTGCTCGTCCTCGTGCTGTTGTGTAAAACTTAAAAGCATTTCCGCACACGTCGGGTTCTGCAGACAGATATTAAGGCCTGACTCTCTCTAACGGTAGAGTGAGGATCAGTGTTTAGGTTACAGCCCCGCTGCCGCTCTGTATTTATTAATAAAAATTTGGCGCTCATTGTTTAACCATCAACCTTCTGTACATGTCAAACTCTCTAAAGCTTTAAATTGACGCCACATGTTGAGTCTTTTAAACGTCCCCCTGGTGTTTTTATTTTTTGATTTTGTTTCAGGCAGAACGCACGTCTGATTTACTGCCGTTCTAAGCGTTTAAAATCGTCAGTGTGATCAATAACCGATCGCTCTGTTAGTTGGAAAGCAAAGCCGGTTGAATAGGCGTGAGTGTAGTCCGGCTTCGTTAGGACACGGCGTCTCAACGAGCTGCTCACGTCTGTCAGAGGACAGGTCTGATTCCATTTTGTTTGATGATTTAAAACAGATTAGGGTTTTATTTTGGCGGCGGTGTTAACGATGCTGATCATCTAGATTAATCTAGATTACTTTGTGTTTTTCTAACGTTTACAGAATGGGTCACTAACTTCACTCATCCTACTCGTGGTTCCAGTTCACTCCACGTCTGAAGCCTTTATATTAGTTATTTATTCTATTTTATGTTTAGCTTTTTAAATTCATGCCTTTTATTATTCAATGCTTATTTACGTTGCACAAGGCTATCTTAATATATTAAGTGTGTGTATATAGATTTAATATAGTTAAAATTAAATCATTTTTATTATTATTCATTCCATCAATCTATTATTGATTAATTTAGTTGTTTATATATTTGTCGTCTTATTTGTTGCACACTATTTTTTTTCCCGTATTTTTTTTTTTTTAATTAATTTTTTTAATCGACCAATAATAAATGAACGTTTGGTGTTAAGTAGATTAAATGCTGCGTTGTTTTGAATATAAATATTACGTGTGTGATTGTTCTGGAAACTTATTAGAAGTAAATTAATTTATTACATGTTAATTATAGTATTTATTTACCCAAACAGAAAAATCTGTTTGATTAAGTTGATTTAAGGTTAATTAATTAAAATGGTTGGTTCTGGTGTTCGGTTCTGATCTCTACACCGGTTGACGGTTCCATTCCTGCTCCTGTTCCGCATCGGTTCTTGTTGATGTTTGGGGTAACTGCACCGGCGGGGGGGTCGCCTCGTCAAAGCTGCACAGACCTCCGTGTGCACTGCAGTACTGAGAATCATCCACCACCCTAATAACACATGCTCTGTGGGGGGCCCTGCTTATTTAACACATCACAAAATGTGGGTCCAGACCTGAACCTCATACAGGAACTAACTGAAAGTTCTTTATTTAGTTCCTTGTTTGTGTAGCTGGTTGCATTTGTTCTTTTATAAATAGCTTCGGAACTCTGTGGGCCGTTATTATTTGTTAGACGTCATTTTTACGGTTCCGTGTTTTTTTTTGTTTTTTTTTTTGTTTATAGTTTCACACGGCCCGACTATTTTTGGGCCGCGGCTGACCGTGACCCGTCGAGTCCGGCGACGTGGTCCCAAGAATGCACAAAGTTTGTGTTCATCATCATCATCTGGAATGTGTGGCTGAAGTTCCTCCTTAAACGGCTATCGTTCTACTCTTCACTGCCCCCACCCAACCACTCCCCCCCCCTTCTCCACCCACACCCACTCCCTCCCCTCCGCTCACCCACTTTTCAATTGAAAACAGTGTCAGTGGCGGCGCTTTTACTCTGAAAGGGCCGTTGCTAGGTGACTGCTGACGTCAGTCGTGGCTCTAGAGGAAGGTTCTGTGTGTTTAGGTGCTCGCAGGGCGAAACCCCCGACGAACTAGGACAGGGAGGGAAGAAAGAAAAGAAAGAAGAAAAAAAAACCTCCAACTCTGCACGACTTCGGCTCCCGACGCAGAGTCCCACCCCGGCGCCGAGCGCCCGAGCCCGGCGCGATGCAGACGCACGCCAAGGTTCTCACACCGTGACTGTGTGAATGACATTCTCCGAATTTCTTTCCCATTCCAAAAACGAAATGCAAAATGCCTCCCCTCTTGTTGCCCAGCCAAACTGTGGCCTCCCCTCCCCCCCTCTTCCTCATCCTGGATGACGTAGGTGAGATTTTGCAGGAGGGATAAAAGAAATCAATCACCCACCGGATCTGGAGAGGTGGAGAGATCTCGCTAAACCCTCGACCCCCTGAATTTTCTTTTTAATTAGATATCATTTGGGTTTTAATTCCAGTGTAAGCATTCAAAATGCTTTAAAAAATTTTTGCCCTTATTTTAATTTTTTTAATCTTCACACTCGTGTACGGATCAAGTTGAATGTCCACTTCTAACTTTTCGCATTTGTCTGTTTAATGAGCCGATCTTGTCTCTGCGTGTCGTCATGGCAACACGTCCCGAACAGGAAACGTTTTCAGATGGGACTTTCTTTTTATTATTATTATTTGTATTATTTATATATATATATATATATATATATATATATATATATATATATATATATATATATATATTTTTTTTTTTTTTATTTTTTTTTTTTTTTAGGAAAATCCTATAACAGACTAAAAGTATTGGCACGGACATATCACACCCATGGGCTTTTTGTTTTTTGTTTTTTTGGCAGTGTGACTAGAGGAATTTTTGATAGCATTCATAAGAGCAAAGCACCTGGCTCGCAATCTCCATTCTAATTCATCTCACAAGGGAGGGGGGGGGGGTTCACAAGGTGTTTTGACAATGTTCTTCCATAACACACTCACCCAGACATGTCTTAATGAACCCTGTTTTGTGCACTGGGGTACAATAATGCCGGCCTTCCCCAAACTGTTGGGTGCATCGCTGTGTGCTGCAACTAAGTGATTAAATGGTGTCCTAAAACTTTTGTACATTTACAATAATTAAAATAGAAATATTACAAAAAAATGTGATTCTTGTCATGTGGTCCACATTATGTTTTATGTTGTGTTTTTTTTTTTTATTTACTTTTATGGTTCGTCGAATTCTGCTTTTAAGAACTTACAGTGTGTGTGTGTGTGTGTGTGTGTGTGTGTGTGTGTGTGTGTGTGTAAAGGTAGTTTTATTCCGTGGTTAAGGGCTGATGTCTGTATTTCTCCAAAAGGCCTTCTTTTCTTATATTTCTTATGATGTGGATTTATTTCCTCCATCCGGAACGTCCGTTTCTATTTTCATTTCTTTTGAAGGCGCAGTGTTTATGGACAGGTTCATATCCGCACCCCTGATTTGCATGGGACACAATACGGAGGTTCTTCGTCGTCCGATAGCACGATAATCTGATTTGAATGATCTGCCTACGCGGCGCGGTGTAAACAGGCGGGCTCGCCGTGGGCCGTGGGCCGGACCGTGTTTTTATTTAGTTTCTCCACGGCGGCGCTTTGACGGCACATGTCGGGTGCCGTGAGGACGGAGGCCACCTTGTTGTCGAATTATGCTCGTTAGAGTCGTTAAAGGACTCTGAGACAGAAACACGGCCCTTAATGTAAGTAATGAGGCAGAAAAGTACTGTCTGTTTAGCACGGCCAAGCGTTTGTGTGCACCTCTGCGTCACCCAGGGAGTGTGTGTGTGTGTGTGTGTGTGTGTGTGTGTGTGTGTGTGTGTGTGTGTGAGAGCGCGACACGAGCTATCATTAGAGATAAACAGGCCACTCGAGCATGTGCCTTAATGAAGAGTGTGATGGGTGTCTGCGCAGGTCACGTGGTCATTAGCGCGCAGACGCTGCTGTAAACACGCTCCCTGGCGACGTCACGATGGCCGCGCGCCCGCGCTGACGTCCGACCGCCGGGTTAATGATTGAAAGCTGCTGCAGAGCCGGTTCTCAGACCTGAACCCGTCAGGCCCCGTCCGTCGGCTTTACGTGGGCCTCGTCGTCAGAGACGAAACGAAACAAAAACGAAAAAGCAAACCAGAATCAGACGGGAAAATGATACCGAAAATGAAGTGTTGAAGTTCGTGCTCCTCCTCCTGAAGCATCAGCACGTTCTCACCTTAATTATGTTTAAAATGGAGAAGCAGGACCTTCGTTTAGCATTTTGAGTTAATTTAAAGTTCTGTTCACTGAACTCAAAAGGGAGTCGTGTTATGTGTGCCATTTAATAGCTTATACAGTGTGTGTGTGTGTGTGTGTGTGTGTGTGTGTGTGTGTATACCCAGTGTGCATGTGTGTGTTAACATCTAGTGTAAACAGCACTTACCGTCAACCCTTTTAATTTAGTTTGTTTTTATTAATTTATTATAAATTTACTTTTTTTCTTGGGTGGCTTAGTGGTTTAGCATGTTCTCCTCTCAGCACTAGGGATTCCCGGTTCAAATCCCAGTCTGGGTGGAGTTTCCATGTTCTCCCCGTGTCCACATGGGGTTCCTCCGAGTTCTCCGGTTTCCTCCCACAGTCGAAAAGACATGGATCAAGGTCAACTGAGTTCTCCAAATTGCCCCATATAGAGTGTGTGTGTCTGTGTGAGTGAGTGTGTGCCCAGCGATAGATTCCCCCCCTGTCCTGGGTGTATCCGCCCCCCCCCCCCCCCCGTGACCCTAGTAGAAGACAAAGCGGTAGATAATGGATGGATGTTTGATCTCTTCAGTAGTTTTTCCCCTAAAAAGCCTCGTTCAGTTTTTGTTTTTTTTTATTGTTTTAACGTCGGAGGCGAGTGTCCCGTCAGCCGCTTACACCTCGGCGGAGAACCACGAAACGGGCCTTGCGGAACGTCCCCCTCGAAGCCCATGAGTCTGAGTGGTGAGGGGTACCGGCGACGCCGTGTTGAAGCGATGGGGGCGCCTTTGAGTTCAGACTCGTGAAGCGGAAGAGCATGAGCCATGGTCCTGGAATGATCCGCGTTTCCTGTTGATAAGACTAAACATGGAAAAGAAAGTTGCTTTTCCAGCGTCGTGCTTCAAGCTCTTTACTTAAGAACCGGGCTTTTAACGCCGGCCTTTATCTCGGGCTCTGGATTATCGGCGCTGCGCTCCAGCCGTTTTGGCGTGGCGTTCCATTTCCCCCCCATTAGTGTTTTTTTTTTTTTTTTTTCTCTAACGAATCTCTGCTCATCGGTTCTCAGACGATTGGGGATCCAGTGGAAAGAATTCTCCGGCATTCTTTAGATGCCAGGCGCTGTGTGATGCTGTTCTCCGGGTGCAGATTGAGTCCACATGTATCAACCACCTCAACACGGACCTGATGAATATTCATTAACCTCACGACCAATGAGGGACGCGATGCTATCGGACGATCCCTTTGGTCCCTATGGGCGACAGGAGGGACATCAACAAAACAGCCGCCAAATGTGGTGTATAGGCTACCACGACTCGCCAGGTGCGAACACTCACTCGTTTTGACCTTCATCCCGTGCCGCCTGGTCCCAGCGCACCAGGCGGAACCCTCGGGTGGACGCGGATCCCAAAACAAACAACGCAAGGTCGCGGTATCTGTATCAGAAAGACCTTTGCACGCGAAAAGAAAGTCTTAAGGTCTCAGAGGCCGTGCGTTTGGAAGTGGAGTCACAGCTCAGATTAATGATTCACGCGCCGCCGCCGGCTCTCCGTCGCCCCCCGTTGGTGAGCGCACAGACGCTGATCTTCCCCGATAAAGCCAGACCGTTCCCATACAAGGCCTCCTGGCCGAGCCACCCGACGGCCGTGTCCATATCAGGTAGGGTCTTCCTGTCGGCTTTGTCCTCCACTCCCGACGGGCCGTTACCAGGGCACGCTTTCACCCCCCCCCTCCCCCTGTTTGGCCGCGGTTGGCACGGACCTGATATTTCGCACCACTGGACGCTGTTATCGAAGCCTGGGGGGGGGGGGTGTTCATGTGAGTGCTGCAAGAATGCAGACAGATTAAACGGCTGAAATTAGGACGCGGCTCGGTGTTCACTCGGCTGTGCGGGCGATGGGGTGGCACCTTTTTAAGGCGTCGCCGGTTGCCAGCGGTTACATGAAGCCGCTTCGGTTCTTCGTCAAAGTTCATCATGTTTTTCTTAAAAGTGAAGATGTTTTCAGGGTGGCACATTGGATTAGTGATTTGCATGTTCTCCTCAGAGCTGGGGAGTCCCGGTTCGAATCCCCATTCGGGTGGAGTTTCCATGTCCTCCCCGTGTCCGCGTGGGTTCCCTCCGGGTTCTCCGGGTTCTCCGGTTTCCTCCCACAGTCCAAAAAACATGGATCAAGGTCAATTGAGTGTGAGTGAGTGTGTGTCCTGTGATTGATTGCCCCCCTGTCCTGGGTGTATCTGCCCAGCACCCGAGACGTTCTCCCCTGGATGGGCATGAGGAACCCCCCCTCCCCCCCTAAAAGAGAATAAAGCAGAAGATAATGGATAATGGATGGAAAGATGTTGTCATACTCACGCAGTAATCAGGCTGCGACTGGAGACGTTTCTGTCCCACGAGGTACAATTTACACTAATGTGTCCCCCAGAGAGGATTAGCAGGACATCCGTGTAAATATTTGTTGTTTCTGAAGCTACAAAGTGTAAATAAAAGTATTTCGGAAGGTACCAGCATCTGCAGATCTGTAGGTACCAGGATGTAGACTCTGCTGGACAATCAGATCATTATATTCAGGTTTATTTGGTTAATTCTTTAGTGTGCATGATAAATAAACTGTTTAACTCATTTTAATTCAATCAAATTAATTAATAATAAATGTTTTCAGATCCGCTGTTCATTTCCTTCGGTTATATTCCAACCTCAGAGTCCGAGTGCGTTTATAATCCCGAGTTATCGACACCTTTATACAAATGATATGCAGAATTATAGACGGAAGTTCAATAACAAACAAATCCGCGGAGACCACAGAGTCGACAGGAGAGCGAGACGCAGCCGTCAGGACGCTCAATAAAATAATAAATGAATAGATACAGGCGACCTGTGACCTTCGACGTGTTTCTGATGCGTTTGGGTTCTTAGTTTACATTTTGGGGTTTCAGGTTAAAGGAGAAAAATTTTAAATGAATAAACGCTATATAATATAAAATAATCTTTTTCTTCTTCGCAGTTTTACGGCCCAAAAAGCATTGGTTTTACATTGCTGCCACCTTCTGGAGCCTATCTGTTACTGCATTTTTTTTATTTTATATTAAACAGCGCTGAATGTTTATTTACTTATTAATTATCTTATCTTTGACAACTTTATTAGGACAGGTTCACATTGCGAACTAAAACTGTGGAAGGAAAACGTCACTCTGAAAAGTTTTCATGTCGTAAATGAACGAATGCCATCGATGTCATCGTATGTTTACACCAATAAAAGCTTAAGTGCGAAAAGTAAAAGTTTTATCTGCAGCAACCAGAAAACAATCTTTAGACAAGTTTAATCGACACACATCAATTTAATTCATAATATAATATAAAAAAACGTAAATGTTTGTTGTTATGACCGCGTGTTATTGCATGTGTGATGAGCTGGTCACATGATGTACGACACTTTTAACAAATTCACTACAACTTAAATAAACTTGCTGCGTTTGTTATTGTTGGATAAAGGTGGAGGTGCTGTTGGAGGTGTTGGAGGTGAATCATTTAGTATCCGTTCCGTGAAGCGTGTGATGGAGCTTTTTCATACAGTGGTGTTTTTAATTTATTAGTTTTTCATCACTAATCGTTAATCACCCGAACAGACGGACGAAGAGACGGGAGTGGCGGGAGGTGGGGGGGCTGGTGGAGGACTTGTTTTCACGCCGTTCTGCCGGAGCGCATTAGGAGAACGGTCCGGTATGTGACGGCCTCGTGCTACAGCGGCCCTCTCACCGTCCGACTCCCCTTCGCTTTTTAAAAAAATCAGGGGCGGATCAGCCGAGGAGTCCGCTTTAACGGAGCTGCGGATCTCCACCGGCGGCGTGCGAGGCGGAGAAAAGCCTCCGGGGCTCCGGCACCTCTGCGTGTAATGGACTCGCGCGAGGTTCGGCGCAAAGCCGCCTCACAAAGGCGCAGCGGTAATGAGCCGGCCGAGCCTGAAATGTGCCATTGTGGGGAAAAAGTTCATCATTGACGTAATAACTCTGACCTTCCCTCGACTCGGGGCATTGCTGTTGTTCCTGCAAACACGTGTTTGTCATTAGGCCGCATGGCGCCGAGCCAAAGGCCCGCTCACCGAGACTGACAGCTTAGCGCGGCGCTTACGGAGCCCGGCGAGAGGCTTTGCAGCTCTCAAGCCGCCAAATGCCTCTTTAAGCCGCCGCTCGAGCGCCTTGTGCTTTTTAAACGCCGTTGTCCTCCGCAGCACGTGATCTCAACACTCATGTTACGAGATGTTCAGAGTTCCTCTCTGATGGAGGAACTGGAACCAGACTGGTTCCCGCACATTGATTTTTTTTTTGTTTTTGTTTTTTTGTTAGGTCTATGATCTGAAGTGTGGTTTGAACCAGAATATTTTTATTATTATTATTATTATTATTATTATTATTATTATTTACTATAGTCATCACTGTCACGTTTAGTGTACTTTTTTTTTTGTTGAAGTTGACACTTGTAATTTAAATCTCAGCTCATTTCGTATTTTATTGTTTTTATTTATTATATTTATTGTAGGGGACATTAACAGAACTGATGACATCACTTAATTTTTTTTTTTTTTTTACGTGTACTTTACATTAAAATTTTTTAATATTTACGTTTTTTTTATTTTTCTACATTTTTGATTTATATTCTATAGCGCTGCTATATTTTAATTCTAACATAATATTTAAATTAAGCATTTTAAATTCTACCACTCAGGGTAAACTGGGGCCATGAAAGGTTACATTTCATGAACCTCGTGTGACGTAAACGACATCCAAAGAATATTTTTGCTGTAAAAATACTTCCTGGATCAGACAAAAGCCAAATTGCTGTATGGGCAGAAGAATTAGGCCACGCCTCTTTATCAGTATATTCAGGTCTTACATTACTGTTTGTTGCCACAGGTGTCAAAACAGTTTGGGGAAGGATGCGTTCTGTTCCGAGAGCTTTTCCAAAAAAGTATACGCTGTCCCCGCGACGTGAGTGAAAGCAAATAAACAATAAAGTCATTTATTTATAAATTTAAAGTCAAAAAAGTGTCATTTGTAGGCGTCCCATTACTTTTGTCCATGGATTACGTCAACCTTGTAACTTACTCCCATCAATCAAAAAAAAAATGTAATAACTTTTTATTAATGCCATTCAAACCGTATTTAAATATTCATAATTAATGTACGATTTATTTAAATAAGCTGATAATATTATATAAATGTTTCGTGGTGGTTGACTCTGCGCTGCAGATATTCATCAGCAGAGATTTAAAAACATTACGATATATTTTATAGTTCTGAACGGTAATCTTTTTAATTATATGATGTTATTATTGCAGTAACGAGAGCCGTGTGTGATACGGGACGCTGCACTTTCTGCCGACTCACCCCGGGGTGGGTGTGGGTGTAGGGGGGGTGGTGGACGTGTTTAAAAGCCTGCCCTGTGGTGCCTTTGCCCCGGCGCTGCACGGTTAGCTCAGATTTACAGCTCCACCGGCTCAGGTTTCACACACTCACCCCGACGGGCGCGCCGAATCGCAGCGGCGCGCGGGGAAAGGCCTGCGAGCCGGAGGTCAGCGAGGGGGGGGGGGTGAGGAGGGGAAGGGCAACACAGAGAGAGGGAGGGATGGATGGAGAGAGTGGGCGAGAGAGAGAGCGAGAGAGGGAACCGGCCAAGACCTGCGTCATCAGCATCTGCTCGCGCCCAAGGCAGGTGGCTCAGGGAATGCCGGCCATAAATCAGCGAGGCGGCGAAGCGGCAGCTCGCGTTCGGGACTGAACCTGTCATTATCACAGACGGGCGCGTGCACAGATCAGCGGCGGCGGGGGAAAAAAAAAAAAACGCTGAGTACGAGGGATTACGGACACTTTTCACGTCCCGTTTGGGATTTCGGTCGCCTTTGGGCGTAACATTTCATAATGCCAGCTCCCTCTCGCCCTCGCCATCACCTCAACGGATTCCCTGACCTCACCTCTCATTCACAAATCTGACCTGCATCAGTGCCCGACCTCCGAAATCTTGCAGAAAGGTTTCCCCCGAAGCAGGAACGCTGTAAAACATCCATCTTGCAAAAGATTTGTGTGGGTGACCCCACTCCCCCTCCATTACCACCGCCTGTGAAATCAAATTCAGCCAATCGCCTTCACTAACTGTTTGTTCGAGTCCAAATTCGGCTTCGTCGAGGGTCTTTTTTTTGGAATATCTCGTCTCCGGGTCGTGCATCTCCACCTCCGGGTGTTTCGATTTAATCTAATGTACCGGCGCCGGATCGTGCCTCCTTTGTTATATTTTTAGAAGGCCGCCCGGAGAGCTCGGTGCAGCAGGATGTCATCGTGGCGTGTGTGAGGTCATTACAGAAAAGCAAAACTCGGCCTGCTACCTCATCGCCTGCTACCTCATTGTGTTTAATAACCGACGGTGCGGCCGCTCGCCGGTCCGTGGTGGAGCGGCACATCGAGGAAAGATCAGAGTCCCAGTTGTGGTTCTGTGATGGACGGGAACCTCATGACATGGACCTCATGACCTCCTCAAACATCAAACAACAAACAAAATAAGAATTAACCTGTGTGTGTGTGTGTGTGTGTGTGTGTGTGTGTGTGTGTGTAGTTAAGCAGACCTCAAGCGTAACATTAATATTCACAGGAGCAGAGCAGTAAACACAAGTCACCACGTGACCCTTATCTCATTTAATAAGTCCTTTAAACCTCCGCGTCATCAGTGGGATTTATTTATTTATATATGTTTTTTATATATATATTGATATATACTCTAAAACACCTGATCCTTTAAATCGAATGTCTGTCTTATGCCCCCTGGTGGAACATTTGTGTACTTCGTTAATCTATTTACTTGGTTTTATATATTCATTCATTCATTCATTATCTTCCGCTTATCCTCTATTAGGGTCGCGGTGGGGTTCCCCATGCCCATCCAGGGGAGAACGTCTCAGGCGCTGGGCAGATAGACCCAGGACAGGGCGCCAATCCATCGCTGGGCACACACTCACTCACACAGACACACTCTATAGGGGGCAATTTTTTGAGAATTCAATTAACTTGATCCATGTTTTTGGACTGTGGGAGGAAACCGGAGAACCCGGA
>JAFMOD010000434.1:118946-157325 GCA_019802435.1 Corydoras maculifer
GGGGTCAGTGACGTGGAACGGAGTGTGAAGCTGGATAATTGGGTGATAAACTGGTGATGAATCTGTAATAAATGTAAATGAGATGTGGTTTTAGAGTAAGAATAACTTTAGAATATTATAATATGTAGCAATAAATATAATAATCACTGGTCCCACACGTTCGTCAGAATAATGAAAGAATAAAAGAAATATGAAATATTGTTAAGTATTTAATTTATGTATTTATTTTATTTTTTTGTCAGGTCACGGATGTGAACAGCCCGGGTATCGACTGGACCAATGAGAACGACCGGTTGTTGGTTTGCCAAGTTTGCATCAAGCTGGCAGACATCAACGGACCAGCGAAGGAGCGCAAGCTTCACCTCAAATGGACGGAGGGGATCGTTAACGAGTTTTACGATCAGGTAACGAACGGCCGACTGCTAACGTTGTTCTACAGAAACACACACCGCACAGCGTGCATTAGGGATGAGACGATTCATAGTTTTCACGATTAACCGCGATTCGAAACGTCACAATTAATTAATCGTAAGAGTGCCTTACATTCATAAGAAAAATACGTATCATTCATCAATACGCAAATTTCGCGACTTGCACGTAACAAAAATAAAGTTGCTTACCTTTTAAAGTCGTCGGTGATATTGTTTTAAGCAACTTTGATTTCCACAAAATAATTTAATTTAATATATGAATAATTGTAAAGAATATTTTGTGTAAATTTTTAGCAACAGTCCTACATTTGTCTTTTTTCCATTAAATAAAAAAACAGTCCCGCATTGTTTCGGCGACTTCTGGCAATTAGTGCGTCGACATAATAATCCTAATAATCGTGATTGTTTTGTAGACTATAATAATAATAATATCAGTATCTGGTATCGTCTGCATGTCCTCCCCGTGTCTGCAGTCCCACCTGAGGCTCCTCCTGTCAGCGGCTCTTCCGATTCAGTCGTTACGATCTCCCTTTTTGATTACCAGGGTGACGAGGAGGCGCGGCTGGGTTTACCCATCAGCCCCTTCATGGACCGCTCGGCACCGCAGCTGGCGAAGCTGCAGGAGTCGTTCATCACGCACATCGTCGGGCCGCTGTGCAACTCCTACGACGCCGCTGGCCTCCTTCCAGGCTACTGGGTGGATGACGAAGTGGGAGAGGAGGATGAGGAAGAGGACGAGGACGCGGACGAGACGGAGACGGATGACGAAGAGCTTGAAGAGGAGCTTCAAATAAGTAGGTTTTTTGCTCGTTAGGGGCTCGCCCCAGGCTTTTATCTGTATCGTTCTCGGGATTAGTTGTTCGCGTGGAACGCCTCAGGAATTCGTCCTAAGCGTTGTGGAAAGATAATAATTATGAAAAAAATAAATAAAAAAGGGTCGGGCAGGAGGCTCCGGTGAGAGCGCATCCCTCCATTAGATTATCATAACTGCCTCCTGAAGACTGCGGCAAGTGGGGGGGGGGGGTATGGGAACCAGACGAGAGGGGTGGGGTGGTTTGATGGGATCTGTTTCCTGCCTGTTCCAAAAGCTTTTATGGGGGACTAAGACGTGACCTGCGGAGTGTGTTTTGGTCATTTGAGGAATTTGGAAATTTGGAACTAACCGAGCTCCCCCTCCTTCCTTTGCCTCCTTTGCAGAGTCGAGGAAAAGCCGGCGGCATCTGTTCTGCAGCATCATGCAGCACCTGAGCGAAAACCACAAGGTCTGGAAGCAGGTCATCGAGGACGAGGAGAAGAGCAGCGAGCGGAGTCTTCATCAAACTCAGCAGCAGCAGCAGCAGCAGGCTGAGCCCTCGTCCCCCGCGTCCGCCTCGCCCGACGACATCCAGGTCATCCAGGAGGAGGCCGAGGAGGAGGAGTGCCAGCAGGAGTGAGGAGCCGGAGGAGGTCAAGCTCTGTGAAAGGTGTGTCGAGGGGGAGGGGTCATCGCAACGGACACGCCTCCTCAGTCCCGCCCCCTCCACCGAAGCTTAATCCTGGCGGTGGCGGATTCATAGGGATCTCCCACACCGAGCGACTCACTGTGATGCCGACGCGGTCCGCGAGGCGTTGAAGAAATAAAGAAGAAAAAAAAAAAACACTCACCAAAAAAAAAAAAAAAAAAAAAAATTTAGTTCATTAAAATAAAAAAAGAGCAAACACAAACCCAAAAGGCCTTACTACTGTGAGAGCATCCTATGCACTTTCGCCCCGAGGAGAACCGACGACGAGGACAAGGGTCAAACTTGAAAATAATAATATTAAAAAAAAAATAAAAAAAAATAAAAAAAAAACACAGAAACGAATAAAGACGAACCCTCCGCGGTCGTTCGGCTGCGATGCTGCCTTGAACGCAGAGCTCTTAACTCACCTGTAGGTACGTGGAACGACTATTTAAAGCAAAGATTTCGGGAACGAAAGCGCAGAAGATGACCGAGGCCAGTCTTCATCACCTTGTTACCAAAGTGGACACGAGGCCAGGACTTTCGGCTCAGTGTCAGGAGTAATCCGTACGCAGAAATCAATTGTGCCTGTCTGAAATTTTCCCGCCTCTTTGGGTTTTTTTTTTTTTGTCCTTTCCCCCGGCCCCCTGGGCGATGGACCCCCCCCCCCCAATGCTGGTGACACGAAACACTGTATAACTGAACTGAACACGGCCACTAGGACTTTACAATCTATCGTAAAAAAAACATCTGCATCGTTTTGAGATGCAACTTTTTTTTTTTTTTTCAGTTTTTTTTTCTTCTTTTTTTTTATCTCATTCGTTCGCCCGCCGCCCACTTTTCTTATTCCTGGCAAACGTGTGGAGGACAGCGAGCGCCGTGATTCAGACCATATGCTTTGTTACTCAGGATTCCTACGTGACGGCGGGAAGGTGAACTTGCGAACCGGATTTAAAGAAAAAGAAAAAGTTTGACGCCGACTGCCATCCTCCAGCGTTCCTCATTTTCAAATCGGATGGGACAGATTCCTGGATTTCTCCATTCCCTTCCTTCGCTATTATAAGTTTCGTAAGCGCCGCCCGTCGCACCGCCAGGCCAGTGAATCCACATGAACCAGGGTTTCGGAAGAAAAAAAACTAAACAAAAAAAAAAAAAATACGCTGTACTTTTTTTTCTTAGCCTTTTTTTTTATTTGACACTTCCTCATCATTCGTCGTCGGGCAGGTTTGATTCGAATCATAGTTCTGTATCTATTTTTCGATTAGGGCAAGAACTCTAGGCATTCCACTAGCGTAGAGAGGCGGCAAGGGCTGCGAAGACGCCGCCGCCGCCGCTCACCTCCGCCGTAGGAAAGTTCTCAAGAGGGCGGCGTGTGCATCAAGCTAGTCTATTTAAAGAAAACTATTCATGTGCACATTTTACTACCAAACAAGTGTTTAATCTCTGCACAGAAAGAGTATCTGCATATATATATATAAATATATATATTATATTTTTTAATTAATCAACAGAACACGTCTGTTTTCTACATTCAAACGACTATTGTACATTAAGAACTTGTAATTATAATCATGTTTCCAGAGTTTTTAATCGAATCCTATTTACGGATGTGGATGTGTTTGGGTGTGTTTATTATTATTATTATTATTATTTTTATTTTATTTTATTTTATGCACTGTCTATGTGTCTCCATGCAAGAACCACTCTGCTGAAAAAAAAACCTTATTGTTTTTTTTGTCCCTCTTTAATGCTGGACGCTGTGAGTCAGCTAGTGGTGATGGTGCCAATCCACCCTCCTCCTCCCATCACTTACTCCTCTCTGCCATGCCCCATACAACCCCCCCCCCCACCTGCCCCAAAATGCCGGAAGGTTTGTTTCATCATGTGCTCTGTATGTGCGTATGGGGAAACTCAGCACTCAGCTTTTTTAATTTTATTATTTATTTTTTCCCCTCTCCAACACCCCCCCCCCCCCTCTCCACACAGTCATCTGCATCCGTGAAGAGCCTTCTGCTTTTCCATGCACTACAGTGCGTCCTGTCCACGTCTCCATGTACTTGCGCCTGTGTGTTTGTTTTTTTTGTTTTTTTGTTTTCCGGTCAGCGCTTGGGCTGATGAGCGATGTCTGATGTAACCGGTCTTTGTGGGGGAGAACGTTTGAGGGGGATCCCCCGTTGTTATTTATAACTGTCCATAAAAACACAATCCCTGAAGAAATAGCCTTTGCTCCCGGCGTCGTTCCTGAGCAGCAGCGTCCGTCTATCCGCCGCTTACCGATTCTGCTTTGTGTTTAAAGGTTGCTTGATATATCGTCATTAATAACATTGATACCGATACTACTGGAATCGGATATCGGTTTGGGCGGCTTAGTGGTTGGCATGTTCGCCTCTCAGCACTAGGGATTCCCGGTTCGAATCCCAATCTGGGTGGAGTTCCCATGTTCTCCCCATGCCCGCGTGGGTTTCCACCCACAGTCCAAAAACATGGCTCAAGGTGAATTGAATTCTCCAAATTGCCCCATATAGAGTGTGTCTGTGTGTGTAAGTGTGTGCCCAGCGATGGATTGGCCCCCTGTCCTGGGTCTATCTGCCGAGCGCCCGAAATGTTCTCCCCTGGATGGGCATGGGGAACCCCCCCCCGCGACCCTAATAGAGGATAAAGCGGAGATAATGGATGGATATCGGATCGATGATGATTATCGAATCGGCACACCCCTTTATTATAGTCCTGATTGACAGCCTGTTCCTGTGAACATTAGTATCACGCATCATGTCCGTTGCTCTGCGTTATCTGTTGCTAAATGTTTACGCTTAATTAGGAAATCACCCAGCGTTCCTTCGGGACAGAGCTGTCAGCGGCGAGACGACAAGTCCCCAACCGGCGAGGTCCCCGTATAAACAGAGAGCTTCCCCGAAGACCCTGAAGTAACCTGCCCCCTTCTACTCCTTCGCCTTGGCGTCACTAATTGGACATGGTTCCAGTCCATGAGTGGATTCCTGTAAATGACTAATTAGTCCGGCTGCTAATTACGTCCATGGTTCTACAGCAGAGCACCGAGAGGAACATGGTTCGGATTAAAACGTGATGAAGTCATTTCGCAGAAACTAAACCGTCAGAGAGGATGGTCCTGGTCCTCCGGTTCCGGTTCCACTCCACAGCTTCCTCTCAGCTTTGGGTTCCCCGGTCAGTGTTCTGTTTATTAAAGCAGTGCAAACAGTTTATAAGGATTTATTGAGGTTCAAACATATTCTGATACAAGAACGCAACAACAAGCAAAAAAAAACAAAAAACTAAGAAATTCAAGTATTTTTAAATCCTGAGAGAAATAAAGTTCAGTGCTGGTGCGGATCCCGCGGCGGCGAAACGTTCTCCGTAACGTTTCCGAGAAAGCCGCCGGCTCTCCCTTTGTGCTGCATTCTACAGGAACAAGAGAACCGTGTGTCCTCGCCAAGAACCGAGTCATTTAGAGAAACGAGGACCATAAAGGCTGCACTCTGTGAATGATTGACACACCGTGACATCTCCCCCCCCCATTACACATTTACAACCTCAGTGCAAATACCAGCTGAGCCAGGTTCCCAGTGTTCCCGGGTCCTTCCACCGTTTTCGGACCCTGGGTTCCGTTAGCTTCGCAGCAGCTCTGAGCAGGCACGTTCCGCGAAGCCGTGGCGTGAACCCGTCCCGTGAACTTAACACGCCTCCCGTCGCCTGAGGTGATTTTGCCCGACGGCTCACTGTTCCCTCCTGATGGCGCATATTTCGTAGGGCTGAGGTTGCAGGGTCATGCCCAGTTTGGAACTCAGGTTTGGAACGTATCCCTGTGGGAACTGTAGTCGGAACCGCTGAAGGAGTGTCGTGAAGAAGAGGAACATCTCCATTCGAGCCAGCTTCTCGCCCAGACAGTTGCGCCTGCCTGGAAAAGAACCACATTTAGAACATGTTACGACATACCGTCTACCGACCGTGAATCGGAACCGGTTCACAGAACTCCAGCTCACCCATCGAGAACGGCAGGAAGGCTTCCAGTTTCAGGAACTTCCCATTGCTGTCGAGGAACCTCTCGGGACGAAAGACCGTAGGGTTGTGCCAGTACTTTTCGTCGAAGTGCACAGAGTACAGGTTGGTGATGACCATGGTGCCCCGCGGGATGGTGTAACCATGCACCACGGCATCCTGAGAGGTGGCCCGGAAGATGCCCAGGGGTACGATGTTGCAGAAGCGCAGGGTTTCGTGGAGCACCGCTTCCACGTAGGGCATCTTCTGCTTGTCCTCCATAGCCGGTGGTCTTCCATTCAGGACGCTGTCGATCTCCTGGTGGACCTTTTCTGAACAGGGGAAGCAGAAAGTGAGGTGGAGTAGAGGTTGAGGTACATTTTTGTAAGTGAAAAGTGTGAGTCCAGCCAAACGCCTACCTTGTATCTGCGGGTAGAGAGCCAGGTAGAGCATGGCCCAGCGCAGGGTGTTGGTGGTGGTCTCCGTGCCCGCGATGATGAGCTCTCCCACAGAGAATATCAGGTTTTCGTTGGAGAAGGGGACACTTTTCTCCATGGCGCTCTGCTCCATCTCGTCCAGGTAGGTGTCGATGTAATGCCTCGGCGACTGCGCGACTTTTCCTTGGGAGAATCGGGTGATGAGCTGTTCCAGGAAGACGTAGACGTCTTGGGCGTTGTGGAAGAGCTTCTGATGTTTGCCAAACGGCACGTACTCCAGCCAGGGGAAGGCGTTGTACAGAAAGGCCCAGGCACTTGCAGCAAGTTCGACGTTTTCGCTAAAGATCTCGATCATGTGCTGGAACTCCTGGTCTTCGTAGGAGAACCGCTGCCCGAATATGATGTGGTTGGTGATGTTGGAGACGGCGTTGGTGATCAGGTGCTTGGGGTTGAAGGGTCTCCCCTTGTGGACCTCGATGGCGTCCAGGAAGAAGGCGCACTCCTCCGAGATCTTCTGGAAGATCGCCTGGCCGCTGCCGAAGTACCGGAAGCTGTTCACGGCCAACTTGCGGTGCTCCATCCACCCGCCACCGTATCTGCAGTTCAGGAGTCCTGGAAGAGGAATTAATGAAAAGTGAGCTTCGGCTGAAGCGGATCGATGGGTCAGCGTGGAGCTATTCCTGGAGCTGTGTGGTTTCAGATAATGGGACGATGTTAGCCGAGGGTCAGACCCAAGCCTTGACCCCTTCAAACTGCAAACAATCAGAGTGTTGCAACCCAAGAGAAGCCCAGACGTGAACCCTGCTCTCCATCCAGACGCGGGATTATTCAAACAAAAAATAATAATTGGGACATTTAACACCATCGTATGAAGTCGACCCCGAGGACATTATGTTAGCGTTCATATCAAACGGCCCGACGAAGGCAAAGGATATAAATCAGGGATGCCGTACCTCCCATTTTGGTCATTTTCTGGAACAGGGGCAGAGTCGGCCGGTCGGCGAACACCTCGTTCTGGTAATGCAGACATTCCCGGATGGTGTCGTAGCCGTTCAGAATGACGGTGGAGATTCCTCCCAGGTCCAGGCTGAAGATCTGTGACGGATGGAGCCCAGCGGTTCATTTAGCCGTTTCATGCATTTAGAACGTTCGCTATCTTTTTGCTAATGGAACTGCACCAGGCCACTTGGGGAAGTGGCTCTTTAAATGCACTCTGCTGACTCAGCACGCCAACTGCTGCTGTTCTCCATTAACCTGCTTAGCCTACATCATTTATGTGGGGGGGTAAAAAAAAAAAAAGATAGATCTGTGTATGGAATTAAGGTTCTCAGTCGGTACGGCGGTTTGCTGCAGTGTCACAGAACCGGTTGTTTGCGTGTTCTATACGTTAACATCACGCTGTTAACAATTTGAAATCAATCATGAGTGACTAGTCATGAAGCCAGCAGTTCCAGATCGTCTCCTTGGTACCCGTGACCTTAAGGGCCCGAGGGACCACAGGGACCGGACGCTGAAGACGTGCTTCAAATAGATTCCAACGCAGTTTTAGATCTAAACAAAACTAAAGAAACAAGCGGCCGGCAACCCGGTACATCAAAAGTTCTCTAACTAACACATGATTCAAACCTCCAGGTCTTTCTGATGAAAATGAAATGAAATAAACGTGAATTGCTGAAGTTACCTGTCCGTATTTGTGGCTCAGCTTCGTCATGTAGACGTGCGGCTCCACGGCGAGCGACAGGATGTTCCCGATGACCGGCAGCGGGGTCGGTCCCGGGGGGAAGCCGTGCGGTCTGCGCTGGCGCAGCAGCTGCCGGACCACCAGCAGGGTCAGGACGCTGCAAACCGAGGTGCAGAGGTAGAGAAGCGCTTTGCTGTAATACAGCCTCAGCAGCGGAACCACCGCGTCGGGCGACACCATCTCTCAATCCGGGCTGAGCGGCGGTGGACTGCGTTTTAGGAATCGGGCTCCGAGCAGATATGTAGCCGGACCCTCCGCCTCTGGAGGGAGAGGGTTACCCAAGCGCCTATTGATCACATCGGCTTCCAATCAGTCAGGGTCGTTTACTCAGAGGTGCACTGGAAACCCAGATAAGGCAGGAAGTGTGCAGGGAAACGCAACCAGGCTGTCCTTCTTATGAATCGATCTAAAGTTCAGCACCGGTGTACGGGCCGCTGCGGGTTCTGTGACCTAGAGCAAAAATAATTCGGATACAATATTAGATCAAGAAATTGGTCTGCAGCCGCGTTGAAAACGCCTTAAAAAATTGAATTCGGTCTTGTGCGCTGATACAGACCCTTCATGCAATTTCAATAAATTCTGTTGGCATATCATTAATGAAATTTAATGTGATTAATTTCACTGTGATCTAGATAACCTACAGAACAGTGGATTTCTGCTCCAACCGAGTTAAAAGCCTTTAATCTTCTTATGTAAACAAGGCCTCGCTCTGGATTCGGAGAGCAGCACGTGACTCAGACGTGCAGACCGTCAGTGGTCCACGGAACGGATCCAGATAGGCATCAGAATCGGTGATGCACTTTGTTAAAGTCCAGGAGTCCGTGTTATTTTATTTATTTATTGTTTTATACGCCACATGTTTCGTATTGTAACCACCAGCTATTCAGGAACAGTGGATGAGTGAGGCTGATGACATCAACCCTCAATTGGAACCCAGAAGCACATCGGTGCCCGACCTTACATCCTTTTTTTTAAGGCTCAGCGTTTCTGTGGGTGTAACGTGAAAGTGTCCCAATACTTTTTTTTTTTATCATAAGAGAACCCAGACGGAACCAGGATGAAAACCTAAATCGTGATGCGGCTTTGCGTTGGCTCTTCCATTTGCGAGCCGCAAGCACATAACGGCGGAGCACTCCACCACACCCCATTGGTTTTTAATGGGGCTTACATAAAAGTAGCGCATGCGATCAGTTAAGCACACAGTTGCGAATGCGAGGGGCCCGGCACGCTCTCTCGCTGATTGATGGCAGACGCTCGGCGATTAAATCTCATTCCCTTAATGTTTAAAGATGGAGCGCACCAGCCTCCCGCCTCCCTGTTTAATGCCGGATGCCTGTCTCAGGAAGGGTTATGAATCGCGTTTGTGTTCCCTCTCGAAGCCTACGCCGGCCCCCGCACGATCCGAGCCCTCTTGTGCAGAGACCGCAGCTGAACAAACGGGAGCTGGCCCCCCGTACCACTCGTAGCTTTTTTTTTTTTTAATCCTAAGGGTCAGTAAAGCGTTCGGCGTCCCGGCGGCCTTCGATGACGAGCGCACGCACAACAGCGGCGAATCGAGCCGATCAGCTTTTGGCACGCCAATGACTATCTGTCACTCGAGATAACTTACACAAGGGTGGTCGCTCCGCACGGCACGCCGATTGGAAAGGTTACGATATTGACCGGAAAAGTTTTGGAGCAGGTAACGGAAAGTCTTCAAGAGCTTCAATTATCTAAAGCCAACCGCGGCCATTCATCAGGCCGAAGGGCCCGCCGGAGCGCGAGTGCAGTTTTGCCTCGCGAACGCAGGTCCGCGAGTTTTTTGCCTCGGGGGCAGCTTGACATTAGGCAGCACTAAAAGCCCCGTTCATACTAATGGGGATCATATATGACGCAAATGCAGCCTGTCAGGGGAGATGCTTTATGGGCTCCCGAGCCTTAACGAAGTAAAGCACCGCCGTCGAGGGGTCCGGAGACGAGGCTCATTATTGTCGGCCCCCCGCGGTCTCTGATTTAGTTATTTTTTTAGTTTAAGGAGTCACATCAGCGATGAGGAAGTGAGCATCACCGATTGATCGCACATGTTGTCATAAGGTTCGGTACGTTAACCAAATTTCACCGCATGACTTGTAGGCGATCGATCCGAGCGAGCGCTTGGTCCCGATGACCAATCAGAGAACCGGAACCGTCTACCATTCATGGCGAACTGCGTAGTATGTGAATGGACGCAGTTTCAAGTTCACGGCAAAGCCCCCCCCCCCCCCCCCAAAAAAAAAAAAAATCAGCTGCTTGGAAATGTCATGGGGTGAGGGTGGAGGGGGAGGGGTTGCCGATAAATCAGACCTGACCATCAGAGATTAGATCGGCATCGACGGCAAGATCTATTTTCCCGAGGCATCCCCCACGACGCAGAACATTGCTGAGCACAAGTAAATTTTTTTTGTGAATGGGGCAGTTTGTGACCGAGCAATGACGTCATCGGTGCGCCAGTCCCTTCGACGCTCTCCGCCGGCCCTCGATTGGCCGCGTTCGAACCGGGCCGCTCTGATTGGCCGATGGGGGCTCATTAAAACACCCACGATGCCAATAGCGAGACCTGCGTGCTGGCTATATAGAGGCTCGCCGTTTGGCTGAAGGCAACAGATTCTAAAACCCCGTCGGGCTGAAAAGGGAGCCATCTGTTGGCAGCCGTGCGGTTGAAGGTTCCACGCTCAGTAACTCTGAAAGGTAGGTGAGCATCACTGATGGATTGATGTCTGGAGGCCAGTTTCGCTTCACTTGGGACTTGGGATGAATTGCTGTCCTTTTTAGGGTATTAAAGTAAGTGTGTGTGTGTGTGTTGGGAGAACCGTGCTTGTGCTGGTGGAGAACAGCGAGCTCAGTGGATTTTCAAGGAGACTGTAAAAAGCTCCTGAGTGTTGGATGGACCTGCAGCTCATTACACTAATGCACCGGGTCCCGCAGGAGCCATGCCATCTCACTAATATCTGTAAAACTTACAGCCGGCACAAGATCTGACAGCTCCGACTCGAGGCGGCGCCGAACGCCCAGCGACGCCGCGAGGCGGTGCTCTGGCTGGTTTTTAGAACAACGCGAAGACCTGAGGAGGACGGGAGGTTCTTCGGCTCTGCTTAAGATGTGAATGTTGCACTTCTGATTGTTCTTCTGATTGTTCTTCTCCTCAGAAACGATCCACGTCTCCGGAGGGACCATGGTTATGCTGAAGATCTCCGCGTTCCTGCTCGCCTACACGCTGATCATCTGCCAGATGTACTGCACCAATGCGGCCCCATCCAGGTGAGAGGTCCTACCCCGCAGCCACGGCCGTCCCGGGTGGGGAGTTTTATCGGCCGGCCACTTAGGTCTCCGGGGGGAGTGCATTAAGCCGGAGTGTAATTAGGATGCTTAACCGTAAGTGTGCAAATAATTTTATTAGCGGTTGCGGTATCGAGGGAGCATCAGTCTTCTGATTACATCGGATGAATCCGGGCCAGACCCACTCTGCCTCGCTATCGATCGCATGATAAATTCAGGCTTGGCAAGCAGACAGCGTTTAAGTGGCTCGCTCAGAGCAGATTGTTTTGATTATGCCCGTGCTCCTCGGGTGGCCAGCGGACCTCGGCGTACCGGCCCGTAGGTTTTTTTTTTTAATTTTATTTTTTTTTTTTAACCATCCATCACATTCCAACTTGCGGTTTCAGGCCGGCTTTGGAACCGTCGCAGGAGGAAGCCGCCCTGACCGACTACGAGGCCAGGCGGCTGCTGAACGCGCTCATCAAGGAGTTCGTGCAGATGAACGCTGAGGACCTGGAGCACGACCCCGAGGAGAGCAGGTAGGCTTGATGCCGGTGTAGCCCGCCAGGAAAGCTTGTACATGGGTTCTGCATGACGGCGTGTCCACGGACGAGGCGTGGTCCCCTGCAGGGCATGTCAAGTGGCGCGATGGATGGCCTGAGTATCTGCGTGTTTGGCAGAATGGTGCATGCTGTTACCGTGAGCCTGTGCATGTGATCTCTTCTCCAACAGTGTGGCTAGAACCGTCAGCAAGCGCTGCTCCAACCTCAGCACCTGCGTGCTGGGCAAGCTCTCGCAGGAGCTGCACAAGCTGCAGACGTACCCGCGGACCAACGTGGGAGCGGGCACCCCGGGCCGGAAGCGCAGCGCCGAGCTCCTTGGCCGCCTGACGGCTTACAGGGAGCCGACCGACCTCCTCTGAGCATCCCGCCGGCTCGCGTCCGGAACCTGAATGCAGATGCATGCGGATTTTATTTGATATGTCTCTGTCTGTCCTGTTGTATTCTTTCCAAATGCTCGACCCGCCTGTGTCGACCCCGTCCCCCGTCCCCCTTCCCCCCGACTCCAACTCGCCTGCTTGTGTTTAGTTAGGATCGAGTCCCTAAAGTTAAAATAAATATTTTTCCAAAGACGTCTCGGTCTGTTCGGCTTCTGTCCCCGATTGTCTCCCTCCGGCATGCTTTGTGTTCTGTGTCTGAACCCGATCTCTAGGTAAGGTTCTGCAACTTCACCCAAACTTCAGCATTGTGTTTTTTTTGGGGTTTTTTTTTGGTGTGCGAGATCCTTTTAAGACGTTCTAATGTTCTTTGCAGCGTCACGGCGCAGAAGCGAGCCTGTAACACGGCCACCTGCGTCACCCACCGCCTGGCGGATTTCCTGAGCCGCTCGGGGGGGATCGGCAGCAGCAAGTTCGTCCCCACCAACGTGGGCTCGCACGCGTTCGGACGGCGGAGGAGACTCAGTCAGGAGTAGAGCCTGGCGGTGAGAACCTCACATTTTTTATTTAATATGCACACCTTCAGCCACCGCTGGCTCCGCTCCACGTTTTATTGATTTCTCTACGGCAATTATATTAACGTCGACCTTTTATCTTTTAATTCTTTGTAATAAATTTCAAGCTGCAAACAAACCTTTAACAGATCATTTGATAGATTCGCAAGAACACGAAGTCTCCTACATGCCGCCCCTCCCCCTAGTGGACGTGTTAATGTAATGACGCCCATAAAATTAAAAAAAAAAATTTAATATGATAAAACAAGTACTTTATTTTGCGAATCCTCGTATTAATTTACGTGCCCCCGTGCCGTAAACCCCTGAACGCTGCTGATTAATTATGCATGAGTGTTCACGCCATTCCTGTTTCCAGCCGACTGAACGGAACGCTGGTCATGTTTTCGGCAGATCGCCGGGCTTTACGTTCACAGCTCCGAGGAGGAGGAGGAGGAGGAGGAAGAGGAAGAGTAAGAGGGGACAGGGGAGAGAAAAAAAAATAAGATAACCTCATCCCATCTGCATCCTAAGACCCCTGGGAATGTCCATTTCGACTCCCGTCAACAGCTGCAACTCCCTCGAACCCGGCTCATTGTCCACCACCGTCCATCGTGCGTCGCTCTAAGAAAACCAAGACCACGATGTTTTCAAAAGAAAGACACGAGAAGTTCGCCCCCACCCCCCCCATCCGTCCGGCTCATTTCCCGGCTCGCGCCGAGTCGTCCTGTCTCGTTTGGTTACCGTCGACCGAGAGCACACGGCGTGTACAGTGCGGATCGGCCCGTGTCGCTCTGCTGCACATCGCAGTTTTGTGGGGTTTGAAATTAAAGCAGTGCCTTGAAAAAGGCTTCTCTGACCATTTGGATGTGTCTCGTGCCTTGATGTAAATTCACTTCGACGTGATGCTGTTGTACAGAATGTCCGACGCAAAAGAGAGAGGCGATGCAATCAGTGACTTACAACTTGTACCAATTGTGAAGCAAGATTAAAATGTATTTTAGATACATAAGGGTTTTTCGGGTACTTGTTTCATTGTCTCGTTTACTTCCCACGACACACACCGCAGGGTCCAGCGCAGGGCTACCCCCGAGGGTTTGTTCCAGAAATCGACGATATATTGAATTTTTGCTTCATTATCCACCTGGAACGACCTTTCCTAATTAAGTGTCGTTATGTCAACACAGTGCAGTTAACAAATAAAATAATTCTATCGTATTACTTTGAACACAAGTATGACAAAAAATATCTATATAATGCATTTTTTTAAGCTACAAATAAATCTAAATAAAATAATTGGTGTGTTGGCCTGTCATATGAACAGCACTATGCAATTAACCCTCTATGGGAGTCCATCTCCCGTCTCTCTCTCTCTCTCTGTCTTTTTATTAAATCGTAATTAACTGATGAAACCCAACGTAGTAATATATCTAGCGTTGGCTCGTATCGACCGATTATATCGGCACCCCTGATTTATCGGTCAGGTTCTAATCCCGTGATCATACGCTGAGGAACCGAGGATCGTTCCGACCTCAAATTGACTATGAATCAAAAATAACAGGATGGGCTGGTGTTCTGCAAACGACTCTACATGGGAAAACAAGAAGAGCAACAGTTGGCATCCCAATTGATCCCTCGGGAACGGGCACAGGCTCGATGAGGTGCTGTGGTTTCGCTTATTGGGCCACCTGAGTATATTTCCGGTGACAGCAGTCATTTGGCAGCGAGCCTCTGGGCTTTAGTTTGCGGGGTTTGCGCGTCTCCTAATCAACATGTCCTCGCGGCCGACGTTTCTGAACGCCGACGTCATTCAGGCGACGGAGGCGAGGCCCTCAGTGCCTCAGAGGACGAGCTTCGTTTGCTAGCGGACCATATTAGGCGAACACGCCGACGCCCCTCGACTTCCAAGCCGCATTACACAGGTTCTGAAAAATAAAAATGCCTCCAGCTCGCTCAGCGATACCCAGAGGGCAATTCGGAGTCTAAATGATTCCAAATGTTTGCCGTCGTGCCGCCCTGAGCTCTGAAATCCGACGGCAGCCTACGGTTCTGCGTGTGTGCGGTTTTATTAAAAACCTCATCATAATGAAGCCACTTTGTTTGACCCCCCCCCCCCCCGCAGCTATTAAAGCTTCCCCCACTCTCCGTGGGTTTGGTGTGTCTGTGGGAATTATAGCCTATTTATATCTAAGAGCATCCTCGAGGTCAGGCACCGATTACGGTCGTGCGGTCTAAGCTGGAAAGCATACCGTTGTCCAAAATCCATGGCTGGGGGTTGGGGCTCAGTGACACCCGCAGTCACTGAGGCTTGTCCCGGTGTTTTGGTCCATGGACGTACCTTTGGTAATACCAATTCTGTCCAATCGATAACTTTCAGTTATGAATATTTATTAGATTCTGTTACGAGTTACGGTTAATATTTTATACAATAAAAACCCTAGACCCCGCTCCCCAAGACACCACCCGCTTTTAAATTAGACGTTAATTCTGATATTCTATCCATGTTTGTTGGTTAGTTGGTTAAAGGTTGCTTCATATTCGTTTGCCGACGTGAAAGAAACAAACGTGCAATTCAAATAAGTGGCTTTTCTGTAATTTACCTTTAGTATTTTATTATATCTGAAGTAAAATAAAAAGCTGGTGGTTGATGCTGCCGCAGTAAGTAATGGAAGTGACATCATAATGTTACGTACTAAAGGTTAATCATAATTAGTCGTTGATGTAACTGTACGTTAACGTGATGTCATGATAAACCTGCAGTTCAGTCATTTTGCAGATGCTTTCATCCGAAGCGACCTGTGAGAGAGCTGAGTTTATAATAAAGGGCCGTCCACCCCGATTCAGTGATGAGTTATTTTTGTGGCTCAGCAGAACGCGCCGTGGCGGAGCGGCGGACATCGGCGGTCGGAACGGCCGCAGGAATAAAGGAGACGCATAAAAAACCATGTGACGTGACTCAACCGTCGGCGGCTCGGAATGAGGCGTTAAATCGACTGAATCCACCGTCCTCGGCGGCGCTGATGGCTTTTCACCGAGCGCCGACTCTCATATCCTCATTTCACGCGGTTCCCAATGGCGGCGGTCCAGTTAGCCGCTTTGTTAATTAACCCCTCTGCCCTTATGGACGGGGGCGACTCATTTCACACGGCCGTTCCGCTCGGCCCACCCCGCCGCTTCCGCTAATAAGAGGATCTCGTATCCCCTCGTGCCTCAATTACTGAAACGCAGAGGGATGAGAGCCAGGCGGTCGATTTTAAAACGTCCCAAACTCATCCGGCACCCGGTTACGCACCCGTATCCCGAGGAACCGCGTCTGGTGTGTTTTGGAGGGACTGCCTCATTAAAGCGGCCGAGGAACAGACCTTGTTCGAATTCTTTGGGGCTCCAGACGTGGAAGATGATGCAGGTCTATATCTTTTCTTCTTCGGTCAGAATTAAATTCAGGGCCTCCACGTGCCGGCGGCGTCACTGCAGAACGCACAGCCATAAATTATAGCCGGGAACACGTGTGCTAATGGAAGAGTTTACGGTACCCGGCAATCGCCAGCAGCCGTGACGTCAATGGGTGGCGTTATCTGTATTAAACCCACGGCGCAGAACGAGGGAAGGCGAAGCTGTCAGAGTTAAATAAAGTCACGGCTGCTTAAGAACACTGCATTCTCCAAATGGCGCCCGGCCAATCCATTAAAGCTATGAGAAATATGATTCAGACATGCGGAGGCAAAATATGCAAGAATGCTAAGCATGGAGGAGCCCAAACCAGGACCCCCCCCCTCCTGCACCGAGGCGACCAGACACCCGGAGATCCAAAGAAGGACATATTGAATGGAAACATTCGTGGCTTCATCACTTCCGCTTCATCCTCTATTAGGGTCACGGGGTGGGAGTGGGGTGGGGGGTTCCCCATGTCCATCCAAGGGAGAACATTTCGGGCGCAGGGCAGATACACCTAGGACAGGGTGCCAATATATCGCTGGGCACACACTCACACACACACACACAGACACACTCTATATGGGGCAATTTGGAGAACTCGATTGACTTGATCCATGTTTTTGGACTGTGGGAGGAAACCGGAGAAACCCACGCGGACACGGAATCAGTGGTCGTGTTTGTGATGTCACAATCACACCAAATCAACAGTGCTGATTGTGATGTCACAGCCACCCATATCTACTCACCTACCCAACATTCCTGTTCGGATGTCATGACCGTATTGATCCCACAGATCAGTAACCCAACACTGCAGCAGTGATTATGGTGTGATTATCCTTCATCACCTGCACAATATCACCTAAAGTGATTATGATGTCATAATCAACCTCCTGATTGATTAGGTTGATTACATGAGGTTGATTACTTGAGATGAAAAGCCTTGATGTTACATCAGAGCAGCTTATCCAAACAAATATGGAAACCCTGGAAATCGCAAGATAATACGAATACCATCACGCACATCTCTGCAAAACCAGTGATGATAATGTCATGAACATTAATTACTAACATGTTCCACGTCGGCCCCGTCGCCCAACGCTCTGACATTTAACCCTGATATCACACTTTGTGCAAATGCAGCGTGGCGTGCAGTGATGTAATTACGGAGCGCGGTTCCTTACACTGACTCCAAGTGACATGCTTCCTCTAATGAGATCAATGTCGAATATAAATAGATAAAAAAAAAATCCTGATATTTAGAAGTGAGGGAGAAAGTCTGAGGGGGAGAAAATCAATTCATTCCACATTGCTCTCGCTCAGGCTCTTGTTTATATAAAATGAAATGGCCATTTTGGCCCCAAACCAGCGAACGCACACTTGCCTCGTCTCAGAGGAGGGCCCATTCATTGCCGCTCCGACACTAAATTAATGACCTCGCCGTGAGACGCAGAGCAGACAGGCGGAGGGTCCCAGCGGCCGGCCGGCGTTTGGTGGAAAAGGCAGCGCTGCAGAGATCAATTTGAGATGATCGCAGTTTATCAAACTAAATCGATGGAGGAATCAGAATCCGTGGGGACGTGGGGACGGTTACAGTGTAATTACAGTTGATCACTCACGGAGACGTTTCTTAAATCGCGGGGGCCGGAGTTCGCTGTAATTATTTATCTTCGCGTCTCTTAATGTTCTTAACGGAAGTCGTTCGGGGACCTGAGGCAGCTCTCGGTTTGTCGAACTTCAACCTGAAGCCTGTGGGTCTCAGAAGTCTGGAGAAGCTGACGTATTTTTACAAAGTGCGACGGACTCAGGTCGGTTTTTAATAAGGTTTATACTTTATATAAATTTGAATCCAAGGTGATAACACGGTGCCCTTTCTCTGGAATCCTACAGGTGGTGCTGTAAACGCTGCACCCACTGGCCGCGATAAGCAGCCATGATGAGGGGGTATGGAGACACCTACAGGAGTCTCCTCTGTGCGTCTGCAGGGGCTTTCACCAAGATTTTGGAGGACGTCTGTCCGGTGATGCAGAAGAGCGCTCAAGAGGCAGATAAGAGAACCTGGCTCACACTCTCAGGTCTAGTTTTACTCAAAGGTGTTGTGTGGGGTTGATGTCAGGGCAACCCCATGCAGGGCAACATGCCAAACTTCTCAGGTAGGCTTTTATTTTTTTATCCCATTGTTCAGTAAACTTTAAAGTAAGATGAAAACAATTGGGTTCCTGTAGGTACGGTGATGTTTTGGCATGGACTCGTCTCCAGAACCCACCTCCCTCAGCATGCTAAGCCCATATTTTGGGTTCAGCTTGTGTTTGGATCTCCACACGTGCTGGTTCTGATTCATGCGTCTTACAGAACCATGTCACGTTCCCTGCGGAACCCGCTCTGCGCCTCGGGTTAACTCCAGAAACAACGGAGCGCTCGAATGACTTCATTTGTTCCTCATCGCTCAGTAATCCACATTCAAACATCAATAAGCCGTGAAATGGAGGAAACAGTGACTGTCAGCTCCCCCCTGCCCCCCCGGCTGTGTGGGAGGGGAGAATGTCAGATCCCTGCCCCCAGGCTCCATTATATTTCCAAGCTAACGATCCATTTATAATAAATCTGGGTACTTATTGGTGCTACAGTGAGATCTGATGCCAGATGAATTTAGCATCGGGAAACCGTGGAACAAGAAACGAACACGGGTTCGAACGTACGACGCAAAGCCTTTCATTTTATTTATCTATGTTGGACAAAAAAACAGGGACAAAACCCCAGAAACCATTCAGTCTGACTGTCACAGGTGGAGAAAGGTGTGTGGCAACAGTATGGGGAAGGCCCAGGTGGGGTAAACCTGCTGAGAAAGAACCTGACTGACCCACGAAGAGCAACTTTTTATGATGCCAATAAAAATCCAGGTGTAATGTGCAGGTATCCCATAATAATACAGACTCGTCCGAGGTTATCAGTTCATCTTTACGTTCTTACTTCACGTCTGATCTTTGAACCAGATGCTCTGGAGTCCACTGTCCTTTAAAGTGAGGTGGTTCCTCTTTATCTCGTTATCTCTTTATCTCTTTATCTCGTTTCCTTGTTCACGTCCAGACAGCTGAAGATTTCAGAAGGTTCAATCCAGGACACCTTAATCTCACAACCCTCTGTCCCATTCATTCATTCATTCATTCATTATCTCCCGCTTATCCTCTATTAGGGTCGCGGTGGGGTTCCTCATGCCCATCCAGGGGAGAACGTCTCGGGCGCTGGGCAGATAGACCCAGGACAGGGCGCCAATCCATCGCTGGGTACACACTCACTCACACAGACACACTCTATATGGGGCAATTAACTTAATCCATGTTTTTGGACTGTGGGAGGAAACCGGAGAACCCGGAGGAAACCCACGCAGACACGGGGAGAACATGGAAACTCCACCCAGATGGGGATTCGAACCGGGAATCCCTAGCGCTGAGAGGCGAACGTGCTAAACCACTAAGCCACCGTGCCGCCCTACCCTCTGTCCCATAAAATAAAAAACGATCAATTATTAATAACTTTTTGTATACACTTTATAGAAAAAAAAAAAAAATTGGGACTCCGATGTTTCAATAGGAGCTTTGTTGACAGTCCATTATAAATCAGTTCCTCCGTCTGCAGCTCTTCTGTAAAGTCTTCCACAAGCTTTTACAAGTCTGGACTCCCTGTGGGTCGATCAGGTTCTTCCTCCCCAAACTCAGCATAAAAGGGCCTTCCCCAAACTGTTTCCACGACGTCAGAGGCATACAGTCTGAAATGTTAAAGGATCAGGGTTCGAGAGAATCGGTGAATATAAGGTTTGAATCGTTCTCACCGGGATGCAGACCCTCAGATCTCTTCTGTCAGCAGAACTTTAGTTTATTCCACTTTTATTTATTTACAGAAGAGAATAAAACGCTGACGCGGCATCTGTACAGAATACCGTTACAGTCTCCGGTCCTCACAAGACTCCGACCATCAGGTTTCTATAAAAACAAAACACAAGACGGAAAATCCGACCCAACCGACTGATCTTCTCGCAAAAGTCGGAAAAGTCCCGGACACTAACCTTTCCTCCTCTTTAACCCTTTATTTTGTTTCACACTGCGCCACCTAGTGACAGAAATCAATCATAACATGATGATCGTGAGTTTTAAGCTCATCACCAAAGTTTAGAGTTGGTTAAGTTTGTTTTCTTTGTGCAGAAAAACAGATTTAAGGTTTTTTACGGGATCCTCTATCTCCACGTCTCTGTAGAACTTTCACAGAACAGAAAAGGAACTTCCCCAAACTGTTGTTTGTAAATTTAAAGCATTATATTATATTAGATTATATTAGATTAGTTTGGAAACGTCAGAATGCAGTGATTGATTCTTTTGTCCACGTTGTGTGTTTATTGTTGTTGGATGCAGATTTAAGATTTGGCGTTCGTTTATTATGACGTCATTCTGCCGATCCTCTGATCGATGACGACGTTCGTGTCGGGTCACTTATCTTCATCCGACTGACGTGTCAGTGACGTCATCAGACAAGAAACGAGGATGAATCGCCACCGCGGGCCTTTAATTACATTTGTATCTTAAAATGTGAATTAACATAATAAAAGTTCAGTAATGATGGAAAGCGTTTACATTTAATTAGAAAAAATATTCTACAATACGAATAGAAATACCGACGTCTATAAACCAGAAGTTCAAAGGAAAACTTTTAATTCCCAATGTTTTTTTTTTTTTTAAACTTATGAGAAGTCGAACGTTATTTCTGACGCGCCGGAAATGCCGTTAATATTAAAGCAGTTTGTTTACAGCTAGCAGAATTAATGGCGTCCTCATTAGAGATGGATAATTAAAAACATTGTGCTTTTTTAATGAGTCAGTTCAGCTACATTTCACACCATGACACGAGCCATCATTTACTGACACACACACACACACACACACACACACACATCCGGTAAGCCAGCCGGATGTTGTTATTGTTAATGATAAACTTTTTTTTAACTTAAATTTAGGTTTAATTTTTTTTATGCAAAAAAACAGAGAAACGGATCGTTCGATAATCATCAACATCAAAGTAAACATGTCTTTGCCGCTGACAGGTTCAACAAACTCACAAATGTTTATTTACTTTCCCAAACTCCCTCTCAGGCGCTATGGACTATGGGTAATGTAGTTCTTACACTACAGTTTATAATATTGTAATTAAGATAATTTTTACTGACACTGACCTGCACACCAGACCCCCCCCCACCCCCCCCACCCCCCACCAACGCGGACTGAAGGAAAAACAGAAAGGTAAGAAGGTTTTATTCTGTTATAAATCATTTATCTTTTATATGAAGATCATATTAATATCACGTGTGTATGACCGTCTGTACAGATGTTTTACAGATGTTTTTCTAACTCAGTCATCTATATTTTATTCATATTCGTTTCAAGTTGAAACAATATAATAATAAAATTAAGAGTCAGGTGTCTGTATATTGTGTTTATACGGCAGTTCTGTTCAGATAATTAATAATTTTTACATTTTAAAACTTTTTTAAAAACATTTTAATGCAGATGCAGGGTTTATAAAATTATTCTGACGGATTTTAATTAATAAACTGCAGGAATTACGTTTTAATATAACAATGAAATGTAATCACGACCGCCACCGTGTGGTGAATCCTGGTTATTATTCTTATCGTGCTGATAAAAAATACAGCGGCGTGAAACCGAACATAACACAAATTACACACACACACACACACACACACACACACACACACACACACACACACACACACACACACACACACACACACACAATACACACAAAGTTTAGCTTTTACTTTATTTAAAAACGTTCATCTGAAGGTTTGGTTGAACTTTGGGAACTGAATAATGAATTTACTAAACTGGTTTTAAATTAACTTTCTTTTATTTTTATATTTTGTGTTGTAGGTTTGTTTATAAACATTTAAAAACGCACTTATAGACAGATTTATGTCTTATATATGTAACAACTTATGTTTTGATTAATTTGTTCTTTGATCATTAAAAAAAACTTTTTTAAATTTAATTCGGCAAAATTTGCTGCTTCTAAAAATTCGACACATATGTGACACCTCGTGGTTATAATGTGTATTACAGTTATGCTTTAAACTTTGTGCAAAGCCCCGAACACTTCACTCAATAAATCACACAATTAATATTTAATTTACAAACTAACTTTTATTTAAATAAATTATGTTTTTTTTTATTAAAATGACAAATATTTATTTAAAGTTTTAACCCCGGATTTATAAGATATTTAGAAGCTTCTGTAGAAATCTACATAATGATACATCATATATAAAACATTTCAAACCTTGAGGTGGATGGGCTATTTCAGTATAGCGTCATGACATTGTTTTCTATAAGGTGGTTGATGGATAAAAAAAATTATTACGATTTTTTCATTAATGTCGTTTATGGCATTTAATGTGTAATTTTAAGCCTCGCCACAAGATGGCAGCAGAGCCTTATATTTAAGAGGATTGCCGCGGTCGTTCTTTAATTAACATAAAAAAATACTGTCAAATACAAATGAGAACTAATTAATATGGAAAATAAAATTCATCTCGTAATTGTCAGCGTGTGAGATGAAGATGTGTTGGATGTTGGTGAACAGTATGAATATTAAAATCTTCACTCCCTGTTAGAAGAATTTGTCCTCGGGGTGCGAAAAGTATAAGAACTCGCCTCTTAATTATTAAATTCTGGTGCTTTATTACGTCACATTGCCACAAGTGTCTTAAAAAAAGGAACCTAGTATTCCTACATACAACGTTGTGGGAACAGCTTGGGGAAGGCCCAGTGCACAAGGCAAGATCTGAAAAGACGGGTTGGGTTCAGTGTGAGGAAAGTTGGGTGGGGTGGGTACACGACTCGGTCGGCGGCCCACACTTTTTTCTTTGTCTTTGAAATTGAACTGAGGAGGATCATTAGTGAGGGGAGCCAGACTTCATACCTTCAGCCCGATGGAGAAGTGCGGGGATCTCACATCTTCTCCACATTGTCTCACAGCCATGCTTTCAACATCAAACCGCTGGGTCTCTCTGGAGAACCACGCTCCGCTCCTTTGACATGGTTAAGTACGGCCACGGGCGCCGGTGGTGCCACCTTCTGGCCCGTCTCCGGTCCTCCCGCTGAACATCTCGCCGGGCGCACAGAGGTGCGTTTGTACAGCCTGCTCACAAAGCCGGGCCTGTTCAGCCATCACTACGGGACGCGGGGCGGCCGTGCGTCCAGGTGTTTGTACGGCACGCGTGGAAGGAATTTTCGGGAGCCCCCTGATTCTGGTTCCTCCACATGAAGGCTGGTGTTCTCTCATGGTTTGCTTCATGGCAGGTATCAAAAATAAGCAAAACACTCTTCTGTTCACTGAAACGCTTCATTCACAGGAACAACAACGTTCAGGCTTCACTGAGGAAGAACGTTCCGGCGACGTTTGGGGAGTGTGGGGTGGAGGAACTGCAGCAACCGTCTCCTCGACATCTGGATTCTGATGAAAATAAGGTCAGATTTTTTTAAAAACCCATTAAATATGAAATTTCATTGTATTCGATGGTGATGGTGTTTTGTTCGGGTCTCACAAGTGTGTATGGGATCTTAGCGCGTAGGGACTGGCTTGCAATCTCTGTTCCGATTCACCCCAAATGTGTTAAATTGGGTTGCGATTGGGCCTCAAGTTCTTCCAAACTGAACTAACCAGACTTTATCACATCATCCTCTGGGATAAAGGCACGTTGTAAGCAAATAAAGGCCTTCCCCAAACTGTTCTCATTTGGAAGCATATAACATTTTGGAGTCTGTGCAAGTTCTACCAAACTGGAACCCCAAAATCCTAAAAGCCTAAAAGTGCATCATCTGCTCTATAAATAAGAGGTGTATCTCAGTACTACAGGAACCTACGCAGGCCTGGGGAGAACATGCAAATTCAATGGCGAAAGTACTTAGGCCATCCCCCAAAGAAAAGAGTCCAACTCGGGCCAAGGACCTTCTCAGCACCATCCACTGAATCTTCAAACCACCAACAAGGGTGCAGGCCCCCCGTCATTCTCACCTGCCGCACCCCACCAACGTTCTTCATTAAAACGAAGCCTGAACGGGGGAACGGGACGTCCCTCGGCTTCCCCGTCAGGTGAGACGGTGCTTTTGTTGTGGCGGCATTCCACCCCTGACGCCCGCCTGCGTCTCTTCAGCAGGTGCTGCTCAGACTGGACGTGAACAATGGCCACATTTTGCTTAAGTATGAACAAAGCCTTTGTCTGGACCGCCGAGGTCTAAAGGTCCGCAGCCGGCTTTGAACCGGCAGGTCAAAGACATCACAGGGCCGGCGGGGCGGGGCGGGGCGGGGCAGGTCGGGGCGGGGCGCTCGCGTTTGTCCTTTTGATTGTCATCTGCGTCTTCAAAGTCCGACCCACGAGTGCGGGTCATTCCCGTTCTTTTAAGTGGAGATACAATCTCTTTGTCCTGCGTTCTCGTCCGGGCCTTTGAGCCGCTGTGCGGAACGCCGCACGCCGGACCGCTCAGGATTCGCCGAATACAAGAGAGGAGTAAAGGAGGCCAATTTTTTTTTTTTACAGGACTTCTGGTCGTTGCGATACAGAATCAGGGGCGAGAAGACGGAGGCCGTGCTCATAAAATATGCAAAGCGAAGGCACCACACAGAATAACTGAAAACACAGGTTCCTTTGATGTTAACTCCTTTGGTCATGTGTGTAGCTTGTGGATATTTTAAACCTTCTGTAAAACTCTCTCCGATGTCTCTCGCCCGTCCTCTCTCTTTCTTTCCGACATCAGAGCGGGCGCGCCGCCGCGGCCTGACCACTGATTTCTTTTTCATGAGTCTCTCTGCTTTCGCCTCTGTTCTGCACCTCGGCCCAGAGCAGAATCCCACTGTCCTCTGTCTCTCACGCCGAGACTCTGCCGGGGCCGCGCCGCCTCGTCGGCGCTTCGTGGGAGGCCCCGGACCCCGCCGCGCGACGTTTCACAACCCAAAAAGTTTCTGCTGGGAACGAGGCCTCGGGACCCGTCCCGGGAGGTTTCGCACCAATAAAGATGGGCGGCTACGGCGTCGCCGTCTTCTGCCACATGGACGGTATGTATCAGGACACCTGACGCCCTCAATTATTAAATTCGGGCGTTTCATCCGCACTCCTCGCCGCAGGTGCGAAAAATCAAGCGCCCGGCCCGATGCATTCTGCATGACCGCATGCTTTCAAATCGAAGCTGGGTTCTGTTTTCGGGTGACTGAACCCACCTCCTGCACGCAGAGGAACGTCCGGGGGGGGGGGGGGCATGGTTGGATGGGTCGTGACCTCAGCACCGCTTCCCATCCAACACCAGGAGCAATTCGAGTGTAACCCTCTCGCCCAACATCGGTGCCTGGCCACACGGACGCTCGGGAACGATTCCAATGGTCTTTAATGTAGGATGGGTCCTTCCCCAAACTACTGATATAAGCTGGAGTGCCCGCAGCCGAAAGTGGATAATTGTATTTGCCATGAAAGAATAATTCAAAAGGAGCTTTAATATATAAATACAGCAGGTTATGAATCTTTAATGCTGAATGTTTTACAGTCAATGCCAGACATGGACGTTCTACATAACCAAGCAGAGCAGCTCACAACTGATGAGAGATCACAAAAGGGTACCGAGCTATTAGTATTCAACCGGCCAAGTGCGCCTTTGATGCAGCCAGCCTTCTCTTTGCCCAAAAGCAGCATCAACATTTAATGAGATCTGATGTCTTGCTTTTTAACACCAGTGAATATTTCACGCAAAAACCCAAATTGCATTTGTTTCGGCCGAAAAGGAAGCGCCGACAACGACCGGGTCGCGGTCTCCTGGTTCTCTTGGTCATTTAGCAGAGGCTTTTATCCAAAGCCTCTTACAAGGTGATCCCATCATGTTAGGCCATGGAGCATCACGATAACATCATGGAGCATTGAGGGTTAAGGGTCTTGCTCAAGGACCCACATTGGTAACTTCAGTAGACCTGGGATTTGAACCCCCAACCTTCTGATTGATAACTCAACGGCCGAACCACTGAGATACAGCGCCCTCAGAAGGCCTCCATAAGGGAATACAGTCTGGATGCCAAGAGTCACGGTTTGAAGCAGAAACCATGGCGTGATCAGATACCTAGGCAACAGTTTAAGGAAGGACCGTCCTCGCGTTCCCAAAGAGCGTCCTCACGTGAGGCTGTGACATGGAACCTTCTGAAGAAGAAGAAACGGGCGTTTCATCTCTCCGCAGTCAGCCGGTCCTCGCCCGACGTCCTCGCGGCTGAAGGAAGGACACCGCTCAGGTGTTTAGGCCTCTGATGATGTAATTAACCACAGAGGGGCGAGACGGAGACCCGGCCACATCTGATCCGACCCGCCGCTTATTGATTTCTTTTCTTTTTTTTTTTTTTTCTTTTTTTTTTCTTTTTTTATTCCAGGCTTGCAGTAACGAAAAATAATTGCTACATATAATGTATTATTCAATTACGAGACAGAGCTCTCAAGTACAGAGGCCTTTTTCTTTTTTTTTTTTTTTTTAAGTTCTCTTTTTGAATCATAGAAGCCCTATGGATAATTCAGCCCGTGAGACCCCATTAAGGAGTGCTGATATTAAATGCCCTGTGTTAAGGCTTGAATTTATTAGAATCACACTCGGCTGTAAGTTCTTAATACCAGCGCCGTGGTACGTCTGAAGAAACGGCAGAGAACCTTGGACAAAAGTTTCTGACACCTGCTTTAAGTTCGGCCGAGGAGCCGGGCGCCCGGGCAGGATGGTTCTTCAAGGCTTCCTTTGTAAAGACGACGGATCTATATATAATATATATATATATAGAACCATAAACACAAGACGTAATTACAGGCTCAGGTTCTTGGCGGGGTGCTACAGTGGCGGAGTGTTTGGCATGTTCACACCACAGCTTTGAGGGATCCAGGTTTGATTCCCGATCTGGGATTTCCATGTTCTCCCTGTGTCGTCCATATGAAACCCTCTATACAGTGCAGTGTCCACGGCGCCCAGGGGTTGCCAATTGGGGTTGGGTACCTTAAGCCGTGGTACTTGGTTGGGAGCGGGAATCGAACTGGGGAGCTTCAGGTCGCGGGGCTGGTTCCTTTTACCCACTTGCCAACAACTATCAATCTGAAGGTTGGGGGTTCTAATCCCAGGTCCACTAAAGTTACAAATGTGTGAACATTGGGCCCCTTGAGCAAGACTCTTAACCCTCATTGGTCCAGGGGTGCCGCATCGACCCCCGTACTCACCTTGTAACTCGCTTTGGATAAAATTGCCGTCTAAATGACCAAATCCAAATTGTCGCAACCACAGAGTGTTTGAGTCTCAATACTTCTGTCCAGGACGTTGTGTGTTTTTTCGGTTGTAATCGTTTCCTCTTTGTTGTGAACAGAACTGCGCTTGTCGTGGAAGAGGGACGGAGGAATCGACCGTGTAAACATCGACAGCGTTTGATGTCTCGACGGCGGAGACGAGATACGCAACGCGTCAAAACAGACGCGAAAACAGATTTGCCGTTCTGCCAAAATGAAGGTAGGGAAAAAAAAAAAAAAAAAAAAAGATTCTGACAGATAACTTGCTTATTCCAAAGTGGAAAATGTTGCGAGATGCAAATGTTTCATTTGATCATTCTAATTATTAGGCCTACAGCAAATGTTGTTTCTGGTGCATGTTTAGTACCCATATTAGAAAACAGTAATTAAATCCAAAAACAGCGCGTTTGATCAAAACAGGCGCACAAGTTTTGAGTGAGAGACCGACGCCCCGCCAGTTCTCCCCTTTTGTGATGCAGCGAGATCCAGATTTAACGACAGGCTGCGGTATTGATTAAGTCGAGAGAGAGGGAAAGAAAAAAAATGCCTCTTCGGTATTAATATTTATCATTCGGGTTAATTGGCTTCGTGTTGTTCCAGCGGGTTCCAGCGTCGGTGTTGTTTCAAAGTCTTTACAGTGATGAGAATGCGCTCATGTTCTTTCACTTTCCATTTTCTTTCGGATGAAGGCGATTCTGTAAGTGAACGTGGCAGCGGGGAATAAAATAAAGTAAAAAAAAAAAAAAAAAACAAGAACCCTGGCCTGGCAGCCATCACAGGGGAACCCTAAAGTCTGTATTAATTATCAAGAATGTGCTGGTGATCGAAGATGTTAATTGCACTGATGGTTGCCTATGTGGGGAATTGGCCGTGCATTTTATGCCGGGATAATAAAAATGAATTTTTAAACAAAGGGGATCTTAAAATAATATCAATTCTACAGAGGATTTCCCACTTCAAAGGCCCAACGCTCCGCTTTGAAATGTAGCTTTGTGGTCCGCCATGTTAAAGACGAGTCTTCTGAATGTTTCAGACAGTCGGAGTCGGTCGGCGAGCTGAAAGAGAGAACAAGAGTTAATTAACGGATATTAGGAGCCGCTTTCAACTTTCATTTGACTTTCAAATATTTGCATTTATATTTATATCTGTGCTGCCCGAGTCTGTAAATGAGTTTCCTTGGAATTAAAATATGGCGTCGTTGTGTGTGTGTGTGTGTGTGTGTGTGTGTGTTTGTGTGTGTGTGTGTGTGTGTGTGTACGTGTGTCGTCACATACAAACCGAACCAGGGAAGAGTTTGGTAAGTGTTGCGATGCAGGTGTGTGCACACCCCCGACATCACATCTGTATGAAGCCCTGAGACATTTGACTAACATGTGACTGTTTGTTTTTTTAGGGTTGGACACCGACACCCAGCATCATTCACCTGACTCTCTGATTACATCCCTGAAGTCCATTCACACCAAACCAAGGTGTGTATACCTCAGCTATACCTACATATATATTTTAGAGCACGTCATTTGACGCCTGGTTTGCACAACGTCTCGTTAGAGAGAGATGTCATACATTAATTAAAAAATGTAATAATAAAGAAAACTTTTCACGTATTTCGTCATATACATACGTTTTAAACATCAGAGTCTTATCGGTTGTCTGAGTGACACGTTTTACTCTCAAAGTTCTGCACACTTTTAACCAAATTCTCTATTCATTTATCAAATTTAATTAGCAGAAAGTAAACGAGCCGTATGGAAGTTCGGACACATTGAACCGTCAACCTTTTATTTGTCTTCAAGAACTTCCATCCATCCATTATCTTCCGCTTTATCCTCTACTAGGGATGCGGGGGGGGGAGGGGTTCCCCATGTCCATCCAGGGGAGAACGTCTCGGGCGCTGGGCAGATAGACCCAGGACAGGACGCCAATCTATCACTGAACACAGTCACTCACACACACACACTCTATATGGGGCAATTTGGAGAACTCAATTGACCTTGATCCATGTTTTCGGACTGTGGGAGGAAACCGGAGAACCCGGAGGAAACCTACGTGGACATGGGGAGAACATGCAAGCTCCACCCAGATTGGGATTCGAACTAGGAATCCCCAACGCTGAGAGGAGAACATGCTAACCACCCCTTCAAGAACTTTTATTAAGCAAATCAATAGAAATTGTTCGTCTTTAAACACGCCCCCTCCCCAAAAACACGCCTCCCCCCCCGCATAGACAAACACTTCCCTAAAATCAGAGCGCCTCCAGACTGTAATTATTCAACCTTGTTAAGGCCGTGTTCCTCAGTTCCATCCTTTCAGATGCTGTTAGAAAATGTTCACATTTTTAATATGGCAGTCTCCCCCTCCCGTGCTCTCTCGCTGTCCTCCTCCTCCTCCTCCTCCTCCTCCTCACCCCTGTCAGCCCCGATTCCTCCTGATGTCGCTGATCAAACGTACCTGCCGACATTCCTCCTCGTGTTCGCAAATTATCTTCAAAGCCTTTCGCGCCCGATGGAGCCGATTACACTTTTTTAAAACTCGAGGGCCGGGGTGAGTCTAGTTGCACTTTACAATGCTATTTATTTACCTCAGTCAAGGCATTTGGGCAATTACTAAGGGGGCAAAGCGAAGGCCTCCACCTGCACCTGGATGTCAGGAGGCCGCGCCGGCGGAGGAACCGCGGACGACCTTCCGATTTGCATGCGCGCCGGCGGGGCCCGATGCATTGTGGTGCCGGCGGAGAACAAAGCAGCCGAAAGAAAGCAGCCGTCCTCATTATCATTCCCTCGTAGAGTAATTATAAGACAAAAGGCCGTTAAGTGTGTACTTACGAGCCGCCGCGCCGCAAACAGGCAATTACGCTCTAATCACCCCGACCACATGAGACAAATTCATAAAGGGATAAATAAATGTAAAGGCACTTTGTTCTCGGGGAAGAAAGAAAAAAAAAAGTCTGGTTCAGAACCTTAGTGGATCGATTGAAGCCTAATTAACAAAGAATAGCTCTAGAGCACGACTCCACCCCCTCCCCCCTCCCCCACCTAATAGAACGTCGGGGCCGTTCATCTTTATCATCTTTATTTCCTCGCAGTCTTCGTTCGTGAGGTAAAAAAAAAAAAAAAAAAAAAAAAAAACTGCATCAATTGCTTGTTTATCTTTAATCCCTGTTTGATCAGTTGGCGCAAAATATATTTTGTATGTTCTCCCCAGGGTCGGCACAGTGGTGGCATAGCGGTTAGGACGTTCGCCTCTCAGCAACCCATCTGGGTTTCCTCCGGGTTCTCCGGTGTCCTCCCACAGTCCAAAAACATGGATTCAAGGTGAATTGAATTCTCCAAATTGCCCCATATAGAGTGTGTCTGTGTGTGTGTGTGTGTGTGTGTGTGTGTGTGTGCCCAGTGATAGATTGCCCCCCTGTCCTGGGTGTGTCTGCCAAGCGCCCGAAAAGTTCCCCTCTGGATGGACATGGGGAACCCCCCTGTGACCCTAATACAGGATAAAGCTGAAGATAATGGATGGATGGATGTTTGCATATCTTTAATTCCTATTTGGTCAGTTGGCTCAAAATATATTTTGCATGTTCTCCCCAGGGCAGCACAGTGGTGGCATAGTGGTTAGCACGTTCGCCTCTCGGCAGTAGGGATTCCTGGTTCGAATGGAGATCTGGGTTTCCTCCGAGTTCTTCGGTTTCCTGTCACAGTCCAAAAACATGGAATCAATGTGAATTGAATTCTCCAAATTGCCCCATATAGAGTGTGTTTGTGTGCCCATCGATGGATTGGCATGGGGAACACCCCCCCCCCTGCGACCCTTGTAGAGGTTAAAGCGTAAGATAATGGATGGATAGATGTTCTTGCCATGAGCTCCAATTTCCTTTCCCAGTTTAAAATATCCTGGTGAACTACATACATATTTCTCAGGCCCCTGGGCCACATGTGGCCCTCTGGCTGTCCCTGCGCGACCTGCGTGCGTGATGGATTCCTCTTTGCAGCAAAGTGTATCTTCTGAAATCCTTTTATTTTAATGCGGTTCCACATCGCAGTGACAGATCCTCTCTCAGAATGTGTATTTATGTTTTTTTTTTCCCCCTCGTTCTTTTTTTAACCGACGTTCTTTCCACCCGTAGTGAGGAAGTGACTGATGGAGCTGTGTGAATATTAAACGCCGAGCAGCGGGAGGTGACAGTGTCTTCCCTCTTCCCTCACACCCCCAGTGTTGCACAGCTATAATTATTTAATCTGACTGTTTGACTGCCTCCCGCCGAACCCGATCGCTCGGTCACGCTGGCGCCCCAGATGCCGCCCGCTCGGCTGAACCAGAACACGGGGATGTATGGCATTATTAAAGAGGTGAGTGCCACGAGGTGGAGGCCTGGTGCGGTGTAAATGCCTGAATGAGGGGTGGATATAAGGCGGAGGGTAACCGTTATGAGAGGGATCTCCAAAAACACCGACCTTAACTTTTTTTATATTAAAAGTGGAATAAATAATTATCTTAAATTAAATAGAATCAGGCGACAGCTCCTGAGGTCACTCTCATCCAGTAGACCGTGTTAATCGATCGGTGGAAAATTCCTGGGATCGGACGCTCATGGAGGACGAGAGAACCGGTCTCGGTTCTAGTTCATTCTAATGGTTTAGTTGAAATCCTCCGCACCAAACTAATCCAACCATGAATTCATCATACAGAAACCTGGACCTTCCCCAAACTGTTTTTAAAAAGTTGGAATCACACGCTCATCCGAAGGTGAAGGTGATTGATGTTCTGCAGCAGGATCCGTTTACCATTTAGGAATTTTATGATTAATTTACGAAAAAAAAATTATCTGAAAGTATCCATCCATCCATTATCTTCTGCTTTATCCTCTATTAGGTTCGGGGGGGGGGGTTCCCCATGCTCATCCAGGGGAGAACGTTTCGGGCGCTGGGCAGATACACCCAGGACAAGGGGGCAATCTATCACTGGACACACAATCAAACACACAGGCACACTCTATATGGGGCAATTTGGAGAATTCAATTCACCTTGATCCATGCTTTTTTGGACTGTGGGAGGAAACCGGAGAACCCGGAGGAAACCCACACGGACACGGGGAGAACATGGAAACTCCACCCAGATGGGGATTCGAACCGGGAATCCCCAGCACTGAGAGGAGAACATGCTAAACCACTAAGCCACCATGCCGCCCTAATATAATATAATATAATATAATATAATATACGGCACGGTGGCTTAGTGGTTTAGCACGTTCACCTCTCAGCGCTAGGGATTCCCGGTTCGAATCCCCATCTGGGTGGAGTTTCCATGTTTTCCCCGTGTCTGCGTGGGTTTCCTCCGGGTTCTCCGGTTTCCTCCCACAGTCCAAAAACATGGATCAAGTTAATTAAATTCTCAAAAATTGCCCCGCTTAGAGTGTGTCTGTGTGAGTGAGTGTGTGCCCAGCGATGGATTGGCGCCCTGTCCTGGGTCTATCTGCCCAGCGCCCGAGACGTTCTCCCCTGGATGGACATGGGGAACCCCACCACGACCCTAATAGAGGATAAAAGCGGGAGATAATGAATGAATAATATAATATAATATAATATAATATAATATAATATAATATAATATAATATAATGATGTAATGTAAATGTTGGATGCTGGTTGAAGCAGCTGAAACACAGATTTTCTTTCGGCTCTCTCGGGGAAAATGATTGGCGCCAGAATAAAGTCTGGAAATAAAAACTACTGACTCAGAAAGTTGGGCCGTTAAACGCAGAGACGTTCACAAATCTTGGAAGCGAGGCAGAGTGAGCGACTCAAATGGATGCCGGTTCATACGGCGCTGACATTAGAGAGGCAACAAAGAGGAAAGGAATCTCACATTCGTCTCTGAAGACAGAAGACGCAGAGTTTATTCGGAGGGAGCGTCAGCCGGAGGACTCGCCTCGGCTTCCTCGCAGACGTGGATCAGTCACCTCGTGGTTTCGCTCAACCTCGCGCTGAACCTCTTTCTTTGGGCCCGCCGCTCGGGAGCGCTTCTAAAATCGGCTATGACATCACAGGTCACATGGGTTTAATGTCCTTCTTATCTCTGTCCTCTCGCTCTGATCCTTGAAAGATAATTAAAGAGTAACGAACCTCAGGAGGGAGGTCATTAACAGAAACAACAACAGGAAAGAGAACCGGCCTAAAACCTGGGGGAGCAATCTGGGTGGAGTCTCCATGTCCTCCCTGTGTCCGTGTGGGTTTCCTCCGGGTTCTCTCGTTTCCTCCCACAGTCCAAAAACATGGATCAAGGGCAATTAAATTCTCCAAATTGCCCCATATAGAGTGTGACTGTGTGAATGTCTCTAGTAGAGGATAAAGCGGAAGATAATAGGGAAGGCCATTTTTATATTCTATCATGACCTCATCTCGGGCGGGGGGGGGGGAGGGCAGACCCTCTCATCCAACACCGGTGTCTGACCTCACACAGGCTCGCTCGTCTGGATGATTGGCTTGTATTAATTGTGATTATGGAGCTCCAGTCCTTCAGGAAACGATAAATTGACGTTGATTTTTAACGCACGTGATTAATAATTCTCACGATAAATACCTTCGTTGATGTAAATGGTCGGCGACTGCTCTGCCGCTACACGATTTTTTGCAAACCTGTATTTTTAATATATTATTGTAAAGTCATTTTACAGAATACACACTGTAGTCTCTGATGGTTAGACACCGTCGGTTCTAATCCTGATTATACGGAACAGCCTGTACGTACAGAACCGAGTGTGTCTCTGACACAAACGATACTCATTAGCTCTACATGTGTTGCCGGAAAATAAAAGCATGTCATGTCATGGTTCTATGTGCACGCCGCTGTAATTGCATCTGCTCCGGGTTCCGCTGTCTTGCCATGTTCCATCTTACATCGTTGTATATTCACGTTTTCCTTTTTCTAAAGTGAAAGACGCAGGATGCTGAAGCGTGTATTCTTAGGTGTAGGTGTCGCTATGGTGTTCCAGGTGGTTGATAGAGTATTGGTAGGTGTCGCTATGGTGTTCCAGGTGATTGGCACGCAGTTTTTTTATGTATTCCAGGTAGTTACCAATGTGTTGGTGGTTGATAAGGTATCGGTGCCTGGTTGCTATGATGATCCAGGTGGTTGCAAGGTGAATGATAGGTGGTTGCCAGTTGCTTATGTATACCAGGTGGTTACTATAGTGTTGGTACCTGGTTGCTATGGTGTTCCAGGTGGTTGATGGAGTATTGTTAGGTGTCGCTATGGTGTTCCAGGTGATTGGCACGCAGTTTTTCATGTATTCCAGGTAGTTACCAATGTGTTGGTGGTTGATAAGGTATTGGTGCCTGGTTGCTATGGTGATCCAGGTGGTTGCAAGGGTAATGATAGGCGGTTGACAGTTGCTTATGTATTCCAGGTATGTACTATAGTGTTGGTACCTGGTTGCTATGGTGTTCCAGGTGGTTGGTAGGGTATTGGTAGGTGTCGCTATGGTGTTCCAGGTGGTTGCCATGGTATTGGTACACAGTTGTTCATGTATTCCAGGTAGTTACCAATGTGTTGGTGGTTGATAAGGTATTGGTGCCTGGTTGCTATGATGATCCAGGTGGTTGCAAGGGTAATGATAGGCAGTTGACAGTTGCTTATGTATTCCAGGTGGTTACTATAGTATTGGTACATGGTTGCTTTGGTGTTCCAGGTGGTTGCAAGGTAAATGATAGGCAGTTGCCAGTTGCTTATGTATACCAGGTGGTTACTATTGTATTGGTACCTGGTTGCTATGGTGTTTCCAGGTGGCTGTTGGGTATTGGTAGACATTTGCTGATGTCTTCCAGATGGTTGTCAGTGTATTGTTAGGTGGTTGATATGGTTTTCCAGGTGGTAACTTAGATTTTCCAAACTTTTTTTTTCAGTATTTGAAGTGTTTTGTAGTTTGTGGTGCATGCTTGAATAAAAGTACATCACTATTGTGTGTATTTCTTTTATGTGTGTGCTGCTTTGTTGGTTTTGCAGCATAAACCGAGTGCCTGCATTCAATTTCGTTTGATTTCCAACATCCAACCTGAACCTTGGTGCTTTGATTAGATTACGCACCGTGGAATAAGAGCCGTTAAGCTCCTCGATGAACCCGTTGTGACTTTGTGTCAGTGCTCTCGTTATTATTCTTTATTTTTTCTTCACTGAACACTCAGAGCGATCCGTGATGTGTGTCTCTGTACATGCAGCGAGCTTCTGAAACACTTCCCCCGCTTTGTAAACAGCACGTTTAGCCATAAATACACGTTTTCATTCGGGTTCTGTGAAGCGAACAATACCACGTCCCCCTCAGGACCCTCAAAGCGTCTCCTCTTAATGTACTGACAAGAATATTTTCTCTTCTTTGCTGCGCCGGCTTCCTTCAGTCTGACATTCAACAATGAACAATGTTCACAGCGCCGCTCGCGCCGGAATATCAAGTCATGTACATAATTCAGAACCGGCGAATCAAATGGAATAAGGCACATCAAAGAGGAGCCGCCACAAAGCGAGAATATAGATATTTGTGAATCTGGGGGAAAAGAGGGAGACAGGGGAGGCCATGTTCTGCCTGTGGAAATGGGAACCCATATATTTATCTTTAGGGAAGGCTGGGAATCCCCAGCTGGCGCATGCGTAGCCGTCCTGCGAGCGTCCACAATCGTTTTAGTTCTGAGAAGGTTGAATTGGAGCCGAAAAGGGGGAGCAGTCGAGCGTTTAAAGGCGAGAACAGAGCCATGGCTTGGTGTGTGTTTTGTGTGAAGCACATGTGCTTAGTGGAGGAAGAGCCTGGAGAGGTTCAAAACAAACTCGCAGCAGAACAAACACACAGAAACGCGTTTACACGCGGCAGCCAGAAGCAACGGCAGCGGAAAGGCTATGAAAACGGGATCTGTACACAGTTTCCCGGTTCATGTGGAGCCACTTCATTTGTGGGCCAACTTCCACAAGCCGGTGTTTATTTCTCCAAAATACACCTCGCAAAAAAAAAAAAAACCCACCAGGTCCTGCTTAAGGTCTGAAGAAGCAGTGCACACATGCTCAGAGTGGTTTACTTTGTGGACAAGTGACACACAGTCTTAGCAAAATATTTGCGCACTTCTGCATAAATAATATGATTTGCTTGATTTACTTTAGATTTTTTTTTACCCGCTCCCCAGTTTTTCAACACGCCCTTTATGAGAAACAAACCCAAACTCGTGGCATGTTTTAATTCTTTTATCAGCAGTTTACCCACACACACACACACACACACACACACACACACACACACACACACACACACACACACACACACAAATCTGTCTATTCTGTATAAGCAGCTCTGTATGAAGGGCCCCGGAGCCCCTCCTCCTCGATCCCCCCCATAAAATATCATGCTTATTTATTCTGGACTTCATTAAAAAACAGCCTCTTTAATTTACGCGCACACTGTCGCAGAACACTCCTGCAATCAGACTCAGTATTTCCCAGGTTTACGGCTCAATCGATGGATTTAACAATTGACATTTTCATGGCATTTTCATACTCGCCTGATCGATAACTCCCTCAAGCCGGTGGCTCCCCGATGCACCAGCATCACGCAGCACAGCAGCTGAACACTACATCACTAATTACCTCACAGTGCACACACAGCATCAGCAAACTGCAAAGTGAGACTGTGAGTGGAGTTTTATCCGTCATTTAAATTTTTTAAAATTTAAATTAAATAAATTCAGAACCATTAATATACAGTCATAAAAAATACTATTGATTGGTTTTTATTACAGACTTTTATTAGATGAATTAAAACATACCTACAAAATATTTTTATTTTTTTAAAAATTATTATTAAGTTGATATTGTAAGAAAATATTGTATTATCAGAATTCAATTTAAATTACAATTCTTAAATTAATCAGGCAAGTCGTTTGTTAATTTGTAAATAGTAGTTTTTTAATTTCTGTACTTTCATGCCATAAGATTTTTAAAAATGTTTTAATGAATACAGTTATCAATATAGCATTAAAAGATTAATCTGCATCCAAAAGTATTAGGACAGCTGCATGTTATTAGAGCATGAAAACCTTCCACTCCTCTGAAAAAGCTTTCTGCAATATTGTGGAGTGTGCAGGATTTTTCTCCCTAAAATGTTGCGTAAAATTGTCTCAAACACGCGGCTCGATTTCACTGCCATGTGGCAGAGAGACTGTTTATTGATTAGGATCTGTATTGGGTCTCAATACTTTTTTTTCTACCTTTGTATTTATATGTACAGTATAGTTATATTTACTGAATAGTTCTGATGTTTTTATTTCATTTGGTTCTGATGTTTTTATTGGATCTTTAATGATGTTGGTTTTTTAATAATTAAAATAGTTTTTGTTTGTTTTTATTTAGATTATTTTGTGGTTTTACATTTTTGTTATAATTTTAGATCAAACTGCTCTGTCGGCGTTTCACCAGATGGTGGCGCCAAAAACTCAGATCTGAACAGTCAGTTAATGTATTACTGTGAGTGTGTGTGTGTGTTTGTGTGTGTGTGTGTGTGTGTGTGTGTGTGTGTGTGTCATGCCGTCCTGGCTGAAGAAGCAGAAAACAGTTCTCATTTTCATCTGCGCCGGTGGATTCAGGAGGTGGAGACGAATGAAGTGTGGATTCAGAATCACACTGCTCACTTCTGCTCTCTCTCACACTGCCCTCTCACACCGCTCTCTCACACCGCTCTCTCACACTGCTCTCTCACACTGCCCTCTCACACCGCTCTCTCACACTGC
>JAFMOD010000434.1:175958-197587 GCA_019802435.1 Corydoras maculifer
TAAATTTTTCATTACAAATTTCCGGGGCTTCAAAGTCTGATCTCGCAGCCGGTCCCCTTTCTTCTCCCTCGGCGTGACAAAGAACTGTCAAAAACTGTCCCCGTGTTTGCTGTTTTTCTCCTCGGCTTTTATCCCCCTCTTGCATCTAAATGTCAAATAACACCGTTTAAATACAACAGAGCATCCCTTCATCTGAGGGAAAAAGAGAGGGGAGGGCGGGCGGGAGGGCGAGAGGAAGAAGGGGCGAAAATACAGCAGAAGGCGTCTAAAAGGGGCCTAATTAATCCTCGCGCATTGATTTTTGTTTTAGTGTGATGTATTCGATGAAGAGAAAAAAGAGAGAGAGAGGGAGAGAGAGAGAGCGGGCGAGAGAGAGAGAGACTTGGGATGGAGCTCTCATCAAAATCATTAGCAGCTTGATGTCAGGTGGAAAAACATCTCACTCCGTGATGCTTAAAAGCGCATTTGTAGGGAAAGAGCTTTAATGTCGCAAGAATGGACGGGGTGAACTTTCAGGAGAGCCGTAAACAGTCTGACTTTGATTTATTTTTATTCCGACTTTATCTTTTATTCTATGCAAACGCTTAAGTTTCACTCCAAAAAGGACCGGGTTTTCATTTCACGTCTTTCAGATACTAATTTTACTGACGCTGATTTATTAAATTCGTTTACTTTTCCTTCTTTTTTTATTTTTATTTTTTTATTTTTTAAATTTTTTTTTAAAAACTTAAAAAAAAACCTTTTAACCCAGTTCTCTCACCTCCATCAGCCAACCAGGAGGTTCCATCCAACCATCCATTATGTCCTCTCTTAGGTTCGCGATGAGGGGGGGGGGGTCCCCTATGCCCATGGATACACCCAGGACAGGACGCCAATCTATCACTGGTCACACACTCACCCACACAAACACACTCCATATGGGGCAATTTGTCGATGCTGCCCCCCCCTGCCCTTGAACTTCAACTTAAAACTTAAAGTTGAGTATCTAGAAGAACGTAGGGTGTTTTTCGCCACGCTAGATCATTAGACTCGATTCCGCTCGGTCACGGATCCTCCGTCGTCACACAAAGAGACGGCCTTCTAAATAATCACATCATTATAACCGTGGGACCGACAAACCCCCCCCCCCCCCCACTTCCTTACCTGTTTTCACAGGCAATTAAGAAAATTAACCCCGTGTTCAGGCTTTGGCAGGTTGCCTGTTTGACTAATAAGGGATTTGAGAGGCGCCCATAAAGAAATAAAAAAATAAAATCAACACGCAGAGGCCACAAAGGGATGGAGGCAGATCTGTAAAACAGAGACTCTGATTATCAGTCGTTAAGATGCTGATTGATGTTGACATGAGGTTAAAACGGTGGGGATTGTTGATTTGGGTTAACGCTGACTTGATTAGAGGGGGGGGGGGGAATTTATGGAAAAAGCCTGCAGGTAACAATCCGGCTGGGGCGGCCGGGTGCACAGGGTTCGGAAGACGGACGTCCGTTTTGATGCAGGAGGAGGAGCGAGCCATTACACGGAGCCCGCCCCGCCCCGCCCCTCTCCTCCCTCCCTCTCTCCCTCCCTCCCTCTGCACGCCTTGAGCACGCTGCACCTGGGAAGCGCCCTCCTATATAAAGCTCCGTATGAATTAATCACAAGCAGCGCCATGCACTTTGATGCCATCACTAATGTGCATTAATGAGGGCTGACAGCTGTAACCGAAGGCAGCCGCATCGCCGAGAATTAAAAAATCATAGTCAAGAGGCGAAATCCGGTTGCACGAAAAGCCCCCCCACCCCTCTTGCGTCTTGCCTTTTATATTTTCACAACCCCCCCCCCCCACCACCACCACCACCACCACCACCACCCGGGCCGTTTCCGAGGCAAACACCGACGAAACGAGGAGCGCCACCTGCATCCAGAGGCCCAGGACGCATCGTGGCCTTCGTCGTATCGACGAATCGTCGTCGTGATTTCCCGGCAACTCCTGCCGAAACGGCCGGGTCCGAGGGCCGTGGGGGAGCGCTGCGAGAAATATCTCATTAAGATCGTTAAGTGACCTTCAGCCGCGTTAATTACATTTAAGGTGGCGAATGCTGTGACGAGGTGGTCGATTCTATTATTCATCATTGGCCTGTAATGACATTTCTCGGCTGTCAAAAGCGTCGCACGCGGGGGGGGCTCCCCCTGTGAAGGATGGGGGGTGGGGTGGGGTGGGGGGTAAATGATCATCCACAGCAGGGGGGGAGGGAGGGTGCAGCGGTGTGTTTGTGTTGGGCCAAAGATTTGTGGACACTCCTTCTGTGGTGTTCTTGGGGAACAATTTGGGGAAGGCCACTATAGTTCTGTGTATGTGATATAAGTCGAGCCACAAGGTGGCGTAGCGGCCAGCGTGTCCGTCCCGCAGCACGCTCTCCCTTACAAGTTCTCCCTGGGGTTTCCTCCCACTGCCCAAAAATATGGATTCAAGGTGAAATAGCTGTGCTAAATTGCCCCTATAGACGGTGGCTTAGTGGTTGGCATGTTCGCCTCGCTGCGCTGGGGATTACCGGTTCAAATCCCAATCTGGGTGGAGTTCCCATGTCTTCCCCGTGTCCGGGCCGGTTTCCTCCAGGTTCTCCGGTTTTCTGCCACAGTCCATCAAGGTGAAATTGAATTCTCCAAATTGCCCCATATATAGTGTGTCTGTGTGTGAGCGTGTGTTCAGTGATAGATTGGCGCCCTGTCCTGGGGGTATCTGCCCAGCGCCCAAAACGTTCTCCCCTGGATGGGCATGGGAAACCCCCCCCCCCCCGCGACCCTATTAGAGGATAAAGCGGAAGATAATAGATGGATGGAAATTGCCCCATATACAGTAATGTAATGTGTGTGCTCCAGTGATGGATTGACTCCAAGTCCAGATTTTTGACTCTGATGGGGGGGTGATGTGAGGCGACCCAACCCTCGGCCCTCATCCCCGCTGGTTCTTTGATGTGGGTCTGATGATTCTGGGTCAAAAGGACCCAATTTGGGCAGTGTGTTGGACGCATTTAAGCATCATCAAAGTGAAACTTCAAACAGGAGAGACTCTCTGAACCGCCGTGGATATTTATATTCTTCAATATAAACTTTGCAGGACGTTTGGAACACGAGCGCTTGCCGTGGCGGCGACGCACCTTCAATTATAAAAAAAAAAAAACGACCTCCTGAAACGGCCTCTTTGACATGAACAGGACGCTGACGGACCACAAACAAATAATAAAATAAAAAAAGCTTTTCTCGCTGGCTGTCATGTTGTTTTGCCTTTTGCATGTCACAGGCGCTCAGACGGGCACTTAAGCGGCCGGCCGGGGGCTCGGAGTGGACGGCGAGGGAGGGCGGCGCGCAAACGATGATGGAAGAGTTCACGTCCTCCACCTCCACATGTCACTGTGACTGAGGACGAGCATCACGGTGAGTACACGATAAAACACCGGGCGGCGCTCCTCCTGCGGCGGGTTCAGATCACGGAAAACTACGATATCAGATTCCGTATTGATACTTAAATATCGGTTCGTCAATTGGATCCCTCTGGTTGGTTTCCGGGGGTGGAGCACTGATGTTACAGGTGGAAACAACAGAGCGGGAGGGGGGGGGTTCCCCTGCCCATACAGGGAAGAACGTTTTGGGCGCTGGGCAGATACACCCAGGACAGGGCGCCAATCTATACCTGGGCACACACTCACTCATACAGACACACTCTATATGGGGCAATTTGGAGAATTCAGTTGACCTTGAGGCATGTTTTGAGACTGTGGGAGGAAACTGGAGAACCCGGAGGAAACCCACGCGGACACGGGGAGGACATGGAAACTCCACTGAGAGGAGAACGTGCCAACCACTAAAGCCACCGTGCCGCCTTTATTTCCCAATCAACCCTGAAAAATCCACCCCATGCTCCTTCACCCCCTTGGTGTCGCCCCCTAGCATGCACTTTGGGAAGTGGGAGGAAACCTACATTAGAAGAACATGCCAAATTCTGTCCGTAACCCGGATTCAGACCGAGGAACTTCTATAAATGTGGTTCTCGCGTCATCGTCCACCGCTGGGACGTCCGGACGCGGTGCAGACGGAACACGAACGAGCTCAATGAGCCGTGACAGAGAGCAGATATTCTGGGTCGTAGGCCATCGACCCCCCCACCCCCCCCCCTCCATCCGGATCCGCCCCTCACATGTGTCCGACCGAGTGGAACGAGGCGGGACGTTAAAAAATTCATGTCGTCCTGTCAATAATTAACAGCTCATTATTTGGAGCCCGAGTTCGGAACCGAGCGGGGCGCTAATGCGCGGGATGAAGGGCTTCACCCTAAAAGCTCGGGCCTCGTCGCGACGCAACGTGGTTTTGAAGAGCCGGGCTCTTTGTCCTCCATCAAAAATTTAGGCCCGTTGTCTGTCTGATTCGTGTACCTCATAACCGAACAAGAGCCATTATGGGATGAGACAGCGGAGCTCGTTATCGCCGAGGCCCTCGCGCCGAAACCGGAGCGGGAGAAAAAAAAAAAAAGTTTCTCCCCGAAAAGTGCTCCCAGCGCCTCTGCTTTTGGGGTCTGATTAGAATAACGAGGGGAGTTTAGCTGGGATTGTTAGGTGGTGGAGCATCGCACATCCACCCGCCCGCGTCCTGCGGCGCTTGCCGTTCGTCATCCAGCCTCACCCCGGTCGAAAGATCAAAGCCCAACGCCGTCTTTCTTCTCTGACAAACTTTTTGCGCGCCGGTTAATCAGCCCTCCTTCCTCCGTTATTGTTTGTTGTCTGCGTTCGGGGTCGTCGGCGGGTTCGCGTGCGTCGCGCCCGGAGGCCTCTGTGAGAGTAAACAGCAGCAGGATGGAAAACAAAACAGCTATCTATTGTTCAGCGATCTGAGCGTAATTAGCTCGCTCACATCAAAGATCGGAGATCGGAAATCCCACGAATAGAGGACGGGCCGGAAACGGGGCCGCTGGGCGCCGCAGGCCGCCAGATGTCGGTTCTTCCTGTCGGTTGTCGCGCCGCCGTAGCCCGACCTGGCATGGGGACAAGCACACGGGCGCTCGGCAGGTCGTTCGGGCGTGCCCTCGGGGTCGCCGCGGAACCTGAACGCGGTTCAATTAAGCGAGCGCCGACGGGAGTCCAACCGGATCGCGAGCGCGGCGTTAATCAATAGGGGCTGGCGTGCTGTCTGTCTTCGTAATCCCCCCCCCCCCGCACCCCCCGCCGACACGACAAACAACAAACATGACACGCAGCAGAGTTTCGCTAATAAAGTGAATTGTCTCCTCTGACAGACTGTAACAGAAGACAGATGCTGTAGTGTGTGTGTGTGTGTGTGTGTGTGTGTGTGTGTGTGTGTGTGTGTGTGCGCGCACGCACACCATCTGTCAGGTTTCCAAAATGGACCGATGATTTTTAGTATGGTTATCAAATACAAAACAATTTCATTTTAAATACATTATATATATATATATATATATATATATATATATATATATATATATATATATAAAGTATTGGAATGCCGACTGCAGATTTCACTCTAACTATGTCCCTCCTCTACAGCTCTAACAGACTCCCCAAGAGAGGCTTTCTACAAAGATTTGGGGTGTTCTCCATGATCTCCGCTCATCCTGAAGGTGAGGGATGGGTTTGAGGTCAGGCTCCTGCACATCACCATGACGCGGGCCTTCTCCAAACTGTTTCCAGACGGTTGGTATCTCCATCCTTTTCTCCATGTCGTGTGTCGTGCAACATTTTTTTCCAACGCGAGGACTTGACTGTCACTCAGGATGGAGGGACGGGCCGTGGGGACTGTTTTCTGGGGTGGGGGGGGGGGTACATGGCGTTCGGCTCAATGAGGCGTCCAGTGCCGAGTACAGAGCGGAGGACGAGGCTGAGACGTCAGGCGGCGGGTGGATGGAGTGTGATCGACAAAAGCAATGCCTCCATCATCAGCAGGCTGCAAATTACTATTTAATGCATCTTACTTAAAAGCGTATGCAAAATTAAGAGTGGCTTACAAAAAAACACATTTTATGGCGTATTTAAAGAATAATATGCATAATATATCGCTTCTGAATATTGATGAGGGGGGCGGGGGGGGGACCTTTTTAAATATTTCCCGTCTCGGTCGACTCTCGCGCCGAGAGCTTTGGATTCCGAACGCAATTAATATGCAAGGACGTAATGAAGGGGAGCGAGGACGGACAGGGGTGCTGGTACTTGGGACGGGGCGCGGTGCGGTGCGTGGGGGGGGGGTTGTCGCCCCGGCTGGAGTAATGAGTTCACTGATGTGTAATTGTTCGTTGTTAATTGATTGTTTTACTTTAACATGTTCTCCACACGGTCGACACAAAGGTCCTGAGGTCCTGATCTCAACCCCTAACAACGCCGCTGGGAAGAAAACCAGAACTTCAAATATAAAGAAGGTGCGTTTAGAAAATCTTTTTGCAGAATTTATTATTTGTAAATAAATGCCGAATGGTTTTTTGACTCCATGACGTAAAATTCCAAGTTTTAAGTCCAAGGCTTTAAAATTGGTTTGTTGCCGCTGTTGCTTCTGTTGTTGGTGGTTGTGCTTGTGCAGGTGGTGGTGGTTGGTGGGGGTGGTGTTGGTTGTACTGGAAATGGCAGTGGTGGGGCTGTTGGTGGTGGTAGTGATAGAAGAGGTAATGGTGGTGGAGGCAGTGGTAGAAAGAGTAGTGGTGGAGGTAGTAATGATGGTAGTGTTGGAGGTAGAAGTAGTAGTGGTGGGGTAGAAATGGTGGTAGTGGTGGTGGTGATGTAGCAGCGTTGGTGGTGATAGTAGGGGTAGAAGTAGTAGTGGCGGGGTAGTAATGGTGGTGGTGGTGATGATGGAGGTAGAAGTAGTAGTGGTGGGGGTTGTTATTGGGTTGGTGGTGGTGGTGATGTAGCAGCACTGGTGATAGTGACGGTAGTATTGGTGGTGATATAGAAGTGCTGGTGGTGGTGTTGGAGGTAGTAGTGGTGGGGTAGTAATGATAATGGTGGTGATGTAGCAGCGCTGGTTATAGTGGGGGTAGTAATGGTGGTGGTGGTGGTGGCAGGACGGTCCCGGCCCATTTTGTCCGTCAGAGGAGCCCCCTCTTCAGCCGAACTCTGAACTGTTGCTGAATAAACGTCAGCAACGTTTACCCGGAAACCCTCCCGAATCTCCAAAAAAACGCCCACGGTGGGGCGAATGTAGGTGACCGAGCGTGCACTTGGTGGGGTGGGGGGGGGGGCAAGGAGTGGGGTTAAGAGATAAAACCAATCTGTTTATTTTATTAGCCCGGCGCCTCCCTGTGGAACCGCGGCGAGTCCGTGAACTGTCAGGACCCATTAAAGATGTAATTCTTGACGGAGACAAACTTTGGCGCTCTGGCCGGCCGAGCGAGAGAGCGCGCGTTATTAAAAAGATGAGCGTGGCTGCCTGGAAATAAATAAATAAATAAATAAATAAGGAATACTGATTAAATTTTAAGCAGCCGGCGGGCCGATAGTTCGCCCGAGGCGTATTTGTCAGTTTCAAAGGGTGTTTTTATTAATTTTGTATTTTGCATTTTGTTAGTGGAAAGAGCCCGGTCCGCGGGGAACGCCACAAGCTATAGCCGGCAGAGCCTATAGCAGAAAACAGGAGAGGTACGGAGAATGTCAAACAGATGCACACACACTCACACACACACCCACTTAAGCACATGAGGTACGCCCACACGAGGTTGGCTGATCGTCCAGATGATGCCGAAGACGCGTCGCCGTGGCGACGTCCGTCTCTGATCCATGAAGGGTCCAAGACTCCTGAATATTTAAAACCAGACGAACAAATACGGAGCGAAGCCGTTTACAGCGGCGCTGATCCCAGACCCCGAGCTCCGCGATGGTGGCTCAGAAGATCAGAACACGCTTCTAAAGCGCCTCATCCAATCGCCGATTGTCTGGGGCTTTGGGGTGAAACCAAGAACTAGGCCACGGTGCGTGAATTATAAATTTCACTCGCTATTTGAACTGGAAACGCAGATGCCAAGAGATGTGAACAAGCCATGACACCGACGCGACAAAGCCTCGCTCGCCGTCCCGAGCGGAGGAGGTAGGGCGGAGGTGAACGGGGTAATTAGAGGGCGCATCCCCCACCCCCGCCCGGTCCGGACCCCGGAGCGGCGAGGGCGGCGGCCGGCGCGGACAGATGGTCGATGTCAGGTGGAATCAATGTTTCATGTAAATGGCATTGAAATACAGGTGCTGGCAGTGAATTAATGTCCAAAACAAATCCAACATTGATGATTTGGCCGAGCAGGCAGCTTCAAACAGCATTGAGAACTCTGTCAAAGCAGCTGCCCTCCGGCTATAATTTGCAGGAGCTTTACCTGCCGCTCGCCGAGAGCCGACTGGAACCCGGAGACAAAATGAAACGACTCCCACCTGCAACGGGGGGAGGGTGTGTGGCCTGTCATTCTGGATTACACAAAATATCCTTCCATATTTCCAGTGTGGGATTTTTCATTTTTTTTTGTCTGCGGGGTCTACAACCTCTACAAAAAAAATACAAATACAAATAAATTCATTAATAAATAAATAAAAAGAAGCCGGGTCCGGACCTGAAAACGAAGCTTTCAAAGCTTCTAACCGGAAATTAGTGCTCAGATTATTTATCATGAATCAAATGGAAAGGAAAGGAACCATCGCTTTAATCCTTAAAACGTTCTTGTGGGAAGACGTGCAGATTTCCCAACATCCCCTGTGCCTTCTGAAAAACTTCGAAAAACTCAAGACATGTTTTTATTTTTTTTAATAAAAAAAAATTTTTTTTTTTTTTTTAGCAATATTTAGATATTTTTATTTTTTAGATCATAAATTCATCTCAGATTAGGGTATATATATATAATATAATGAGTTGGATCATGTGATTATTTATTAATTAATTAATTATCTTCTGCTCAAGCCTTTACTAGGGTCGCTGGGGGGGGGGGGGGTCATGTTCCGAATGTTCACCCAGGAGAGAACATTTCGGGCGCGGGGCAGATACACCCAGGACAGGGACGCCAATACATCACTGGACACACACAAAATGGGTCTCACTCACACTCTGTATGGGGCAATTTAGAGCATTGAATTGACCTTGAATCCATTTTTTTAGACTGTGGGAGGAAACCGGAGAACCCGGAGGAAACCCACGCAGTCACGGGGAGAACATGGAAACTCCACCCAGATCATGCTGAGAGGAGAACATGCCAACCACTAAGCCACCCTGCCGCCTCATTTAATCATCTGTAATTTAAAGTCTAATTAACCAGGTACGTTATTATCCATCCATCCATTATCTTCTGCTTTATCCTCTACTAGGGTCACGGGGGGGGGGCATCCAGGGGAGAAGGTTTCGGGCGCTGGGCAGATACACCCAGGTCAGGGGGGGCAATCTATCGCTGGGTAGGTTACTAGTTAAAAGTTAGTGCTGTTAGAAAGCAGGTTGGAATAACATAATAAATCCGGGAGGTGGAGGGATGTGGCTTTCACATCAGCAGCACACTGGAGCCGCCAGCCAATCGACCACCCGACGCCATCCAAACCCCTGAACTGCTGCCGTGCCAAAGAAACCAGTGTTTAATTTCGGTGTTAATTACATAAATAATAATAAGATGTTAATTAAAAACTCACAGGTTTCCTTTCAAATGAAGTGTTATCCTTTTATTAGCACTCGATCTGACGAGCTGAACTCTGTAAACTATATTCAACTTGTCTGTCTTTTTTTTTTTTTACACGTTTCTTCTTCTCTAAGCCGACACACACACACACACACACACACACACACACACACCATGCAGATTATGCATGCTAATATACCATCTTCTCCCCAGCACATACAATTAGCTCTTTATTTTCATATTAAAAGGTAAAATACCCGGGCGCTCTCTCTCTCTCTCTCTCTCTCGCTCGCTCGCTCTCTCTCTCTTCTGCGCACGCCCGAGCTATTAACAAAACGCATCGCACCTTCAAATTCAATTTGCATTCGAATCGCAGGGCGAGGCGTCGCAGTCGGCGGGGTCGGGGCCACTTTGTTTTGCATGCGCCCAAGAGTTAAATAGCCAATCGGATGGGTGCGTCCCAAAAGAGACAGACCAAGGGCCCTTGGTACTCGTTGGCTCTTTTTTAATGCACTTACTCACTGATGGCATTCTCCTCCGGCTTTGATCAGACCCGATCTGTCAAAGCGTCAATGCGGCTCCCCGCTCGTGACGTTGTTTAATGCCGAATCTGGCGCATTTAAATCATTTTAAATTGCACGTTCAAAGCAGCTCTCTTAAGAGATGGCTCCTCTTTCTGATCCGCAGAAATAAAAAAAAAAAAAAAAACCCAGCGCTCGTCTTTGTGCGGGGCGCGCGGGGGCCAACGCCGTCTGCTCGGGTATTCGGAACCATTTGTATGGACGCCGTTCCGTGGCGCTTATTAAATGCGGGAGAAATTACAGGGGGCTGATTGAAAGGCCGGGGTGTTTTACGCAACGATGCTAATCAGTAATTAGAGGCACATGCATACATCCTCTTTCTCGGCTGCTCGGTGGAACCGGCGGCGGAGTCTCGAAGGCTTTTTATCACTTAAGTAACGAGTGCGTCTGCGACGCGATGCCTTCGGGCCCTGAGTGAGGCCTGGAGAGATGTATTAAGAGGCAACAATTAAAATAGTTAAATGGATGGTGTAATCAACACGCATCATTTGGGAGGATGGAGAGACTCGGAACAAAGATATTGACATCCCGTCGAAGTCACTCGGAGCTCCAAATGAAACGTAAGTGAGCTCGATACGAAAAAGGCGTCACGTGACGCCGCAGACCTCGGGATATGGCCTTCTCAGGAAGATACACCACGTACTGACACGTTAGGTCCATGAGAACTTAACGTCCACGTTTCTTGGAAGACGTCTGGATTTTAAAGCGGGTCTTCATCCAGAAAAGTTTGTAAGGTGAAGTGATGCTGGATGGATGAATGGACCCGACTTCCACCTGCCACTCCGCCAAAGGAGGATGGGTCTCCCACTATTCATGGACCTCTCAGGGTTTCCTCTTTTCTCTTAGTCTGGACTCAGTTTGGACCTTTGGGGGTTCAGATCACTAACGATTCAACTAAATAAATCCTTGTTCGTGCCTCGATTGTTCCTCCTGACTCAGATAATGCACCCGATCCTCTCATCACTGACCTCCCGCCTCCCGAAGCTGTCATTATTATTATTATTTTTTTTGCTTTCCAATGGACTCCAACGTTCATCATAAGTTGTCTCGATGTTTATCCGAGTCGAAAAAAAATCCCTTAAATTTCGCGTTTATTCGGCCGTTTTCGTCGTTGGCGCGCGCGCGCACACGCGCCCGCCCGGGTTTGGGAAGGCCAGGCGTGCGCGTGTGCGCTCCTATGAATTTAATGGGCGCTTGAAGAAGCCATTGGGGTCGCGGGTCGCCCAATTCGGTCCATTTTTTTTTCGTCTTTAAACGGCGGAGATTGTAAAATTGAAGCGATGAAAACGCTGTGACTGAGGCGTCCAAACTGAAAGGAAACGTCGTGTTACGTCATTTATACAGGAAACGGCGTGAACGCGGCATTTTGTGAAAAACACCGATTTTTCAAAACCAGGGCGTGTGCGCGCGCTCGCGTTTCAGCTTCAGAACTTTAGGTGCATTTTGGCTGAAATAAATAAATAAATGAATTAATTAATAACTATAATAATTAACTAAATGTCGTCGTTGGGTGTAATTTTTATGTGAATTTCCCCATTGTGGGACCAACGATGGCATATATTTTCTTATCTTTATTATTATTTTATTAGATTAGATTAGATTCAACTTTATTGTCATTGTGCAGCGTATAGGGCCTATGAAATGGTAGTTATCATCTAACCAGAAGTGCAATTGATACTTTATTTACTTAAATTTTAACCAATTTTCTGAATAAATTATGACAATGCAATATAAATGATAAGTCCGTCAGTAACCGTAAAGTCCCGGCATCTCAGTAAGTCTTTATCAGAATAAGAGCTACAGTTAAAATATAACTCGTCTGATTTCTTTCTCCTATAGGAATCCAATCTTCTATGTTATTATTATTAATAATTATTATTTATTTGTTTTTATTAGTGTAACATTTATGTCAAAACTGTAAATCTAAAGCTGTATTTGGTACTTCAGGTCTTTTTCTACAGCGGTTGGATTCTGGAAAAAAACTACACTTCCCACCTGGCTGAAAGGTGCGTAAGCCCCGCCCACACGAAAGACCTGGACAAGCCACGCCCTCCTCGATTCATTAGCGTTTCACACCTGTAGGAGCCACGCAATGGCGGCGTCCCGCAAACAAACGTAGATTTTTTATGTTTTTTTATTAATACTTTTCACTTTAACTCCGTTAAACTCCGTTTCATCTTCAGAAGAAGAAAACGCGACGTTTGTTGTTTTTTTGATCGAGTTTGAAGCCGCTGAACGGAGGGAAACCTGTTAAAGCTTCTCTGAGGTGAGTGAGGTTGTTTCATTAGATTAAAACTTAGTTTTAAACGTTAGTTTAATTAGGATTAGGCCTGGTTTGTTACTAAAACGTTTTCATGCATAGAATCGTCATGTTTGTACGTTTTCTCGGCTTGTTTCATGTGTACGACGCTTTAAAACGCAGCTGGGAGGCAGTTTTCTTATTAACGTTAAGGAGTCAAAAGTTCGTCTTTCTAACATAAGTAACGATCAGCTCGTTTGTTCTGCAGCTAATTAAAAAGCGGCGTGAACTTCATCTTTAAACTTGCATTACATTTAGTCATTTAGCAGACGCTTTTATCCAAAGCAACTTACATCAGAACATTCCAAGTCACTTGTCTCGGTTCTCGGGGTAAATGATGGTGCAGAAGTTAACCTGAATTAAATAAGTGCGATAGATATTTCTTTATTGTTTATTATTTAGATCTGAATGCAAAACTGTGATTGGGCCTTAAAAACACCAGCAATGAATTCTTTTTCTTTCTTTCTTTTCAGAATGAGAAACGGTGTTTGAGAGGCGCTTGGGCTTCGTGGAGAAGGTCCTCTGGTCGAACCGTTGCTCATGATGGATCTCCATCCTCACAGTCGCTAAAGTAAGTTTGATTAAAATGGTTCCTGCACTTTGTTGAACTTAGTATCTTAACTTTTACTCCGTTGTCTTTTGTATTTAGCGTCGGGACTTAAACTGTAGCTCATTTCCAGCTTCATGTTCATTATGTTTGAACGTGTTCAGAGCATCACTTGTATTTTAATCTCTGGAATTTGGGGTTTATTGGTTCCCAGCTTTTAAAAAGACAGTTAGGACTTTGTGTTCAGATGTTTGATTCCCAATGTTGTCTTTGTGATTACTTAACTCTCACCTTCCTGGCTGTAATGCTGTGTGAATAAAATACTTTGTCTTCAGTTGTTTGTCATGTTATTAGATACTGATCATGTGTACTTTCAACTTGTAATTTTTTTTTGCTTTTTTTCAGAAGCTTTCAATTGACTTAATTTTTTTTTTTTACAACTTAGATAAAAAAATATATATATTTTTTTTCCCCCCTCTTTGCTTATATATGTCTAGGTGTATGCTATACAGGCCAAAAATAAAAACCAACCTAAAAAGGCCTGAAAAATGCACTATCTCGAACATGCCTTATAGCAACCAAAGAAAGGAATATTAGAACTTAGAAATTTGAATTTTTAAAGATGAACTTTATTAGAAGCATACAAGTACAGTTTACACATGGGGAAAAAAAAACAGGTGGAAATTGCAAATCTCAAACAAATCACTTAAGCAACTAATCTTTTGCAGGGAGTGACTTGGTGAAGACTGGCTGTTTGAGATGGTGACTTTCAGGATCCTTTTTTGTAAGTGTGAGTTGTACTTGTATTTGAACTTAGTCATTTTCAAAGCTCACTGCAAATAACTTAAGTTCAAATACAAGTACAACCCACACACTTACAAAAAAAAAAAGGAACCTGAAAGTCACCATCTCAAACAGCCATAGTCTTCACCAAATCACTCCCTGCAAAAGATGAAGTTCAAATACGAGTACAGTTTACACTTGCAAAAAAAAAAGGTCTGTAAACACCATCTTGAACATGCAAAACAGGTGTTTCCAGACTTTTTTTTTTGCCAAAAACGATTACACTTGCATAGTAAAAACACTGGATCTGGAAGGGAAAAAAAAGTACAGATACAAGTACAACTTACACATGGAGAAAAAAAAGCTCCCAAAAACAAACAGCAGTGAACTACTGACTCAAAAGTGTATTTAAACAAACATTTATACAATCTCTAATCTTTAACAAAATAATGCAGGCAGCAGCGGTGTGCTGGGCGAAGACGACCCCTCTGAGGTGGTACCACGGGCACGGCCGAACGCAGGTGGGTAGCTGGACTCTTCATCAGCTGACGAAACCGATGAACCGGAAGTTTCGCAGAAGACAGCAGCAGGTCTGTGCTGGGAGTGTTGGCTGACTGACTCTGTAAACAAACAGCAAGAGAGAGAATTAAAATGGTGAATGTATAGAACACTTGTTAAACTCTGTATTAACCTGTTTATTCTCTGTGCAGGGATTCAAGAAGAGCGAGGCGACGACTGCTTTACACCTCTCTAAAGTTCTGACTTGATTAATAAAAAAAGTGACTGGTCGGACGTTTAACAAATCCTGTCTCTGCTCTTTATTGTGTTTGGAACTTTTACTGATGTCACAATATACTGAATGTAGTTATTTTAAAAGTTGTCATTACCTCATAACATGACAACCACCCCTGGTTTTGGTCAGCGAACAACTTGTGGTGCATTATTGTAAATAAATCATGGAAAACAGATGTTATGCACCAGGTGGAGTACAGTTCATCCCCTTTCCTGTGATTTATTTACAATAATACGCAAACCTCGAAGGTCTTAAGGCTTTTAATAAACGATACGATTACAAACACATTATAATACTAAAAAAAAAGGTTTTATTTAGAAATGTGTATTTATACTGGTCCTCCACGACGTAATCTAGTCTGGTTTTTAAAACGGGTACTGCCATCTAGTGGATAAATTACAGAACGCAGATTATAATATACTGCGGGAAATTGATTGTAAAGCCATAGAATCATCTCACTACAGTTTGAACACCACGGATTAAAGGATGAAGACCGTCTCCGACTGTCCAACCGCAAAGTGGAGCAACATTAAAACTGATAAACTGAACGTGAATCTGCAACATGTTAAATATAATAATAATGATAATAGTTTACATATATAAATAATTTTTTGGGGTCTTTTATGAAATTTATTGATAGACGGCACTATTTTATGTGCATTATGTTTTTCATAAGGTATAATATTACAATAATATTGTTTATCAACATTAATTCGTAGGTTTTTTCTTTCAATGAAAATTAGAAGTTTTTAATGCTGTTGCTTTTTAAAGTCTAAGTTTTCACCGTAATGAGAATGAGAGGCTCATCAGTTCAGTTCTGCTTAACAAACTGCTGAACGACCTCATTAAACCTCATTAATCCTCATTAATAACTGATCACGTGTCTTCATTAGAAATAAGGAACGGAATAAAGCCGTTCACTTCAGCAGCCTCGTTTAAAAGAAGCTATTAGTTCACGAACTTCATTTAAACACAATTTACACTTATAAACCGTCAGAGAAGCTAAGACCAGACCCGCAGTGTTTATATTTAACTTTAAACACTTTTAAAAAGTGTTTAATATTTAAACGTTTTAAAAACGAGGAAACTCACCGTGTCGGCGTCTCCCCACGCGTGTAAACAGCCGTGTTACAGTCAATACCGTCCCCCGGAAACACTGGCATGCAAGCCACACGAGGGCTCGTTCTGAAGGTTTAAATTGGAAGACCAATTAACTAATTAACGAATACGTTAATTGATTGGTTGGTTAATTAATGGACTAATTGGTTTATTAATTGATTGATTAGTTACTTTAAAAAATATTAACAGTCAAACATAATACTCAAATATTACAACAACAACGTTTCAGAACATTTTCCTATCAGTTATCAATAATTAATCAGTTAATAAACGTAAAGAACGCGACACGTTACGTCTTCATCGTGGATTTTTTTTAATTGCATAGATCTAATCTAAAATAATAAAGATAAGGAAAGAAATTGATTTAATTGTTATAGGTATTTATTAATTAATTAATTTATTTATTATTTTCAGTCAAAATGCCCCCAACGTTCTGCAGCTAAACGCGAGCGCGCACACGCCCCGGTTTTGAAAAATCGGTGTTTTTCACTGTATGGAACGCCAATAGTTTTTTAAAATGCCCTGCCGTTTTTCACAAAATGCCGATTTCTCGCCGTTTCCTGTATAAATGACGTAAAACGACGTATAAATTCAGTTTGGACGCCTCAGACACAACGTTTTCGTCGTTTCAACTTTATAATCTCCGCCGTTTAAAGAAGAAAAAATGGTCTAATTTGGGCGACTTGCGACCCCTATGGCTTCTTCAAGCGCCCATGCAATTGATAGGAGCGCACACGCGCACGCCTGGGTTTGGGAAAGCCAGGCGTGCGCGTGTGCGCTCTTTTTAAACCGGGGCGTGTGCGCGCTCGCGTTTTAGCTTCAGAACTTTTGCATTTTGGCGGAAATAAATAAATTAATCAATTAATTAATACATAAATACAATAATTAAATTAATATCTTTTCGTATCTTTATTATTTTAGATTAGATTGAACTTTACATTTTACTGACGCTGTACTTGTACTCTGCACAATGACAGTAATCGTCTGAGCAGAAGTGCAATACATACATTATTTACACAAATTTTAACCAATTTATTGAATAAATCATGACAATAAAATATAAATAATCAGTCCGTCAGTAACCTTGAAGCCCTGGCATCTCAGCAAGACTTTATCATTAAGACAGTCTGTTTATTTAGATTAAGAGCTACAGTTAAAATAGAAATCTATAGCTACAGTTAAATATAACTGATTTCTTTCTCCTATAGAAGGAATCCGATCTTACCCTCACTGCTCCAGGGATGTTGTGATGAACCCTGTGCTCACCTCGTAAGTCGCTTTGCGTCTGATAAATGACCAAATGTAAATGTAAATGTAATTTAATGTAGTTTAATGTAATGTAATGTGGTGCGTTAGGTTTTTTGTACAGCGGTTGTGCCCCCCGTTGATGATGCCTCCCGTTCCTCTCTCATCACTGACCTGTCGTCTCCCGAAGCTGTCTTTCTTCTGTTTTAAGACTTTTAAAAGATGTTTTCGCTTTCCAAAAGACTCTAACGTCCATCAAAAGTTGTCTCGATGTTTATCCGAGTCGGAAAAACCTCAAATTTCGCGTTTATTCGGCCGTTTTCGTCGTTGGCGCGCGCGCACACGCGCGCGCCCGGGTTTGGGAAAGCCAGGCGTGCGCGTGTGCGCTCCTATCAATTGCATGGGCGCTTGAAGAAGCCATAGGGGTCGCAAGTCGCCCAATTTGGACCATTTTTTCTTCTTTAAACGGCGGAGATTATAGAGTTGAAACGACGAAAACGTTGTGTCTGAGGCGTCCAAACTGAATTAATACGTCGTTTTACGTCATTTATACAGGAAACGGCGAGAAATCGGCATTTTGTGAAAAACGGCAGGGCATTTTAAAAAACTATTGGCGTCCCATACAGTGAAAAACACCGATTTTTTAAAACCGGGGCGTGTGCGCGCTCGCGTTTAGCTGCAGAACTTTAGGTTCATTTTGGCTGAAAATAATAAATAAATAAATGAATTAATAAATACTATAATACTATACTAAATTAAACTAATCTAATTAAATGAATATATTTTCTTATATTTATTATTTTAGATTAGATAAGAACCAGAAGTTAGATAAATACATTTTATTGGCAATGAACTTGTACTCTGCACAATGACAATAAAGTTCAATCTAATGTAATCTAATCTAATCTAATCTAATAAAGATAAGAAAATATATTTATTTAATTATTATAGTTATTTATTAATTATTTTCAGCCAGAATGCTCGCAACGTTCTGCAGCTAAACGCGAGCGCGCACACGCCCCGGTTTTAAAAAATCGGTGTTTTTCACTGTATGGAACGCCAATAGTTTTTAAAAATGCCCTGCCGTTTTTCACAACATGCCGATTTCTCACAGTTTCCTGTATAAATGACGTAAAACGACGTATAAATTCAGTTTGGACGCCTCAGACACAACGTTTTCATCGCTTGAACTTTATAATCTCCGCCGTTTAAAGAAGAAAAAATGGTCTAATTTGGGCGACTTGCGACCCCTATGGCTTCTTCAAGCGCCCATGCAATTGATAGGAGCGCACACGCGCACGCCTGGGTTTGGGAAAGCCAGGCGTGCGCGTGTGCGCTCTTTTTAAACCGGGGCGTGTGCGCGCTCGCGTTTTAGCTTCAGAACTTTTGCATTTTGGCGGAAATAAACAAATTTAATCAATTAATTAATACATAAATACAATAATTAAATTAATATCTTTTCGTATCTTTATTATTTTAGATTAGATTGAACTTTACATTTTACTGACGCTGTACTTGTACTCTGCACAATGACAGTAATCGTCTGAGCAGAAGTGCAATACATACATTATTTACACAAATTTTAACCAATTTATTGAATAAATCATGACAATAAAATATAAATAATAAGTCCGTCAGTAACCTTGAAGCCCTGGCATCTCAGCAAGACTTTATCATTAAGACAGTCTGTTTATTTAGATTAAGAGCTACAGTTAAAATAGAAATCTATAGCTACAGTTAAATATAACTGATTTCTTTCTCCTATAGAAGGAATCCGATCTTACCCTCACTGCTCCAGGGATGTTGTGATGAACCCTGTGCTCACCTCGTAAGTCGCTTTGCGTCTGATGAATGACCAAATGTAAATGTAAATGTAATTTAATGTGGTTTAATGTAATGTAATGTGGTGCGTTAGGTTTTTTGTACAGCGGTTGTGCCCCCCGTTGATGATGCCTCCCGTTCCTCTCTCATCACTGACCTGTCGTCTCCCGAAGCTGTCTTTCTTCTGTTTTAAGACTTTTAAAAGATGTTTTCGCTTTCCAAAAGACTCTAACGTCCATTAAAAGTTGTCTCGATGTTTATCCGAGTGGGAAAAACCTCAAATTTCGCGTTTATTCGGCCGTTTTCGTCGTTGGCGCGCGCGCACACGCGCACGCCCGGGTTTGGGAAAGCCAGGCGTGCGCGTGTGCGCTCCTATCAATTGCATGGGCGCTTGAAGAAGCCATAGGGGTCGCAAGTCGCCCAATTTGGACCATTTTTTCTTCTTTAAACGGCGGAGATTATAGAGTTGAAACGACGAAAACGTTGTGTCTGAGGCGTCCAAACTGAATTAATACGTCGTTTTACGTCATTTATACAGGAAACGGCGAGAAATCGGCATTTTGTGAAAAACGGCAGGGCATTTTCAAAAACTATTGGCGTCCCATACAGTGAAAAACACCGATTTTTTAAAACCGGGGCGTGTGCGCGCTCGCGTTTAGCTTCAGAACGTTGCGAGCATTCTGGCTGAAAATAATGAATGAATTAATAAATAACTATAATAATTAAATAAATATATTTTATTATCTTTATTATTTTAGATTAGATTACACTAGATCGAACTTTGTTGTTATTGTGCAGAGTTTATCTAATCAGAAGTTAGATAACTGGTTAGGTAACTACATTTTATTGGTCCTGTACTCTGCACAATGACAACAAAGTTCGATCTAATGTAATCTAATCTAAAATAATAAAGATAAGATAATATATTTATTTAATTATTATAGTTTTATTTAGTATAGTATTATAGTATTTATTAATTAATTAATTTATTTATTAATTTAAGCCAAAATGAACCTAAAGTTCTGCAGCTAAACGCGAGCGCGCACACGCCCCGGTTTTGAAAAATCGGTGTTTTTCACTGTATGGAACGCCAATAGTTTTTTAAAATGCCTTGTCGTTTTCGGAAGAACCAATGGACTGAATTGGTGACCTGCGACCCCAATGGCTTCTTCAAGCGCCCATGCAATTAATAGGAGCGCACACGCGCACGCGTGGCTTTCCCAAACCCAGGCGTGCGCGTGTGCGCGCCTTTTGAACCGGGGCGTGTGCGCGCTCGCGTTTTAGCTTCAGAACTTTAGGTGCATTTTGGCTTAAATAAATAAATTAATCAATTAATTAATATATAACTACAATAATCAAATTAATATCTTTTCTTATCTTTATTATTTTAGATTAGATTAGATTCAACTTTATTGTCATTGTGCAGAGTACAAGTAAAAAGAAGAAAGAAACTTTATAAAGAGCGAGGTTTATTTAGCATCTTATTTATTATTTATTTAGAGTTAACAATGTAAGACAATTATAATGCACTGATGTGAATGTATTATATAAACTTAATATAAACTCGATAAACTTAATGTTTCAACTCCAGTAAAAAATCTTTCTGATTCTCTGTGAGAAAAAAAAGGTATGACGTCAGATGAGGTCAGTCTTTGAAGTCCATTTGATCCTCAGTGAAGGGCGTGGTAGCTCAGCGTCGGGTTATCAATCTGAAGGTCGTGGGTTCAAATTCCTCGTCCACTGAAGTTACGAATGTGGGTCTGTGAACAGACGAATAACATTTCATTTTAAACTGAGATTAAAAAAAACATTTGATAAGTCTGTCAGTGACGAAAGCAGGCGAATGTTTGTCTAATTATATAGCATTTTTGACTTCTGTTTTTTATTATTTTAAATCGTTGGACACCAAAAAGTTGATAAATTAGTTGTAAAAAGCTTCCATTGTTATTAAATTTAATGTGAATTAAATAATTTAATGTCAATTATTCGTATAGTTTGTAACAGTGATGCTACATTAATATGTTAAGAAAATTGGCTTTTATACAGACCGGGTTGCAGGATAACACCAACGCCGTGGTGCTCTTTGTAGTTCTTTGTCTCCGTTTACTCACCAGAGTGGAGCTGCAGCAACCACCCAAACTCTCTCGCTGTCCTATCTGAGCTCCTCCATGCCTGATGTTCTCCTCCAGCACAGTGTTCCACACACAAACTGTTCGCACCTCCATCCACCTCCACCACTTTGGAGATAGATGATGTTTGGCTTCGGTCACCCGTTCAGATGGTCGGTATAAATGAACATAAACCCTTCATACAAAACCATCTGATCTGAGAACATCAGACCGATCAGACTGAGAGGATGTCCCCGTGTCTCTATCATCACGGACCTCTGTCTCGCGACGCTGTCATTCATTCTGTTTTTAGTTTTTAAAGTTGTTTTTTTTTGGTTTCTGAATGACTCTAACATTTATTAGAAGTTGTCTCGATGTTTTGTTTGAAGTCAACCCCCCCCCAAAAAAAACACAAAAAAGAAACACAAACTCACGCGCTCATTCGGCCGTCATCGGGGCGCGCGCGCGCACACGCGCTGTCCTGGGTTCGGGAAAGCGAGGCGGGCGCGCGGGTGCGAGCGCGCGCGCGTTCTCCTATTCGGCCGCACCGTCGGGGGCGCGCATCGCGCACCGATTGATTATCAAACGTCGGCGTGACGTGCGTGATGACGTAAACGCCGCGAAGGAAGCGTCTTCAACAATAAAACGGACAGGAGGCGGGGTCAGGACAGGACAGCCCCGAGGTTCTGAAAGATTGATGACGTGTGCAGCTCGGGGGGG
>JAFMOD010000434.1:203449-226858 GCA_019802435.1 Corydoras maculifer
GCGGGCTGATGAGATTTCCTGCCTGTTTTTCATCTGCGCGAAATAAATGGACCTCGTCGAGGCGTCGGGCCCGACGTGTCACCGGCGTGTGACCGCGTCGCTCGGCGAATCGGGATTTATCTGCGCACCGACTCGCGTTAACCGACTCGCGGGTTCTCGGAGTTCTCAGCAGACGGATGCGGGCAACGGCACGTGGCCCCCGATATGTAGATATTAACACGGCCCACGCGGACACATCCGGTCCAGGTGTGGCAGGCTTTCGGTTCTGCTGCATAGGTGTCAGGATTCTGTGGCTCACACTGCGCAGCTGAAAGCAGTGGGCCAAGCGAAAATAAGGCCCGGGGGCCAGATCAGGCCCAGAATCAGTGTCATATCTTGGGCCTCTAACAGGGGCCACCTGCAGCTTTATGAACACAGAGGCCTGAATGCTGGACCTGAACATCAGCGCCACCAGATGGATCAAGTGCTGATGTTATAATCCAAAAAAAAAAAAAAAAAAAAGTCAAATGAATGAATATTAATGATAATGTAAATATACGGCGGTCTCTTCTCTGAATATTCATACACCGTGCTGTACGTTTCCCTGGAGACCGAGCCGACGACACCGGCGGAACCGTGGGATTCGGCATCGCTCAAGAATTTCAATGGCGAATCAAACGGAGCTGCTTCACCTCATCACAAACTTCAGTGCGAAGCCTTCTGTCAGCTGACACCTCGGTCCTGTGAACCACCCCCCCCTCCTTCCAGCAGACACCCGCGGCAGACAGAGCGACTGCCACGCCGTCGTTTTATCATCTCATGTGACATTAAAGAAGTCGCTCTAAACTCCGGGTCCCACAATAAATTATGCCGGAGACGGAGGCTCGGCTCGAGAACTCTGCATCAGACGAGCTCGCCTCGCCCGACGGCGGCCCCGCCGACGTCCCAGTCCAACTTCACGACCTCGTTTCCCAAAATCTAAGGCGTTCTGACAGGTTTCCGAGCGGGGTGGCATCGACGAGAGTCACAATCGACGTTCTAATTCATGTGCACATCCGGGAGCGTACGGTGGTCTAGAACGCACGCACGCATCCGAAAATTAATTAACGAGTAAAAAAGGACGAGGACGGAGGATCGTCTTTAGCGAAAATGACTCCCAATTGACTCGTCCTTCACAAAAACTCCCCTTTCAATCCGACTAGCTGGTGTTTTCCGTACTTCACTCCGCCACCAAACAATTTTTTTTTACCGCGCGTCACGTCGCCGCCGTCTCTATTGAAGCCACTCAATGGCTCGACGCGGCCAATGGGAAGAAAGAAAAGTATCCGCTTACAGTATTCTGTATTTTTTAAAGAAAGAGACCCTCCTCCATTCACATGGGCTAATGGTCCAGGTGATGTGAATCGGTACGGAGAAAGGAGGAATAAAAAAAAAAAGCCAGCGCTCCGCATTGTGCCGCGTCATGAGCGACGGGAGCGGCAACGTCTGCCTCCCCCCCCCCCCCGAGCCCTAATTGGCCCAGTCAACAATGGCGTCGGCGGATCGGCTTTATGCACTTAGACGCGTCCATTTGTTTAACAACCTCCAGTGTTTGAAGAAGACAGATGAAAAGAGCGGCTAAGACAACTGCATTAGTGCTCCGCCGGCCACGGGGAAAATTCGACGTAACCCCACTTCATTAAAATGATAATACGATGAAAAGCCCCGCGGCCCGAGCGCTCCGCTCTATGAAGTGCACAAAGTCTTGTATTAGCTCCCACAGCCAGCCCCCCCCCCCCACACACACCCCCGCTCCCCCTCCACCCGCCAAAGCTAACTGCCATCCAAGGAGACAGGTCATTTACATTCATGATAAAATGATCCTGCATTTTTTATTTGTCCCGAAAAATTAAAGACTTACTTAATCATTGTGGATGGGAGCGCGGCCGCGCGCCATGTAGTCATGTGTTTCTGATGGCATTAGGACTGATGTGGCGTGGCGTGATGGATATTTAATAGTCGGCCTGTCCCTCCGGATCATGTCACTCGCCCTGACGCCGCGGTTCTCTGTCTCTTCTCCGGCTGCCGGATGGCTTTCATGATTAGGCCCATCATGGGGAGTGCGACTAAAAGGAGGACGAGCGAAGCCATCATGCAAAGTGCCTTCGTCTGCAAAGGTGAGCCACGTCAACGGCCCGCATTGCAGCAGAGTGACGTCGGCGGAGTCGCCGTCCGAACCCCATCCTCATCCGCTTGTTCGGGGACGGCGGTGAACGGGGTACCTGACTGTTCGCCGGACCGCGTCCACTGCTAGACTCCACCCCCGCAGTGGCTTGGACCGAGTGATGTGTCAAAAACACACCCCCCCCCCATCATACCCACAATTCTCACCGCACCTTAGAGCGCTGACGGTGCATCATCAGGCAAATTAGGGCCAATGATGGGCATCCATGTGACTGGATTCTCAGTCAGGACAAAATTTGCATGTTCTCCCCTAATTCTGCATGGGTTTTTCCAGTTTCCAAAAAGTGACTGTGTTCCTGGGGCGGAGGTTCCACACCCAGCTTGGTGGGTCTTTACTCTCCATAGAACTTTCATAAAGAGATGTGATGTAATCCATCCATCCATTATCTTCTGCTGTTTCCTCTACTAGGTTCGGGTTGGGGGAGGCCGTTCCCCATGCCCATCCAGGGGAGAACGTTTCAGGCGCTGGGCAGATACACCCAGGACAGGGCGCACAATCTATCACTGGACACACACTCACTCACACAGACACACTCTATAGGGGGCAATTTGGAAAAGTCAATTGACCTTGAGCCATGAGAACCCGGAGGAAACCCATGCAGACACGGAGAGAACATGGAAACTCCACCCAGATGGGGATTCGAACCGGGAATCCCCGAGAAGAACATGCTAAACCACTAAGCCACCGTGCCGCCCACGATATATTAAATTTTAAAATCTAATTTTGGGATGGAAGCCGGGCTGCCGGCTGAAGCCCTTCCCTCCGGCGCTCCGTGGCCGCGCTGGGTTCTCGCTGCCAGGGGAGCGCGGATGTGTTGACGGAGCTTGCGACAATATTTCTGGATGAGGTGGCCCAAGAGCCCCGCAAAGCCACTCATCACAATGGGCGCAGTGTGAAGGGGCCGATAAGAATGAGGGGGCATCTCCGCGCGCCCCTCTTCCTCCCCTGGCGCCTGAAACAGATGATGGGCCATCTGGTGGAGGACAATGCTAATCACAGACGCTGGTGTGGATGAATGGCCAGCCTGAGCTCTCGCTACGTCGAGTGGCTCGCCCCACAATGCCGAGCGCGGGCCCTGCCAAGTCCGGTCCGGCGCACTGGCCCGGTCTCTTTCCTGTAGCGGCACCGGCGCCAAAAAGCCGACGCACGCGCCCCGCTTCCTGCCGATTCAGGACGTTTTTTGGTCCGGGTCCCAACTTTGCCGACAAACGGGCAGCGACTCGGCGCGTTCAGTCATTTCCTACTTCCTTATTGGACCCGCTCATCAATGGCCATTCTCTGAATCGCGACTGATGGGTCACATCTGCAAACTTTGGAAGGGCTTTTGTTCGCCGGGACGCGCCTTCCTTCCACCCCGCGACTCCTCACTTCTTTCATCTGTTTGCGCGAGCGAGCTGTCAGATGGGTCGATTCAGCCTAATTATGATGCTCACCGTGGACGGAGACAATGGTCCTGGAACAGGCGGCGGCGGCGGCGGCGGCGGCGGCGGCGGGGATCCTTCCAGTGCGGAGTACAGTGGAACACAGGCACGCCACGCTTCCACCGCACACCCGGCGCCCGGATCTCCAAAACACAACAACACAGGCAGTAAAGTTTAACGGTTGCGATCAACTCCTCCAGTGACACGTTTATATTTCATCCACCACTGTACCCGTGCACCTACAAATTTTCCCGGGGGTTTGGGGAGGGGGGGGGGAGGACATGGAGCCGTGTCATCGTCGGACTCGTACGTTTATTGCCGGAGGAAACGGCCTTTTAATTCATTTATCCTCCGACGGCGGGAAGCGAATCAGGACTCACACATATTTTATGAGCAAATAAAATCCAGTGCCAGTGTGAGGACGGTGTGCCATGCATGGTGCAGGAAACGGGGCGTGGCCTCAAGGGCCTGATGCTTTCCAGCTGTTGCTGCGACCACAGCACTGTCATTTGCCTCTACGTGTGTGTGTGTGTGTGTGTGTGTGTGTGTGTGTGTGTGTGTGTGTGTTTGAACAATATAGAAAAACTGGGCTTTTTTATGCACATGCCATGATTTCCAGCATTTGGTCAGACCATACGGTTGCTGATGTAAAAAGTGTGTGTTTGTGTGTACACACGTGTGTGTGTGTGTGTGTGTGTGTGTGTGTGTGTGTGCAGAAGCAGCAGCAGCTGTGCCGCTGTGGCCACGGCGTCCCTGATCCCTCGGCTGGATAAGCCCATTCAGAAACCCATAAGCAGTAATTAGACGGCGCAGGCCTGGTGGAGGTGACCTCATGTTCGGCGGTTTGGGCGTATTTACAACGATGAACAATATACAATGCCACCAGCTAAAAATTACAGGGAGTGGTGGTAACCAAGAAGTAACGTAAAAAAAAAAAAAGCAAAAAAAAAAAACCCTCTTGTAATTGGGATCTTGTTTAAAAAAAAAAAAAAAGGGGGCTCTGGGACGATGCTGGAAAGACCAGATCGCAACGCCCCCCTTCTATCTCTATTTCTGGACGTGCACAACATTAGGAAGCGTCCATATGGGTGACCCCTCCCGTGCAAACCGAGCCAACCTCGAGCGGCAGCGTTGCAAACTTCGGAAGGCCTGAACACAAATGTTCGTATTATTATTATTATTATTATGATTCAGTCGTTCCATAACGATGGAATGAATTAAAGAGCTGAGGTGGCGCTGATTCATGCAGCCTCGTTAATAAACCCCGTTCCCAACAGCCAACCCTGTTAATTATCCATGCTATATAATCACGGATAAGACCTTAGTAAACAAGCCAGCACGTCGCAGAGTCCATTTAATGCATGTCATTACCAACATATTAAAATATTAAAAAATTTACACCTTAAGAGACGGGCAGAGAGACGGGCCTGACGTCCATTAGACTGGGGGGGGGGGGTGGACAGAATGATGCTTCATCATTACGCGGTCCTGCCGCCACCTTAAATAGTACAAATTGAACGTTAGGATGATTTGCAGCGGGATGAAGGGCGAGGTGGAGACCAACTTACCACGACGATGTCGGGAAAAAGGTTCCAGAAGAAGTCGGCAGCCCCGTACGCTGCGCCTGGGGAGCAACCGGGGTTATAGTACCCATAGTACTTAATAGGACTGGGAATGGATCCCAGACCCTTCAGGTCGCAAGGCAGTCTCCTAGATGGATTTTGTCCAACATCGGTGTCTGACTGCACGAGTGGAAACATCCTTAAAAGAGGACGCTGTTGAAGTTCCTGTATAAACCTGGACGTGCCGCAGTGCTTTTGTATACAGAGATGTTTTCGTGGACTGTGTCCCCCACAACCTGCCCCTGACCCGCACGACTGAAAACTTTCCCCTCCGCCCGTCTGCCGGACGGAATCGATAAATTCTAGATGTTCCACGAAGACGCGAGGAAGTCTCTCTGCCGCCGCCCGCCCTCGCCAACGCGGGCTCGGCTCTAATACGGCGTGTCTTTGCAAAGCGGATCTCATGTAGGAAATAAAAGCCCAGACAACTGCATTACTGTCCAACCTGTCAGGTCCTTTAAATATAGAGCACGTCCGCGCTGCCAAACGCTTAAAAGCAAAGCTGGCAGGGAAGTGGGGCGCCGGCAGTGACAAAAGCCCGTCGTTTGGCGTGCTGAGACTTTTAGCCGACGAAAATGGCCTTTTAAGCAGATTTTTATACATTCGAGAGCAGTTCGTTCCGTCTCCGTGTCTCCGTCCCCCCCCCCTCCGTCCCCCCACCCCGCGAATCAATAATAAGCAGTGTGCCGTCGACCTGGGATACAATTATCCACCCTGGAGGATCTTCTGTCACGGCGCCGTGGGGGGACGCTAATGTGTTGTCAGGTGTAATGCTCCTCATACGACATGAGTGTGGAAACACACCGGGGGGGGGGGGGTCACAGCGGAGGGCGTGAGGGATAAGTGCTCCGGATCTCAAAGAACAAATGATGCTCCACTGATCGTCATAGAGACGCCGCCGTCTCGTACCAGGAGGTGTCATTGGGAAAATCGAGCGCCCGGACAATTGCATGGTTCCATCTTTGGGAGAACAGTTTGGCGAAGGCCCATTTCTCCACGCCCACCAGGTGGAGGTGTTGTTGAGGTGGTTTGGACTGAATACGGGTCAGAACCCGTGAGAGGAGGCGTAAGGAGGGAGAGCGTAATTGGGAGGTCAAGAGAAATAAATGTGAAACACTTTACCAAAAAAAAACAAAAAAAAAACGTGAAAGTTCTGATTGATGGCCGTCGCCGCCGCTTTGAATCGCGTTCTCATCAGAACCGAGCGGCGTAATTATCCCGCATTAGCATTTCTGATGAAATATTTATCCTAATACCGCCTCGCCAGCACTGTAAATAAATAGATGGCGTGACTTCGCCGGGTCGCCCGCGTTGTAAACAGGAAAGGTGGGCGGCCGTAATTAGGGAGACCGACGGAGGGACGCGTGTTGCAAATCGCAGGCCACCTGCTTGGCGAGAGCGGCGGGTTTGGCTCGGCCGCGGGGTCAAACGAGCGTGAACGCCAATTAATGTCTGCAGCCGCATCCGGGCCGAACGGGAGAACCGTACGAGGCGATTCATTTAGACGACGCCTGAAAAGCGTCGCGCAATTAGTATAATGATAACGAGGTCTCGACGACGGTCAGTCCGGCCTGTACAGAACGACGCAGTGAACATGTTCCGGCGTTTAAAGTCCGACACCCGTCCCTGCGGCTCGCCCGTCACACAATGGGGACGAGAAGCCTTATTATTTCCAGTGAACGTCATGGGTGTTCCCATCTGCTGATGGGCGACCACAGTGGTCCTCCATGAGGTTCTCCTCTAAAGGTTTACCCAATACTGACCTTAAAGGTCTGTGAGGGAGCCCGAGAGCCAAAATCTTCTGAAAACCCCGTCCACCCCAAGCCCTTCCAACAGCAAGAACCCCACCTTCCAGGAGGTTGATGATACTTGCCGTTTGGTTGGCTACATTACATACACTAACGAGGTCTTGAGGACGGTCCGTCCGGCCTGTACAGAACGACGCAGTGAACACGTTCCGGCGTTTAAAGTCCGACACCCGTCACACAATGGGGACGAGAAGCCTTATTATTTCCAGTGAACGTCATGGGTGTTCCCGTCTGCTGATGGGCGACCACAGTGGTCCTTCATGAGGTTCTCCTTTAAAGGTTTACCCAATACTGACCTTAAAGGTCTGTGAGGGAGCCCGAGAGCCAAAATCTTCTGAACACCCCGTCTCAGGACTCAGTGAACACGTTCCGGCGTTTAAAGTCCGACACCCGTGCCGGCAGCTCGGCCGTCACACAATGGGGACGAGAACAGTGCGTTTGGCGCTGGGCTCAGCGGGGTACCATTTACCAAATGATTTCCCCGGGTGCATTTACACGCCTCGGCTTGTCATGTTGCACGGCGGCGGAGTTAATGTATTACGAAGACTAACAGTCTGCACATTAAAAGTCCCGCTCGGAAAAGAAAACGGCGTCTCTCAGACGAACCTGGTTGACAGGCCCCCCGTTCGACCAGGACTAATGTACGTACGAGGGAAATTGTTCGACACACTTTGCGCGAAAGGCGAGTGAAGGCGAGCCGTCCTTCGGCGCGGCGTAATGGCTCGGCGTTGTTGGCGTCGCTCGGAAAAAATCCATTCACACTGTTCCGTGATTGAAGGGAAAATTGAATCCCTTTGATTTTATAAACGCGTCTATTACTGCATTTGCAAATTTCAATAGAAATGATAGCGACTCTCGCGGAGCGAACGCACGGGGACCGCGCTTTGAATCCTGGGGCCCCGGAGACGGACGTGGCGCACGAGATCCGCAACTCGGGGGGGAGAGCGTCGGGAGACGGGGCTGAAAGGCTGGAATCGTCAGGCGTGAGCGTCACAGGCGGCTCCTTGTTTGTTTGCTTTTGAAGTCGGGAGGGAAAGAAGTTTAAGAATTATCCCGAGGAACCGGCTCGGCGCGCACAAAGTGGCGGAACACTGATGGTCTGTCTGGAGGGGCGCTTATTAAAGGGGGCTTTTGATAGGAACCGGGTTCGAACAACGCGGCAGTGTTCCGTGTTTACAGGTAATTAAATCAACGGCAAACACGGATCCGCTGGACGCCGCCTCGGTTTGGACGCGCTACGCGTTCTCTCCCCTTCGGGGCTCCGTGAGGAAGGGGACGGCGTCGGGGGTGCAGCGGCGTTACGGGCAGACGAAGGGAAATAACGTTGATTAACTTCACTTAATTAATCACGAGGCGAATAAAGTCACGGCTTCCCCATTCATCCCGCCGACTCGCGGCCTTTCAAGTCGAAGAAAAGCGACGCGTGCGAGTGTTCTCCTCGGATCTCGACTCGAGGATCAACGCGGTTAACCCGACTTAACCATCCAAGCAGTCCTGAATGGCTTGGACCCCCTCCACCACCACCACCACCACCAGCACCACCACCCCCTCGACCCCTGGATTCAATGCCGAAACGCGCGTGGTATTCTTCATTAAGCCCCGACGAGCGCGTTCCAGAGCCATTCAGCGACGCCCACTTTTTTTTTTTTGTTTTTTTTTTTAACGTTCCGCACACGGAACACGTGCCTTTATCCTCCTGTTCTCGGCGTTGCGGCGAACGTGCATTAGAACGCCGATTCCAGGCGTCTGGGGTAATTACGCACATTCAGACGGAGCGGAGCGGCGTCTCAGGCGTGAGTCACCGGGAGACGCGCCGCAGACCTGCGTAACCCCCCCCCCCCCCGACCTTCGCCGGAACGGCGGCTGACGATTGGCACTTCGGCGGGGGTCGACCACAAAGGTGTAATAATTGCTTCGATTCAAAGGCGGAATATCCGAGTCAAAAGGACGGTTCCAGTTCGGGTTCGAGTGGGTGGGGAAAATGAAAAGCAGGTGGCAGGCGGGGGTGCGGGGGTGCGGGGGTGCGGCGTGCGGGGGTGGGTGGGCGGGCCTTGGTTCTCGTTAACAAAGTGAACTCGGGGAATTAGCACTGGAGCAGCCCAAAACAAATGACTCGGGGAGACCGTGTCCCCAGATGATTCGTTTGGTGAATCGTCTGATGAACGAGTCGTAAAGGCGTCTCGGTTCGGCGACTCAACTTCACACTCTGCTATTCCTTCATCGTGGCGGGTGAGAACACGGTAAAGTGACAATGTGGAAGCTGGCGGTTCACGTCGCAGAACGCGACCCGAGGGCGGGAGCTAATTCATTAGCATGTGATTAACGGCGCGCCGGCTGAGAGCGAGACGGGGCCTGTCGCCACACCGTCGTTGGGGTGTCGGGGTGGCCCCGCTCGTGTTAGGCGACGTCCGCGTTCCGTCTACTTAGCCTCTCACGCTCGCGGGGGCCAATCTGCAACCTCGGCGCATCTCATTCGCGGTTCCTCTCGCGCCGTCGACCTCAGCGCACTAATTCTGACACGGAGAACACTTCCAAATGACTCACTCCCATCCCGCATGCTTAGGCAGGTCGGGGGCGAGGGGGCGGTTTTTGTTAGTTTCCACCACTTGGGTGGAGGTTCTAGATTTCCCTTTCGTTATTTCCAGTGGACATCACCATGACAGTGTACAGCAGGACAGTGAGGTCCTCGGCTCATGGGCGACCACAGTGGTCCTCCATGAGGTTCTCCTCTGAAGGTTTCCTAATACTGACCTCGAAGGTCTGTGTGGGAGCCTGAGAGCCAAAATTGTCCACCCAAGCCCTTCCAACCGCAAGAGCCCCACCTTCTCTGGAGGTTCTCTTCACTCCACCGCAGATGAGGGAAACGTTGTGTAATGTCCCAGCGCTGAACACCATGAGGTAACGGCATATAACACCCTCTACCTGTAAAAAACGGGACAGCCTTGAGTCACTCGAGTCCATTTAAGGTCAGGATCATTGTATCGGGGATCAGGAGTGCAAATCCCGTCTCACCCCTCTTTGGCACGTGCCCAAAAAAAAAAAAAAAAAAAAAGCCAAACAAGGCCCATGGAACTTGGTAATTAGGCATTCATCACCTCGGCTCGGCGCTGAAGTGATTGGGTTCCTTCAGGAAAGAAACGCGCTTGTCACTCTGGCATTAACTGTTCCATTAGAACGGGGTGATTATGTTAAATGAATCAACGCCGCGCCCCGGCACCTCGGCCGTGAAACCGAGAAAATATTTAGAATCTGTCTCCTGACGCCGGTGCAAAAAAAAAAAAAAAAAAATAAGAAGGGAGGGTGCTATGGGAGCCGGGTGTAGAATGAGTGGGGGGAGTGGGGCGGGGGGGGGGGCAGAAAGGCAAAGGTTGAATGCACAAAGCGACTGATTATCAAATTCCTTTAATCTAATTCATTTTCCGGCGAGCACTCCGGATTCATCAGCCGCCGGTCCCGCGCGGGCCCCTGCCCGACCGGAGCCGCGCGAGGCCGCGCTGATTGAGTTAAATTGAGACACAATATAATAATTATAAACCGACTCCGGAGACGAGGAGCGGTTCATCTCTCGGGGTGGAACAGCTTGTCGGCATTAATCACGGGGAACACGGGCGGGCAGGGGTACGCCGAGTCGTGCCGCGGAACGCCGGGATCCTGTGATTAAACCTCGCTCTGCCACGCGTGCCGCGAGGAGGGCCCCGCGGGCGTGCGGGGACGCCGGCGGAACCAACCGAACGAAACAGATGAAAGCTCCCGGCCCGTGACCCGGTGGCACCGGAATTTAATCGAATGGCAAGTGAAGGATCGCTAAACTGATTTCAGTCGGACCGCCGCAGAATACCAAACCGGCTCATCCACCTGGCTCCGTTCGGTTCCTCTGTAACGGGGAACCGACCCAGGAACACAAAGCTTAGCTTCTTAGGTTCTGCTCATGGAACCAGACGTGGAGAACCCAACATTCTCAGAGTTCTCTCCAACCCCGTGAGATCAGGTATCAGAGAAATCGATGACTGATATCAATGATCAATAACAATGCTTACAACATGGTTCCCCATGCCCATGGGGGGAACGTCTCTGGCGCTGGGCTGACACCCAGGACAGGACACCAATCTATTGATGGGCACACACTCACTCACACAGACACACTCTACAGTATATGGGGCAATTTGGAGAATTCACTTGACCTTGATCCATGTTTTTGGACTGTGGGAGGAAACCCGAGAACCCGGAGGGAAACCCACACGGACACGGGGAGAACATGCAAACTCCACCCAGATTGGGATTCGAACCGGGAGTCCCTAGCACTGAGAGGAGAACATGCCAACCACTAAGCCACCGTGCCACATCATCTAATTATCTGATATAGACACAGCGACAGGTGGCATGGGGGGGGGGGGGGGGGGGGGGGGGGGGGGGGGGGGGGGGGGGGGGGGGGGGGGGGGGGGGGGGGGGGGGGGGGGGGGGGGGGGGGGGGGGGGGGGGGGGCATGTTCTCCCCGTGTCTGCGTGGGTTTCCTCCGGGTTCTCCGGTTTCCTCCCACAGTCCAAAAACATGGATCAAGTTAATTGAATTCTCAAAATTGCCCCATATAGAGTGTGTCTGTGTGAGTGAGTGTGTGCCCAGCGATGGATTGGCGCCCTGTCCTGGGTCTAACTGCCCAGCGCCCGAGACGTTCTCCCCTGGATGGGCATGGGGAACCCCACCGCGACCCTAATAGAGGATAAAGGGGGAGATAATGAATGAATGAATGAATGAATGACACAGGGACACTAATAAAGGAACTACAGGAACTTTTTAAGCTGGTTCCCCTGCTGATGTCGGGTTCCAGGTCGTCCAGGTGGATGGGAGTTGGGGTCTAGGACTTTGAAAGGGTGCCTATAAACCTCAATTATAAACCAAGGTGCACAGGTCCTTCCCCAAACTGTTGTTCAGAATCTATGACTAGGGGTCTGATTCTACTGAAGGAGACACCTGGGTTCATTGAGGTGTAACACTAAAAGAACCTTCTAGAACCTGACTAGAACCTTCATTAGAATATTCGGGGGGGGGGGGGGGTTATAACCAGGTAAAGGTGGAGGTACGAGGTCAGACCTCAGCGCTCAGATTATTAACACCGTGATGCACAAGCCTCAAAAACCCAAAAGACTTCACGCCGCCGCCGCCCCGGATTATTTCCAGCATCTGTCAGGCGGGTCAAGCCGATCTCGCGGCGCGTCGGGAAACCCAGCCAAACGGATCGGGAGGCGTACAATCCACCATTGATTTTCTATAGAGACGGGGGGCGCTAATAAATTTAGCTACTGTAACTAGACCAGGTGGTCAATCATTGTCCCGCCTGAAAGCCCTTGATGAGGGCCGCGTCACCGCGCGGGAAAAATAGAGCATTGTTTTGTTTAATTACAGCGTGTCAGAGACAAGGACGGATTTGCATTTTAAACGAGCACTTAATCTGATTGGAGAACAATCGGCGGAAATTTCATTAAATATGTGGAGGGCAGCGCACGGCGCCGCGCGCACCGCGAGCCCGGAGACGTCTCCACGAGACGAATAAAAGAACGAACCCAGACTTCACTCCGCCGAGCCTCCCCTGCATCAACCGAAAGTATGAGGACGCCCGCAGGAGCCGCAGGAGGACCTGCAGCTTCCACATCCATTCATCCATTATCTTCTGATTTAGCCTCTACTAGGGTCGGGGGGGAGGGGTTCTCCATGCACATCTATGTGAGAACATTTCGGGCGCTGGGCTGATACACCCAGGACAGGACGCCAATCTATCACTGGGCACACACTCACTCACACACACACACACACACACACACACACACACACTCTATATATGGGACAACTTGGAGAATTCAATTGACCTTGAGCCATGTTTTTGGACTGTGAGAGGAAACCGGAGAACCCGGAGGAAACCCACTGGGACACATGGAACATGGAAACGCCACCCAGATTGGGATTCGAACTGGGAATCACTAGCGCCGAGAGGCGAACATGGCAACCACTAAGCCGCCGTGCCCCCCCTCCCGGACCGAATTAACCCCCTAAAAAAAAAAAAGGTTGGATCCGGTGCGCCACGCATATCGCGAAGCCTCCATCCCGTAGTGTGCTCCGCCTCCGCCCGTCCGTCGTCTTTAGCTTCCCGATAAGCCCTCTGCAACGGGTTTGAAGTTTGAGAAAGCAAACTTTCCTTCCCCCCCGAAAAAAAAATAAGTAAAAAAAAAAAAATCTAATCAAATGCGATGTTCATCTTAACCGTTCAGGACAACGCTCACAATTTCCGTCTGCCAATTTAAAGCGGGCTCGGCTGCTTCCTGCATAGCTAACGATCCACAAATACCCCTCCCAACACCCCCCCCCCCGTCTTTATCTACGATTCCACTTATTTACAGATCACTGGAGAAACATCTGCTCCTACACTCGCCCCGAATCTGCGAAGCGATGTTTTGCAATATACCATTTAATTTTTAATGCCGATTCACTTCTCCTTCAAAACACTGGAGCATCCATAGAGAGGCGCCTTTTGATGACAACTACACAACATCCAATAGACTGAAAAATGGCAGAATTAAAGCGGATAAACAGAGTGACGCCGAGCAAACAAACCGGAGGGTAAACACCACGGGGGTGTGTGTGTGTGTGTGTGTGTGTGTGTGTGTGTGTGTCGGGGGGGTGGGGGTGTACAATGTAAATATAGATTCTGTGCATACATAATGAGGTGGAGGCAGAATCAGATCTCCACTCTGATATTTAAAAGTTGCAGATTAAGAGATTTTGTTGAAGGGGGGAAAAAAACCCAAAAAAAAAACCATAGGAACGTTTGCAGCAGCGAATCAAAGGGAAGAACCTGAGAGTTTGAGGAAATAAGAGAGAGAGAGAGAGAGAGAGAGAGAGTGGGGGGGCGGGGGGCAGCACCTGCATGACAAAAGTAAAGCTTTCTAAAATGATCATCACACACAATTACCCCGACGAGGAACTGCCGCCATTGTCACCAGACTGTTCTTCTCCCTCTCCCTCTCTCTCTCTCTCTCTCGCTCGCTCCTGCACCACTCGCTGCAGTTTGGGGTGCACCTGCATCGGCTCATTCACGGCGCAAGGCCTTGGCGCAGCACCAAACCTCCCCACTTCAGGGACGGCACGTATTGATTTGCAATACGACATAATAGGCCATCAGCTTAATTATTACTCCAGAGATGGCATTGTTCTCCGGCGAGCTTTCTTTCAGCTGAAATGAAGGGGCCACGAGCCTCGCGGCAGCAGCATTTGCGTACGGCTTCGTTAGAGATTTGGGGACGGCTCGGCGCTCGGGACGCTGTGATCACGTCGGCAGGAACGCTGCGGTAAAGAGGTGCAGCGTGATGAACCGCTGAAGCATGAGGGGGAGTTTGGGGACAGAGGGTGCAGGCAGAATTCAGGTGGGTGCTACTACACCGATGTACCCCACGGACTTGTTGAGAGGGTACTTAATGGGTACATGTCTTGGTACTGCGTCCCACAGTTAAAACCATTGTGAGGCAAGATAAAAAACAATAAGGGTTTTTAAACACAAACTGTTTATTTAATTTGGAGTTTCCAGATGAATCGTTCTCGGGACGGTACTGCGCTCAGCCCAGACGCACCCGATGGCTTTCTTTTACTGATATGGGAACCAGGGACGCGGGCGACAGAGGGCCGAGAGGTCGGCGTCGGGGGGGTGCTGGGACAGGCTCAGAGCCGTTGTCCATCTTCATGGGGGCATGAGAAAGTTTTCGTGAGCATCCATCACGCAGATACGGAGACGAGCCTTCTGGAGCCGCCCGCTCGCCCGCCGTAGGGTTAGAGGAGGTTGGGCTGAGTATTAACGAGGTTCTCAGAATGAGGCTCCCGGGTTGCGTCTGAGAAATCCAGAGCGGCGAGCTTCCCAGTGTCGGGGAGGTATTTTGGAGGGGTGAGGGTCTGGTGGTCAGGCCCTGCACCCTGTCGCACTGAATCAAGCCTCAGACCGGCGCGCTCAGGAATGCAGGGCTCTGTTTGTTTTGGAGCGTAGCGGCTGCGGTCTCTACCCTGGTTCCTCGTACCGGGCACAACAGTTGACTCATACGCCGAACAGAATGCTGCTTTAAGTGCAGCGTCGGGAGAACCGGGAAAACACTCTTTATATACCTGGCCACTAAGACTGGCTCCATTATCCCCGCACGACGTACGGCTCGGCGGTACAGGGTGCAGCTTGATGAAGCATCGAAGCATGTGGGAAAATTTGGGAATGGAGGCTTCAGGCAGAATTCAGAGGGGTTCAGAGTGCACTACCTCGCTCACCTGACGGACTACACCAATTTTTCTTGAATGGTTCCGATCCTACCTCACAGGAAGGACCTTCAAGGTGTCATGGAATGGGGAGCTCTTTAACTCTCACCAAGTACGCACTGGTGTGCCTCAGGGCTCTGTACTTGGTCCTCTCCTCTTCTCACTATACATGACATCACTGAGCACGGTCATCCAGGCGCATGGTTTCTCTTACCACTGCTATGCTGATGACACTCAGCTTCATCTGTCTTTTGCCCCTGACGACACCACCATCTCAAATCGGGTGTCTGCCTGCCTCACCGACATATCTGTCTGGATGAAGGCCCGTCATCTCAAATTAAACTAAACCCTCAATCCATCACGACCCGACCTTCCAAATTGATGGCGCCACAATCTCCCCTACAGATTCGGTCCGGAACCTTGGCTTCACAATAGACTTCCACCTTAAACTCTCTGATCATGTGATCAAAACTGCCCGTTCCTGTAGATTCCTCCTTTACAACATAAGGAAGATCAGACCCTTTTTGACTGAACATGCTACCCAACTGCTTGTCCAAGCCCTAGTCCTATCCCGGCTTGATTATTGTAATGCGCTACTTGCCGGTATCCCAGCGTCAACAATCCGACCTCTTCAACTAATTCAAAACTCTGCAGCCCGACTTGTGTTTAACCCCCAAGAACTCATGTCACTCCTTTACTCACTTTCCTCCATTGGCTTCCTGTAGCTGCTGCATTCAGTACAAGTCTCTGACTCTACCATACAGAACCATTTCTGGATCTTCCCCCTCCTACCTTCACCCCATCTTTCCTAAATACACTCCGACCCGTTCTCTTCGCTCCGGCGATGATTGCCGCCTGACGATTCCACCTCACCGAGCAGGTAAGTCTCACTCCGTGGCGTCCACCACTGCAAAATGGTGGAATGCTCTTCCCAAATCCGTCCGTAAGGCAGAATCACTGAACAGTTTTAAAAAATTACTAAAGACACATCTCTTTATCAAATACCTGTTGTAAAAAAAAAATAAAAAATTAAAAAGGGGTGGGGGGTGGGGGGGGGCGTGGCATCGAATAACATTCAGCTTTGATGAATTTACAGTATAGTTGGTTTTCTTCATAGCTTCTGACTTGTGGTGTTCTCATTTGTAAGTCGCTTTGGATAAAAGCGTCTGCTAAATGACTAAATGTAAATGTAAATGTACCTCATGGACTTGTTGAGAAGTTGAAGGGTACTTGTCTTGGTACGACATCCCACAATTTATAACCATCATATGTGAAGGTTGAAGGCTGTGCTGTGTTAAAGATAACAAACAATAAGTGTTTTTTACACAAATAATTTATTTAATTTAGAGTTTTCGGGCCAATCGTCGTTGGAACGGTTTGTCTTTCTTTTATAGATATAGGAACTGGGAATTGGGGACGCAGTGTCGGGAGAACCGGGAAAACACTTTTAATATACCTCGCGACTAAGACTGGCTCCATTATCCCCGCACGACGGCTGATGACCGAACGACTGTGCAGTTTGGTCGGAAACACGCTCGTCGCCGCCGCCGTGTCGAATCTGAACAAATCGGAGTGTTTTAAAGCCAGGAACAAGCGGGGTACGTGGTCAAAGACAAGAGGCACCGGTACGAAAGGGGAGCGCGGTATCTCCATCTGAGTCCCTGGATAAATTTGCGGCGGGAGGTTTATTTTGTCTGTGTCAGCAAACAGCGGCACAATCTCCCAGAGAAATGGGCTTTGTGTCTGAGGCGGTCCCAGATGGACAGACCACACATCTGCTTCAATCTAAAACGTCAGGCTCGCGAAGAAAAAGCACACAGAACAAGTGAAAGCCAATTTCCAGCACCCCTACGCCTCGCCACGCCGTCCACCCGCCCGGCCGTCCCCTCCCGCAGACGCTGTTTGCTTTGGCCGGCCGCTGAATCCGAGCACTCAAGCGAAGAGCTTGTTATGAAGACACTGAGACGGTGCGGGGGGAGGGGGGGCTGGATGGGGGGGGGGCTAACAGGGGTGTAGATTAGTGATCCCGTTGCCAGACAGGTAAGTCCGTTTAGGTGCGGAGGTGGAGTTTGCTTTGGACCGGGATTACAAAGAGCGCGCTGTTCGGCGACCAAACGAAACACGCGACGCTCCGAGAGCCGAATGAAGCCGACATTGTGTTCGGCACAAACCGCGGCCTGTGCGGCTCCCCGGGATTTTGTTTTGCGCGAAAAAAAAGCACTAAACGATTCGTGCGCGTCGGCCTTCCGTCCAGCAGAAGCTCGGGGGATGTGTGGACGCAGCAAAGAGACGGCTCCACGATGCTCCTCTGTCTCCGCCTGGACCCGAGGGAGAACGTCGGCATAGTGCTCCATCCATCCATTATCTTCCGCTTTATCCTCTACTAAGGGGGGAGGGTTCCTCATGCCCATCAAGGGGAGAACGTCTCGGGCGCTGGGCAGATACACCCAGGACAGGACGCCAATCTATCACTGGACACACACTCACTCACACAGACACACTCTATATGGGGCAATTTGGAGAATTCAATTGACCTTGAGCCATGTTTTTTTGGACTGTGGGAGGAAACCCGAGAAACCCACACGGAGACGGAAGCTGTGGAAAAGCCACCATGCCGCCCTGGCATAGCGGACAATACCAACGCATCAGAATCAGAAGAACAACCGACTGTGGCGTGATTGTTGGTGCCAGACGGTCTGAAGTAAAGTGAGAGGGACACGTCCAATTCTGAAGATGTTTTCACTACCAAGTATTTCTGAGACGACGGCTTCTGGAAATCAGACTCCCAATGCATTCGGAAAACATAAGCATAAGTCCAAGGAGCGGCGCTGAGGATCCGAGTTCCGTTGCGTGGTTTCGGATAAAAAGACAAAAGAGTCGCCGTTCCAGTCGGTGGATGAGCATCCTGTCCAGCTGGAGGACGGAGAACCTCCCTCATCAGCAGCAGCTTTCAGGAGGAGACGTCTCCGCATTTCTCCTCCATTGTCCAACTTCTCCAGATCCCCCTCCCCCGGCTTTAAACCTGCGCTGCCGCTGGCAAAGGTGTGCCAAGTGGGTTCCAGCTCCAAATTACAGGTCTTATCCCGTCCTGCCTGTCACTGGAGGGAACGTCTGGTTCTCCATGACAGGCTTTATGAGCACGGATGAGCCGAAATCACAGGGATGGAGAGGGGTGGAGGTATGGTGCATCACAGTCCCAAAGCGTGTACCAATCTCGTTTAATTAATTGAATACTGTTTAAATAGTGGGCGGCACGGTGGCTTAGGGGTTAAGCATGTTCTCCTCTCAGCGCTGGGGATTCCAGGTTCGAATCCCAAGCTGGGTGGAGTTTCCATGTTCTCCCCGTGTCCGCGTGGGTTTCCTCCCACAGTGCAAAAACATGGATCAAGGTCAATTGAATTCTCCAAATTGCCCCATATAGAGTGTGTCTGCGTAAGTGAGTGTGTGTCCAGTGATGGATTGGCGTCCTGTCCTGGGTGGATCTGCCCAGCGCCCGAAACATTCTCCCCTGGAACCCTAGTGCAGGATAAAGCGGAAGACAACAGATGGATGGATGTTTAAATAGTAAAGCCTGCCTGGTGCCAGCAATCATGCCACAGCCGAAAGCCCTTCCTTCCTTTGGCTCTTTCCTAGTATGACGTAGGCAGAAGGTAATTCTGGGTGTAGCCAGCTCTAGGAGTTCTAGAGGGGGTATGTACCGTCTGGGCCTGTCTTCCGTATTCCGGAATGTTAAAGGCAGCTGGAGCACTCGCAGGTACCTCCCACGCACCGCGGCGTTCTGATGGACACCCCCGACGTTCTCCTTAACATAAAGCAAATCATCCTGAGTAACAGATCAAAGGACGTTCAGGTGGATGGACGCTCTCCGGGGCCCGTTTCGCAAAATGCCTCTAATTGGCTGCACGCTCGATGTTCCTCTAACAAATGGACTCCAAAGATCGTTAGCCCGCAACCTCAGCGCCCCCTGATTTATGACGCCCATAAAGTACAGCGGCCCATGTGCATGTCAATGACGCAATTGGGGGGGGGGGGTAAAACTGCTGACCAACATATTTGCAGAAGCAAACACATTGTTTATTACAAATTCCTGGGGTTGTTTTAAGGGCGGGCGGTGGGAGGGGGAGGGGAGGGGTTGATGATGAGAGAAAGAGGCAGGAGCTCGCGATCCAAGTAATATTATTAAATATTAAATGTAGAATGAAGGGGGGGGCAGCACGGTGGCTTAGTGCTTTAGCATGTTCTCCTCTCTGCACTAGGGATTACGGTTCGAATCGCCATCTGGGTGGAGTTTGCATGTCTTCCCCGTGTCTGCGTGGGTTTCCTCCGGGTTCTCCGGTTTCCTCCCACAGTCCAAAAACATGGATTAAGTCAATTGAGTTCTCCAAATTGCCCCATATAGAGTGTATGTGTATATGAGTGAGTGTGTGCCCAGCGATAGATTGGCGTCCTGTCCTGGGTGTTTCTGCCCAGCGCCCGAATCGTTCTCCCCTGGATGGGCATGGGGAACCCCACCGCGACCCTAATGGAGGATAAAGCGGAAGATAATGAATGAATGAATGAATAAATGAATGAATGAATGAATTAATGGATGGAGGGGCGGCACGGTAGCCTAGTGGTTTGGCATGTTCTCCTCTCAGCAGTTCGAATCCCCATCTGGGTGGAGTTTCCATGTTCTCCCCGTGTCTGCGTGGGTTTCCTCTGGGTTCTCCGGTTTCCTCCCACAGTCCACAAACGTGGCTCAAGGTCACTTGAATTCTCCAAATTGCCCCATATAGAGTGTGTCTGTGTGTCCAGCGATAGATTTGCGCCCTGTCCTGGGTGTATCTGCACAGCGCTTAAATAGTTCTCCCCTGGATGGCCATGGGGGAACCCCCCCCTCCCTCCCTGCCCCCTGCAACCCTAGTAGAGGATAAAGATAATGGGAAGAAAAAGGAAGCCTGTTTAATTGTGCCGTGCGATACGGACGTGACCGAATGAACTACAAACGAACCAGAAGTGGACGGGACCCTTCTTGGCGTCCCGTCGGTGGAACGAGAAGCTCCGATTCGCAGGATGTTCCTCTAAACGCTCGTATAGTTTTTTTTTTATAAGACAAAAGCGGCGCAGCAGCCAGGAAAACCGCCGTTTCCTCTGAGCACTACAAAGGGCATAATTTGAAGACTTCAAGGCTTTAGCTTCGTTATCAAAGAGCCTCCCTTTCTCTCGCTTTAACGATCAGAACTTTGTTCCAGATTAAATGGGATTTTCCATAAAAGCCACGGTAAACACACACTTCCCTGGCAAGCGCTTCCTCCCCATAATTTCAGGCAGCTTTGCCTTTATGGTAACCAGTCAGCTATAAAGTGTGGGGTGGGGGGGGGGGGGATCTGCGCCGCCCGTCCTGTTGTTTTTTGACTTTCTCGAGAGCTTGTTTTGGAGCCTCATAGGTTCTCCCGCTCACCGGCGTACCGCAGCGATACGGACCCATCGCCCCCAAAAACATGATATTTTAATGATTCTTAAATAACTGATCCCAGACTAGGGACAGCTTAGTGGTTTGGCATGTTCTCCTCTTGGCGCTAGGGATTCCCAGTTCGAATCCCAATCTGGCTGGAGTTTCCATGTTCTCCCCGTGTCCGCGTGGGTTTCCTCCGGGTTCTCCGGTTTCCTCTCACAGTCCAAAGACATGGATCGGGGGCAATTGAATTCTCCAAATTGCCCCATATGGGCATTGGGAACCCCCCACGACCTAGTAGAGGATAAAGAGGAAGATAATGGATGGATGGATGGATGGACCGCTATGTCGACGTTCTCCTAATGAACTACACACGAAAAATTGGCGTCCCGTCGGTGGAACGAGAACCTCCCATTCGCATGTCAATGGTCATGGGGAACCTTAGTAGATAATGGATGGATGGACCTGAAACTACAGATTCCAGCAGCAGTGATGACTTCTGACAATGGCTCTACAGATTAGAACGATCCGTCGCTCTTCTTAGACATAAAAACACATCCCACCAGTTTCAAAGCTCACACCCCGGTTCTCCACGAGTTCAGTCTCCAACCTTCAGAACCGTCCATGCAGACCTCGCTCCCTGCCCGGCTCCAGGAGTCCGGCTCCAAGTACAATTCAAAAAAAGGGATCGCTGGCCTTTTCATTCCCGGTTTCAAAGAACCTGATCAATAGAGCATGTTCTGCACACGGATCCCACAAAGCCTGAAATGTATGTAAACTTTTGTTTTACATCCAGGTTCTTTGGAATCCACTTCAAATAGCGGGCACTTCAAACACATGGCGCCCCCCCTCCCGACTTTGATCTTTGGTGTGAATGCAATGAAAGTTACGTTGCATAAAAATTTTAAAAGCGGAGCGAAAAAATAAAAAAATAATAAAAAAAAAAGAGGGAGAAAGAAACAAGAGGTTGGCAAGGAAACTGGACCGAAGGAGCCGAGGCAAGAGGTTCTCCGGTAGTCCGGACCAACCTCATTAAAGCACAATGTGTCTTTAGAAGTCAAACAATCGATCGGCTGCTGAGGCCGCCACGCGCCGCGCCGCACCGCACCGGAGTCCTGCGGCTTCAAAGACGCCGGCTGAAGGAGATAAATCAGGAATCCGCAGGAACGTCCAAGTTTTGGCGGAGACGGCGGAGCGGGAAGTGTGGCGGGGAACAAATGATGATCCGAGTTCTATGACAAAACGACAGCCACCGCGGTCACGGAGACGTCATCCCGGTCGTGGCCGCGGCTCAAATGCTAAACGTTCCCCGCGGGACGCGGAACCGAAAGCGATGGCATGTTGCTTTTTATGGACTCTGTGTGAGGTCCGCCCGAGACGTGATATATGTGCTGGTTCTGCGGTCACAGTGCTGACAGACCTGTTCTCCGTTTGGGGGGCGAGGTGGGTGCAGCCCCACGGTCGTCCAAAAAGACACAAAAGTATAAGGACGCACCCCGTTTTGCATGTTTATTGGTTCCAGAGTTTGGTGTGGAAGAACCCTCGTCTGAGATTCTGAGCCAGGTTCTCCAGAGCAGAGAACGAATTAAGGAGCTCAAACAGGGTTACGTGGCACCTTCTCGTTCATTACTGGGTGCAAACGCAAACGCAAAAAAACCCTGGAGGCAGGTGGAGCACCGGAGAACCTCCCCACTGGGTCGATTGGCTCTCCCTTTGCGCCTAAAACTACCCCAAGGTTGGGAGACCGCGCACCACAATGGCGATGAATTGAACCTCCAGCTGGAGTCCACCTGGACGCGAACATCCAAACCGGCCCGCCTGGCGCCAACAATCACACCAACGTCAAAGCCCAAGGCCGGTAAGATCGGATCATCACCGACCCCGTGAGCCGGTTCCTGATGAAGTTCCGAGCGAGCGGTGTAGCGGCGGTCAGCGCACGTTAAATATTCAGCAGTAGATCCTGGGTGTCTCTCTCTTCGTGGGTCCATTAGAGGAAAATAAAATAATGATAAGCTGCTGAATTTTTACTGCACCATTAGGGGGGGGGGGGGGGGGGGCATCCATGACCCACTTTCTGCCCTCGCACCTGATCCAGATTCAGCACTTCGTCGCTCGTTCAGGCTGGAACTCTGACTCTGACTTTTTTTTTGTGTTGAAAAATTGTTTCGCCATCACTTTTGCCGAGCGTGCACTTTGGAATCAGAACGCAAGTGGAACTGAGCGAGAGCGACAGAGGGTCACCGGGCTGTCAATCACACTGTGTGTTAGCCATCCACATGGCGACGGGTTTGAAGGCGGGACGTTCCAGGTGAAAGTGTCATGACGGAGCGAATCATTGACCTCACAATCGCACAATGCACCTCCGACCAACAGGGTGCACCACCCCCCCCCCCCCCCGTCACAGGGGGCTTGAAGAAGCTTCTCTGACTCGGAGGTTCGGCCGAATTGAAGATTAAATTCAAAGTAGCTGAAGCCCCTGCTCATTCATACCGTCATCCAATCAGCCAATCGTGATGCAGCGGTGGAAGCCACGTGATTGGCTGATTAGTGATTTGCATAATGACGTACTAATATCATCAAAAGAAACTCGAAAACTAAAAACGGCAAAGGACAAAAAAACATCGTGAGTGCCCCCCCCCCC
>JAFMOD010000434.1:231486-305247 GCA_019802435.1 Corydoras maculifer
CATCGCTTCATCGCGGCGTCGGGTCCGAGACGCCACCGGCCCTCCATCCTCCAAACGTCAACGAGGTGGAGCGTCAGACGAGGCGGAGGCCGGATCTGCAGAGGGTGAGAACAAAGTTTGTGTGATGAGAATGATGAATGAACAAAAAACCATATCATATCCATCAGATCCGCATGTGTCGATAGTCATGAATTTGGGTCTGAAACCGGCTGGAAATGAGGCACGGCGTCGCCGAGCGCCTCACACAGACTCTGACTTGAGCTGCCAGCACATGAGTAATTAGAATTGGCCCTGTGTGTCAGAGTGAGAGAAGGCTGCAGACACACACTTGCACTTACATATTCATCTTTTCTGTTCATTCCGGCGGCACCACTGGCGACATCCTTCCCTCCTGCTCCATCTTGTACTGGATTTACGCCTCCTGACTCACAGAGCCAGACACGGAGGCAAGTGTTACTAATATGTGTTTCTATATTCAGCAGATTTGTTTTTTTATTTATTATTTTTTTTATTCCCGCTCGTCTGATGGAAGGTCGCGCCCGTCAGTGTCGGAGCTGCTTTTTGAGAGGAGCAGCCGCCTTGTGTTGGTCACATTAATTAGCTGATCATGACATAATGCATCACACGTACGTCGGAGGTGTCCAATTATGCCAAATATTTCAATGCGGTACAAATGTGTTGACAGAAAGAAATCCGGCAGGACAGGCTGCGATTCCAGGAAAGTAAATTATTTACAATCGTTGTGAATTTATTCAAAACTAATTACAGAAATAGTGACGCCTTCAGATACAGAACGAAGAATAACGGTGCAGGAGGTCTGCCAACCTGAATACGCCGTTAAACAGGGTTCATTAAAAATACTTTTTTAATTAGTGGCCTTGACACACAGGATAATAAATCTTCATTATTATTAATATTATTATTATTATTATTATTACTATATTATTAGCATATTAAATATGGTGTTTTTATATTCTTGTTAAAGATATTTGCAAAATGGATGAAGCTGATGTTATTAATAATAATAATAATAATAATAATAATAATAATTATAATAATAATAAGGTATTATAAAAATAATTCATGTATTAAGATATAAAACTAACTTTAATGTAATTTTCCTTTTTTTATAAATAAACTATAGAAATATAAATTCATTGTTAATATTTAAATGTACTATTTCAATCATAACTTTTTTTTTTTATTTTTTTAAAGGAAATCAGTAGAAGAATGGAAAACGTCGACATGCTTTGATGGTAAATTAAATATGACGTCAGAGGGCGACGTTTTGTGGAAAACATTTTTTTGCATCACATTTTATAGCTTGAAGATCTGTTTAATCACAACAATAATAGTAATAATAATAATAATTATTATTATTATTATTATTGGTGGTTTGATTATAATCGCAATTTATTGGTTTATATTTTTATAAAATAAATTTTAAGTGCAACATGCAATTGATGAAATTTAAGTTTTAATCCGTAAGGATTTTTTTAAATATTATTAGTGGAGTATATTATATTATTATTAGAGTATAAATAAAAAAGCTGCTGCAGAACCATTATGTTCCAGTAGATGGCGGTGAACAGCGCGGTTGTATTGCCGCTGGACTTGAAACGAACAGTGAGTCAGAGGAGCACACTCTATCAGAACCGAACCCCATCAGAACCGAACCCCATCAGTGAGCTGCAGCATGTTCCACTCGAGTGGATGTGAATCAGAATCCACGTTCTTTAAAGAACTTGAGCGTTCTCTGTCCGGATTCGGGGTGAGCCTTTAGTCTGAATAATGTCTCTTTGGCTCTGCAGTTTGGGGAAGGCCCTTTCCTGTCCTAACATGACTGTGGACGGTGGACAAAGCAAGGTCTGAAGTCCACCCAACACTGGAGCGGAGACTGTGGGTTGAACGCGGTGGCCCAGCATCGGTGTCTGACCTCACGGACGCTCTTATGGATGAGTGGGTGTAAAATTCCACAGACACACTCCAAAATCTTGGAGAAAGCCTTCCAAGAAGACAGAAACATAAAACAGCCGCCTGCAACTTTAATCTTTTCTATCCCCCCCCCCCCCACACACACACACAGGGTCACATGACTATAGAATTAAGTTAAAGGTGATAAAATAAAACTCTTGTTTCTTTCGACGCAAATCAGAATGAGAACGAGACACCGCTTTACACAGAGGGAGGGACAGGAGGGACGGGGGGGACGGGAGGGACGGGGGGGACGTGGACGGAACGCAGGACGCCCCCTGCGATGGCGACTCTTTCGTTCTCGGTCCACAAGAGCGAATCGACCGGCGGACCCTGCAGGAGGAAGGATCTGGAGCTCAGCCCTCGGGCCTTTGTGCGAGTCTCAGAATGTGAAATAAAGAGAAGCCAGGTCGTTTGAAAAGACGAGTGCGAGCGACAATGCCGCCGGCCATTTTTGTTTCCCATCCTCGGCGCTCTTTCAAAGGCGCTTGTTCCTCGATAAGGTCCAGAAGTGCACTCGCGACCTGCCGCCGGGAACCTGTGGGAACGCCATCCACTCTCTATCACCGGCGTTGTTTTCTGTTTTTTTTATCCCCCCGAGCGCCGGACCGGGGTGTGGGAACAGCGTGCCGTCGGTGGGCTGCCGCCGAGCGATAGCATTCACAACCCGGGGGCCGCAGCACAGAGCATTCAGCCCGGAGCAAAAGCAAAGGCCTAGAACCGAGGCATTGTGCACAGAGACGGACAATATACAGCAGACCCCCGTCTGCCTACAAAGAAACACGGAGAGGCCCGATAGCATGGGCCTGGCAGGGTGCAGTGCGGTGTGTGTGTGTGTGTGTGTGTGTGTGTGTGTGTGTGTGTGTGTGTGTGAGTCCAATGTGGGGGGTTGGACTGCGAGTGTGGATTCGTCAAAGACAAACAAAAATAATTCAAAACTAAACAGAAAAAGTCCCAACCACGAATCAGAACCCACTTTGAAAACAAACTATAAAGTACGGTTTACGGTCAGCGGGTCGGCACCGGGATCACAGATCACCACAGAAACCGTTTCCCCGTCGCCACAAGGTTGCGCACCTTTTATCTGCTTAAATAGAGAGACATTAAGCGCACGGCGATGAAACGACGGCGTCTGTAACCAGCCATCCGACGTGCGTTGACCTTTAAACACAAACACAAACACAAAGAACCGCAGAATGACGGAGAAACCGACTCGGCGGCGTTTTAGGAGCCGAACACAAAGACTCCGCATGCCGACTGATAATGAGGAGGAGATTTTTGCGAGTGCTTGAAGGTTCCATCATTCTAAAGGACGAGAGTCTCGGTTTCCACGACGAGAAGCAGAAAAAAGTACTGAGACACCAACATATTACACACACAGAAACAGCACACACACCTGCTCTGTGGACTGAAACAGAGACGGGCCTTCCCCAAACTGTTTTCACGGTGTTGACAGCTTACTGTTGTCCTGATTTTAACAGCAGGGCCGAGTGACTGAAAATTACGGGTCATAATGAGCTGTATTGAGGCCACGGTGTGCCAACAGTTTGGGGAAGGCCCATTACTTTTTTCCCCTGATGTGCAGTTTGCACCTCCGGCATGAATTGGAACCTCGATTTTCAGCCAGGCTTTGTTATCAAACATGCCCTCTTGACTCTGAGCTGCATTAATGCCACACTGTGCCAACAGTTTGGGGAAGGCTCATCACTTTTAATTAACGATGTGCAGTTTGCACAACATGGACACCTCCCGCATGAATTGGAACCTCGATTTTCAGCCAGGCTTTGTTACCCGGCGTGTCGGACTGAGGCGTCCTCGTGACTCGGGGTATTCGGGTGACGTCGGGGCGTCCGCATACTTCTGGCTTTGTTTACACACGCCGCCGTTTTGCGATTCCATCCGGCCGAATTGATTACCGTTTACGGCGCATCCGTCGAGGCGACCGGCGTCCCGTTTATTTATTTTAAAAAATCAGGCTCGAGGCGCCAGCCACCACCCACAGCGGCGCCGCGGCGCATGGGGTAAATTAGTATTATGATTTTAGCGGATAAATAGCCGTCGCATCTAATTAATCCGGCACATCACAGGGGGATGTGACACCATGGGCCAGAGAGATCAAGGGGTGCACATCAAAGCCAGCACCACTGAGGGGGCTTCTACTGAGGCCACACACACACACACACACACACACACACACACACACACACACACTTGTTTATTTGTGTGTGCAGTCAGTAAAGCACAGCCAGGAGAATGCCGGACGAGGCGAGTTAATCCCTCGGCACAGATTTAAGGTGCGGCGCATCATCAGCACGACCCCTAATTAGGCTCCCTGTTTAGGGGGAACTGGTGACTCGTGGATCAAGCGCATGCCCCCAGACGTTCTGATCAATGTGACATGAAGGAGCGTGTCCGAAAACCTAATGGCGTCTGCGAGACGCCGAGAACGCGCCGGGAGTGCGGAACACGGGCTTCGCGGCGAATATGTGCCGTGCCAATCACGCGGCGGCGAAGGCGGGGAGACCGCATTCTCATATTTGTCCAAATAAGTCATTTCGGATGCCATTTACCTTTTTCATTATGAGCTGTAATCTGCACGCCGCCGCCGCCGCCGCCACGAGGACCCTCCACCGACCGCCGGGCGGAGGTAAAGGTTATCCGAATATGAAACAGCAGCCGGAGACGTGACGTCACAGACGAGCAGAGGGGAGGCCGAGGATCACCATGAGGACAAAGAGCTGGGAGGAGGTTGCGGCAACACACACACACACACACACACACACACACACATTTTGTAAAAAGCATAAATACTAGTTTTCGATTCCACCATAAAACCAAATGTTGTTGGTCCCCACAGTGCTATCAATACATCTGTTTCACACACACACACACACACACACACACACAGTTATCCTACTAATGCAACTCTATCTACCAACTTTACAGAAACAGTTTGGGGACGGCTCCAAATGAGCTCTGACCTCAACCTAATCCAGCACCTGTGGGATGAATTAGTACTGAGACTGTGAGCCCAGTCTTCTGCCCCAACATCGGTGCCTGACCCCACAATACCCCGCACATACACCACTCCAAATCCATGTCCACAGAAAAGGTTATAGATTCCTAAAAGAGGACCGGCTTGAATTGGGATGCTGGAAAGGTGTGGGAGTCCCAATGCTTTTGTCCATTCCTTCTGAACGCACATGCCGGGAAATTTGAAGGTCGAGACAAATCTCAGTGCCGCCACAGAGTCGACTCTGAGTGTACGACGGGGTTCAGGTGGTGGCGCAGCGTACCCGAGTAACACCCCAAAAAATAATGACCACTGAGCTAAAGGCCCGCTACTTCTCCTTGTCAAAAGGAGCCAGTGGAGGTGGATCGGGCATTTGGTGAGGTTGCCCCCTGAGCGCCTCTCCAGGGAGGTGTTTCAGGCAAGTCCAGCTGACCCCAGAAGACCCCGGGGAGGAAGACCCAGGACATGCTGAAGGGGTTATATCTCCCAGGCTGGGAACGCCTCGGGGTTCCCTCAGGTGAGCTGGTGGAGGTAGCTGGGGTGAGGGAAGTCTGGGCCTCTGTACTTGGGCAGTTGCCCCGGCGACCCGAACCCCGGACAAGATAACGTCATAAAATAATCTCTAATAATCCTTTAAATCCCAAAACTCAAACACACCTCAGCGAACCCTCACGGGGTTCCCCATGCCCATCCAGGGGAGAACATTTCAGGCACTGGCAAGATACACCCAGGACAGGGGGCAATCTATCACTGAGCACACACTCACTCACACAAACACACTCTATATTTGGCAATCCAAAAAAATTTGGAGAATTCAATCGAACTTGATCCATGTTTTTAGACTGTGGGAGGAAACCGGAGACCACGGAGGAAACCCACGTGGACATGGGGAGAACATGGAGACTCCCTAACGCTGAAGGGAGTAGCCACGTGCCACCCCCCCCACCCCCCCGAAAATAGCGAGGGATAAAAGGGGAGAGGAGGAAGCGTCTCTTTGTTCTGCACAGATCACTGAGGGACCGAAACGAGGGGACGTCCTGCCAAAGCTGACCACATATTTACTGTGTACTGCTGGCCGTTGCACATGTGGTTTTCACATACGCCCCCCCCCCACATCCCCCGTTAAATCATCTGTGGTCCCCGGGCTCCTCTCCCGATGTACACCGCCTTGGCCTCGCCGCCGCGCCTTCAATCTTTCACGCTGAAGACGGGCATCTGCATGAAATAGCGACGGCCGCGGCGGACCCCACGTTTACGGCCCCTGGATCCGTTTCCCTGTTTTCTTTATCTCCCTCTTTCCATTATGGAGAGTTTCCCCATCTCCCCACGCGCACCCCGGCCTCTGGTCGTTAACTGGTACTTCGGCGGGGCGTTGCCGTTAGCAACAAACGATTAAAGGCATCTCATAGGACGTTAGAAATGCAACTCCAGGTTAACGTGGCTTTAATGGACGGCTGCATCCCAAATCGCCCGCTATGTACTACATAGGGAGGCGATGAAACGGCTGGTGTGTCCGCATACGCAGCGGAACATCGCGGGACGGGAGAAGGTCCAATAACGTCATGATGATGAAGAGAAGAACTTTAAAACTTTAACACTGAGGTTACGACGTACGTTTTATTTCATTATTTCATTTTTGCTATTAAATTTTTATATATGCTGCTATAATATATATATATATTCATTCATTCATTCATTATCTCCCGCTTATCCTCTATTAGGGTCGCGGTGGGGTTCCCCATGCCCATCCAGGGGAGAACGTCTCGGGCGCTGGGCAGATAGACCCAGGACAGGGCGCCAATCCATCGCTGGGCACACACTCACTCACACAGACACACTCTATAGGGGACAATTTTTTGAGAATTCAATTAACTTGATCCATGTTTTTGGACTGTGGGAGGAAACCGGAGAACCCGGAGGAAACCCACACAGACACGGGGAGAACATGGAAACTCAACCCAGATGAGGATTCGAACCGGGAATCCCTAGTGCTGAGAGGAGAACATGCTAAACCACTAAGCCACCGTGCCGCCTTATATATATATATATATATATATATATATATATATATATATATATATATATATATATATTTCTTTTTAATATTATTATACATTTTTTTGCCTAATGTAATATTTAAATACATTTAAATACACAAAGGGTGCACTGGGTCCGTAAAACGGAATTTCGTGTACATTTCATGTACCGCTGTTCATGTTACTTAAATGACAAATAAGTCTCCTTGAATCCTTATACACACACACACACACACACACACACACACACACACACACACACACACACAGCCGTAGCTCGAGAACCGACTCCCAGCATGCCATCTCAAAGTGAGATTTCCACCGACACCAATTGGCCGTGACTCTCGCGGTTGTGAAGATGAACCGTGCTGCTCTGGCAGCGTGAAGAAGAAAGGATGCTGCCATGTGCCTCGCCCGGGGGCTGCCTTTTTATTGGCAGCGGGTTTGAGAACATTAGACAATGAGCGAGCAGTCAGATGACAGCCGCGCAGAACACGATGCTGCGGCGTCATTCTGCACTCCTGCAGGCGTCGCACTCCTCATTACCAAAACCACACCGTCACGTTGCCCCAACACTTCAGTTTCTGAGGGGTGTGCATCCTCCACCATACAGCCCAGATCTGGCCTCTCGCACTTTTGAGAGGTTTTTTCGGGGGACCCACTGTAAAGTCGCACAGTGAGGACCTGGCTCCGTGAACGGCACGAGAGGCGGAACCAGATTACATGCCATCGTTTTAGGGTGATGTAAAGTCGATGAAGACGAAATGTATCGAAAAATCGGTGGTGTAATCAATTATTAATATTGTCACCAAATTTCCACCATTTAAAATAAATATATCCAGAGAAAAAACAATATGAGGCTTGACTGTACGAACCGCCCTGCGGCAGAAAAACACGTGGTGCCAATAAAACCCAAAGAAAGTCGATGGACGGGCAGATGAGCACATTTAAAAAAAAAAAAAACTTCCTGTGTATTTAAACATTTGACTCGGCTCAGACTACGTCGACGTCGCCACCGCGGCGCACCGGAGGGTTTAAACAGCACCAGATGCCCCGTAAGTGCCTGAGCCCCCTGTATACCTCACCGCCCAAAGAACCTGAGTTCTTAAATACCAGAAGTAAAAGACTACAATTGACCCCTGCTGACCCCTGGGAGATATTTCCAAATTGCATTCCGGCACGGATGAGGCACGCGTGTTTAGTCTAATTTGGGCTGTTTGGCCCATGGCGTCTCTGTCTTCTCTCTGCTTTTCTGTCATTTTTTAAAAATTTTTTTTACCTCTAGCCACAACTGCAGAGATGACGGGACAGGAACCGATTTACCGTTCGGCCATCGTCTACGACCGACGAAAGAGTCACGGAACAAAAGTTACGTTTACATTACCCTTTAATTCAAAGCGACTTACAAATATCCCAACTTGGTCGGAGTCAGAATGCAGGGTTGATGCAGCGCCCCCTGGAGCTATAAGGGGTTAGGGTCTCACTCAAGTACCCACATTGGTAACTTCAGTAGACCTGGGATTTGAACCCACAACCTTCAGGTTGACGCCCACAAAAACATTACTGAGAACACTTAGAAGCAGCGGCAGGTTCCACCGAGATTAGAACTCGGATCACTGGATTCAAAGACCAGAGTGCTAACCATTACACCATGGACCCGCCAATGGTTTGTCAAGGAACATAGAACAAACCAAGCGTGATCCAGTGAAGCTCCTCAACATCTGGATCCTTACATCGGGATTAAATGGAGCAGAAGTGAAAGGGAGGCTACACGACAAGATACAGATGTTCCAGACGTCGGTGTGAAAATCCGCCAGCGGCGACATAATGACTCCGCCTCTCACGCAGTGGAGGTGCAGTGCTGGGTGCAGAGGTTCACAAATCGGGGGAACAGACATGTGTTTCATCGAAAAACCTAGCGTTAGGTAGCGTCATTAAGATGTGAGACTTTAAAAAAGAAGCGAAAATAAACCCACGGTTGGTTCCTCCAGGTGAGACAGCACCCACTCCTCTGGAAAAAGCTTTCAAAAGGACTTTGGACAAGATTCAGAAGAACATTCACAAGGTCGGACACCGATGTCGGACCAGAGGTTCTCCATCTCCCCACAGAGAGTGTTGAGGGTCAGGGTTCTCCAAAATGTTCCCAACCAAAGTGGTGGCAACGGAACCAAGTGTGTACCTCATCTTATTGTCCATCCATTATCTACTGCTTAATCCTCTACTAGGGTCATGGGTGGGTTGTCCACGTCCATCTAGGGTTAAATGTTCCGGGCGCTGGGCAGATACCCTCAGGACGGGGCGCCCATCACTCACTCCCACAGACACTATAAGAGGCAATTTTAGAGCAGCCAATTCACCTTGAACCCATGTTTTTGGGCTATGGGAGGAAACCGGAGAACCCGGAGGAGATCCAGGTGGTCACAGGGAGAACGTGGAATCTCCAGCGAGATCGGGATTGGAACCCGGATCCTCGTTTGACGAGAACGGCCTCAGCGATCGTGAACAGAACGCCAACACGAGAACGGCGAGCTGCTGGCTGCGTCACCGTGTGTTTAACCTCCGGCTCCGCGACGCCCAGTTTCACTTTCAGCTCAACACAATAGGAGCGCTGCCTCCTCGCCGGGTCGGGATGGGGTGTGTGTGTGAGAGTGTGTGCGTGTGTGGGGGGGGTGGGTTCTGTAGACGAAGCCGGCGCTCTGGTACCGCTGCTGTAGCCCAATCTGACATTAACGAGTGGTGCGAGATCGGCTGATTTAGAGCGACGGCGGCCTCCTGCGCCAGACGAGGAAAAATAAATGCGAATAATAGATCTCTGGGCGGTAATTAGGCGGCTTGTGATTCAACAATGAGGTCATGATCGTGCCTTTCAGCTGGAAAGGTTTGGGCCCGCGAGCACGTCCCGGCGCGGAAAGTCCGGCGGGGCCCGCGGCTCCATGGCAACCCGTTGTTGTCACCTGGGAACGGCGGCGCGAGAGCTGCCCAACCGCCTTCTCCAAACACAGCGCCGCGGTGGATCACCCTGCGCGGACTCGAGTTACCGCGTCCCGCCGTCGTTACGTCCGATCCAGAAGTGCTGAGGAGGAGTTCTGAGTTCTGGACATCCGCCGACGTTCTGAGGATTTAGAACCAGGAGGCCGCGGAGGCCGCGTTCCGTCGGTTGGTTCTGTCGGTTAAAACCGAGCAATCTCTGAAGTACCGCTGCCCATGTGACCACGTTATGGGCAAACGCACCACGTCACCACCGCCCATCAATACACAGAACCAATCAGACGTGTGGACACGCCCCCTTCTTGCTCCATGTCCTCCACCAACCATACAGATTGAGTTTGTAGTTCTATAATTCCAGACTGTAGTCCATCTGTGTTCTGTGTTGTTGTTGTTGGTTCTCAGCACCATCACAGAACAGGTATCATTAGGGTGGTGGATTGTTGATGGCTGGTTCTGCAGTGACACTGATGCGCTGAGGGGGTGTTAGTGCAGCAGTGCTGCTGGAGTTTCATTTAAACACCTCAGTGACACTGCTGGGATAGGACTAAAGCACCCACCCAACAATACCCGCTCTGTGGTGGTACTATTAGGGTTCTGAGCATTAGAACCGAGAACACAGTGTGTTCTGCAGTCAAATCCAATCAAAGATTTTTAAAGTGAAATGTTCTTAAAGGACAGTCTGCTAATTAAAAACCAAGAGTAGTAATTATTAAAATGAAGTATTAAATAAAATGAAGTACACAATTACATTTTACTAAACTACAAATGTTTAAAATTAAATTGTAATGTAAATTATTATGTGGAAGAACTAAAAAATATAAATATAGATTAAAATATGGAATAAAAATTGTAAAGAGGGCGGCACGGTTGGTTTAGTGGTTCAGCATGTTCTCCTCTCAGTGCTTGGGATTCCAGGTTCGAATCCCAATCTGGGAGGAGTTTCCATGTTCTCACCGTGTCTGTGTGGGTTTCCTCCCACAGTCCAAAAACATGGATCAAGGTCAATTAAATTCTCCAAATTGCCCCATATAGAGTGTCTGTGTGAGTGACTGTGTGTCCAGCGATAGATTGGCGTCCTGTCCAGGGTGTAACTGCCCAGTGCCTGAAACGTTCTCCCCTGGGTGGGCATGGGGAACCCGACCCCCGTGACCCAAGTACAGGATAAAGTGGAAGATAATGGATGGATGGCAAAAGTGTAAAGTCAGCTAAACGTCTATAATAAATAAAAAAATAAAAGTCACTCGTCTCTGTCCTCGTTTGGGGTCCACGAGCAGATTCGAACCCTCAGACGGGCTCCAAAATCGGGATACGGCTCCGATGAGATGTCAGGTCCTGAAAGCTGGCGGCTCTTTAAAATGTGGCACGATAATTCCAGCTGCATCATTTTTTTTTTTGGTAGCGAGCGGCGGTGTGGTCTGGCGAGTGGCTGGGAAAATTTCAAAACTAATGTTACGAGGCCAGAGATCCAATAAAACATAAATACAGCGGCGGGGCGCACCATGGCGACGGCTGCAAACAAAGCGCTTTTCTTACAGGCATCAGGCTTTAAGTCGTTAGGAGTCGGGATTATAGATGTAATTATCAGTGTATATTTATCTGGAGAACGTCCCGCCGGCTGGTGAAGCCATAACGCTCGGAATATAAAACCCACTGGTTTGTGGAAGCTACTGGTGGAGTTCACGTGTGGCGTGTCGGGGGTTCTGTGTTTGAGGAACCGGGTGATGGGGGGGGTGTCGCGTCGAAAAGCCCGGTTCACCGAACGAGGAGCTCGACAGACGCCGGCATCGTCACCGTGATCTACAACGTTTATCCAGCTACCGTGACAGAGAACCTTGTGTTTGCAGACCTCCAAGTCGAAGAACACAATTCCTGTAAATATGGAACGACTCAGAGGGAGGTTCTTTTGGGAGTCTGGTGCGGAGCAGCACCATCCCACCGCAGACGGGCGCTTACACGAGGGAAAAACAGAGCCACGCCAAACTCACTGCAGCCAAACGGCTGATTCTTACTGCGCTGGCACTTCCTACAGGAAACTGACAGTATTATGTGACACTCAGGAATGCACACACACACACGCACACACACACACACACACACACACACACACACACACACGTCCAGTAACAATGCAGCCTTTTGTTTAGCACTTAGCACCATAACAGTGACTGTACGGAGTCGGGGAGCATAAAGAACTGAAGTTACTCAGAGGTTTTTATTGCGTTCCGATCTCAACTGACGCCGAAAATAGAACGGAACAGTCAGAACAAAACCTCGTGATGCTTCATTAAATCTGCTGGTCATTAACGAGCATGTAAATTATACACACCGAGACGTCTGACTCTCATTAACAAAGAATTATTAATGAAACGAATCATTATAAAAATTTGATTACTGTTTTAATGAATAATAATAATAATAATAATAATAATATTTATTTACTTCATAATAAATTTCTTAATTATGTAATAATTAAGAAATTAATTATAAGGAATTATATATAATATAATAAGAAATAAGAAATTTATAGAAATAATTAATTCATGTAAATAATAAACAGTCTGCCCAAAAACACTAAATTAATTATTGATCAATAATAGATCAAAGGACCTTAAACCAACAGTTGTTCCACAATTAACCGATCTGATCGTCTGATCAAAACGTTCGGCAAACTGAACATCAACCAACAACATGAACATTTAGTACAATAATTAACAATCAGATCAAACAAATTTAAGCAATTGACCAACAATATACCACAATTCTTACAGAAACACCAACGATTTTCAGCAACAAACCCAACAAAAAAGAGCAAAATCCGAGAATAAACCAACAATTTACACCAATATTCAAAAAACAGACCAATGATAAAAAAAAAAATTAACAATGTCATCAATGTTCACCGACACTGACTGACTCACTAATAACTAATAATAATTAATAATGAATAAAATAAGAGGGACAGGGGAGTGAAGCTCAGTGAGCGGAGCGTAACGTGCAGACGGTCCAGCATTACGTCAGTGGATGGGGGGGGGGGGGGGGGGGGGGGGGGGGGGTTGGTGGGGCGACTCTATACAGTCCAGATGTTGTGATAGCTGTCAGTCTGGCGCAGAAGAGAAGCAGCCAATGAAAAGTAAGCTGAGAGTTATAGTCCTCCGCAGGACACTGATTGAAGTTTTTCCTCCATATATATGTCAGCAGCTTTTAACTTAAGTGAGCTGGACGCTCTGTGAGAGGAACGCGCCTCGGCCGCCAGACTTTTATTAAAATTGGAGGAGGCGCTTTTTTGTTATTTCGTTCCTTGGAAGCCGCGTCCATATTGTTCGATTTCATAAACGCTTTGGAGGCCCGACGCGCAGCGGTCAGCGGCATGGCGGTGTTTTTAAATGATCATCCATCATGTAAGAATAATACAGTTTCCAATCGGGGGGGGGGGGGGATGTGGGCGTGGTCACTCAGGGGTTGGGGTGTTGGATTATCTTAAGAGGGAAGGGGGTTTTAAACTCCAAGTTTACCAAATGATGCCAGTGTGGGCCCTTGAGCAAGGCTCCTAAGCGTCATTGCTCTGTAATTATATATATATATATAAATATATATATATATATATATATATATATATATATATATATATATATATATATATATATATATATATATATTGGCCCTCTTGATCACTGAAGGAGTAAATTAACATCCTTAAAATGAACAAAACACGCGGGAGAACGGAGCGCGTCACCACCGACGAAGCAAAATACAGCTTCCCATGGATCATCACAGCGGCGCCCATCTTCAGTTCGATTGTTGGTAACGGATTTGGCCGCGGAACGCAGTTTGAAAACAAACACGCAGAGAAACATAAATCTCTAGCTGCGTCGGGAACGCTGGATGAGTTTGATCCGTGATTTACGGGACGGCGCCGCGGAGCCAAAGACGAACTCATCCAAACTGAACTCATGATACATACAGTAGCCTTCAAGTTCATTCCGTAACTGATGGATTGGGCTGGGGGGATTGGGGTGCATGGTCCTGCGGGAAATAGACAGGCCTTCCCCAAAGACCCAATACTTCATAAAGAGTACTAGTTGACGACGACCCCATCTTTTTGCTGTCCTGGAGGCAGGATGTAGCAGGAAGACGGCATGCGTCTCTTCACCCTCAGAGCCAGTAGAGGTCGCTGTAGCGGCGTCTAAGAGCAAACAGCTCATCGAAAGACGTAAAGACAAGCAGACACTTTTAATATTGAGATGGAAGCCTGTTTAGGAATCGAACCGGGTTCTAAATGGACAGCCGTCCAAATCAGTCGGTTTATCAATAACGTTCTCCGTTCCTTGCTAACTTCGTGTCCGCGGTAATGCAGAGCAATCGCTCAGGCAGGAGCGTGGCTTCATCAACCCGTAGATTTAACAAGACAGTTCCTTACACGCTCGCTGGCTCCCAGAGGAGCCAAATGGATTTCTCTCAACCGAACACACTTCTCGCCGGGCCCCGGGCTCGTCCCCGAAACCAGATCCTCCGGCCCCGTCTTTGATTTCAGGCCGAAAGTGATCCAAGCTCAATAAACGCTGCCTGAAATCTGGATATCACGCAAACGCCGGCGCGATGTGGAGTAACACGTCTAAATAGCCTGTCAGTTCCTGCCTCGGTTCCCCGGAGCTTCCAGAACCCTCCAGCTGGGACTCATTTCCATTCGTGAGCAGAAATGATACAGCAGAATTACGGCGGCGTTAAACAACGCCAGGACGAGCGGATCGGGACTAACACGTGGACGGACACCACGGGAAACGCCGACTCTCCTGAAGGTCCTTCTGTTTAAAATAAGAACCCATTCTAACCAGAGAGACACTCGATTCTAGGCGATGAATGGGGACGGGTCATCTTGATGTTTTACGTTCTCATTTTAGGACAATCAGAAACAGAGGGCTTCAGCATGCGTCTCATCAGTTTAACAGAACCATGGCGGTTACCGGGTCGGTGCTCGACCCTCTTGGCGATTCCGTTTGGAGCAACTAAACATCCTTAAAAGGAACAAAACACGCAGGAGAACGGAGCGCCGTCACCACTGACGATGCAAAATACAGCTTCCCATGGATCGTCACGGCGGCGCCCATCTTCAGTTCGATTGTCGGTAACGGGTACGCCGGCATTAAACAATGGCGGGACATTTCGGCCGAGCGGACAGGGACTAACACGCGTTCTCACCGAATGGACACCACGGGAAATGCCAACTCTCCTGAAGGTCCTTCTGTTAAAGAAAAGAACCCATTATAACCAGAGAGACATCCTTGGCGATGGATGGGGGACGGTTCGTCCTGACGTGTAAGCGAACACGTTTCACGCTCTATCACGTTTACGGCGGCTTCACGATCTTCAAACCCGTGATGGGAAACTTGTAGACAGAGCACATATTGTTGCTTGAATGCCCCGCCACCCCCTCCCTCCCTTCCTCACCACCAGGACCACCACCTCCCCCCAACGCTACCTCAAACGCACACCCGGCACGTGCACTGTAGGGTGTCTGTTCCACAACAGGAACGAATAAAGCCGGGCCTGAATCATAGGAAATTCATCAAACCTGGTTCTGCGACTCGTGTCTTTCAAGCCCCGTTTCCTCACCATATGATCTCTATAAACCAAATCACTGCTGGCTTCCACGCAGGCAGCCAGGCGCCTGAGGCGGGCACCTAATCAAAGCCAAATGCAAATGACAATAGGAGCAGCGCCGCGGAAGCCAGCAGAACCCCGACTCGTTGGACTCGGCCGGGCGGGACAGACGCTTTCTGTTTGCTCACGTCCGGCAGGGGGGGCGGGTATCGGGTATCGGCGGGAATTTAAGAGAAGCCATTGTTTTATCTTCAGAGGTATAATGACGATGAGACACTCCGGGGACAGGATCAGTCCTTCTGAGGACATTTTATCAGAACCAGAACTTTAACCCACGGAACAATTTCAAACCCGGAAAGATTATCGGCATTGACAGCCTTCATTTAAAAAAGGGATCGTTAAATTCAGCCCCATTATCACAGGTGTCAGACACAGAGGAACTGACCCACCATCTGAGTCCTAATTCATCCCACAGCTATCACTTGATGTTAAGGTAGGGTTTTTTTTAAACCATGTACCAGGGCACGATCATGCCGGTATAGGAGAGGGTCGTCCCCAAACTCCTCCTACCAATAAGAACCCATTTCAACATGTAGGAACAGTTTGGGGAAGGCCCCTTTTCCTACCAACAGGACTCTCCAATCATGGTTTAAATGCTCTGGATGAATAGAAAATATAAACCTTCACCTCACCATCAACATGTCCTATCCCGTCACATTCCATCTAAAAGCTTCAGAGGGGGCAATTATTAACATTATCGTTCCCTACCGTGCAGGAGGTGCAGGGGGTGCAGGGGGTGCAGGGTGGCACCTTCCCTAACCGTCGCTCGGCTGTTAATTGAAGCGATTACGACTCGTGGTTATGGGTGATCGTTAAGGGGAACGCCCCGCCGGCCTGCAACGCTAACGGACGCGGTATTACTCGGAGGCGCGTGGGGACGCCGGGAGCGGCGGGGTTCTGAAGTCGTGCCGTCTGATGCTTTAAAACCCGAAGTGGCTTCATTTCCTTTAATAGCTGTATTTCTTTGACTGCGTCTGCAGGTGAGGCGCTGACGGCCAACTTCAAATGGCAGGAACGCCGTGCTTCATTCAGACGCATGCAAATGGCGCAAAGTGCGTCTGCTGCTTATTATTAGCGATTCTGAAGGAATCCGAGCCGGCGCTGTCAGGAGAGAGGACGCGGCGGCGGCGGCTTCGCTAATGATATCTCTACATACTGTCAGAGTGAAGAACAAACCAATGCCATGATCACAATCACACAAACACAGCGCCGGTTTAAACACACTGATCTGTATATATATGAGATTATTATTATCTGCTTAAATAAATACATACACAATTTTAACGAGATGTTCGTCAAGACAACACGTAGTGTTGCGTTAATGAACCTCCACCTGCGTATAGACAGAGTTTGTTGTACAATTACAGACGAGTCAACAGGCCAGGTTCTGCACCTCCAGAGAACCAAATGTACACCTTCCTAACGGAGCAGTTCTCTAATTCTCGGGCTAAAACCATTATTCTGATCCATCAAGTTTACAAATGGGTCGTGGCGTTTCGACTTTTCTCTCGCAGCAATTTGGATCCGAATGGCTGGGTGGGGTCCGAAGGCGTGGAGGAACCTGGAGACACCTTTCAGCCAGAACGGCGGCCAACACCACAACCATCTGAAAGAGTTCTAGGAACCGTTTATCATCTGGGTTTCTCAACCTGCGGACCTCGAGAGCGCCACCTGGCTCTGACGAAAGCAATCAAGCTATAAAGTACCACCCAGTCCCACTGAAGGTCTGCAGAAGGTCTTCAGTCAAGACAGCCAGAGACCAAGTCAGGAAGGTGAGGGCCAGGAGTTCTCTAATTAACCCTCATGTGGCAGCGGTAACGTCTTCAGAACGGGAACAATCTAATCTCTGTACCTTGGACTGTGGCATGGTTGTTGCCGCCAGACGGGGAGTTTTAATCCTTTATTCATTCATTCATTATCTCCCGCTTATCCTCTATTAGGGTCGTGGTGGGGTTCCCCATGCCCATCCAGGGGAGAACGTCTCGGGCGCTGGGCAGATACACCCAGGACAGGGCGCCAATCCATCGCTGGGCACACACTCACTTACACAGACACTCTATATGGGGCAATTTTTGGGAATTCAATTAACTTGTTTCATGTTTTTGGACTGTGGGAGGAAACCCACGCAGACACGGGGAGAACATGGAAACTCCACCCAGGTGGGGATTCGAACGGGGAATCCCTAGCGCTGAGAGGTGAACGTGCTAAACCACTAAGCCTTAATCCTTTATGTATGTATTAATATAGAGAAACTCTTCCTGTCCATCTGCTTAAGACTTCAGCCGTTCTCATGCCTCATCATTTCGAAATCCCAAACCGACTCCGAAAGCGTCAGACCCGATTCCCGTAATCAGACTTTTTTTTTGTTTTGTTTTGTTTATCAACTTTTCAGTGGGAATTTTTGGGAGCGTTTGAGTTCAATAATGACTAAACCCCGCAGTTAATGAGACTAACGACCTCCAGATTCTGCAGAATGATAATGAAAATAATGCAGGATTGTAAAGTTGACGAGATGCCGGAGATCATACCTTTAGACTAACGAACTGGCGGAGCGGCGCACGTCTGCTGCCGGGTTTGGACCTGCGTTGCCAAATGGAAGTAATTCTGGTGCCGGCATCCCGTAATTGTTTCCTTATTTAAACAGGCAGCTTAAAGCCACAATAATAAAAGAGGCACAATTCAATTACCAGAAGGTTTTTTTCCGACGGAACTCAGCGGCGAAATGGAAAACGGCGGGGGGAGGGCGATTAAAAAAAAAAACAACGAGCGAGCACAATTACACCCGTGGAGCAGCGTCATCCATCAGACGCCGAATGGCTTCCTTTAAAATAATGTTATTCTTATTGACCATAAGGCCTTTAAGTGCTTTAGGGAGCAGAACGGGGCCTCGGATCACCACATCAGGGACCTTAAGAACCGAAACGTTGATTAACTTTGTAAACTGTGAAGCGACGGAGGACGTAATCATCTCACAAACACACATGCTCATTACGTTCTCTCCGTTCTATTACATAACCATGTAGAACGTTAAAAAGCACGGGATCGCTCAGCCTGCACCTCATGAGGAACACATGTGCGCCCTCTTAATACGGCGGTTCCCTGACGAACCCTCACATGGCAGCGTATTTGTCTGTGGCATGGTTGTTGGTGCCAGATGGATTTTTGGAGCGTTTACGTAATTGAGTGATTTTCTCACGCAACGGCACTTAGGCAGATGGGCTACAACAGCTGATCACATGGTGTTTTCTATGAACCCAGCATTCAGGAACTGTCCACATAATGAAGTGCAATTGAAATGCCTTAAATCCCCACAGATGATTATCCTGCCACAAAAAGTTCCCCAGAGTGGAACCATACCGGTTCCTCGTGTAATATCCCCCATTAAAGTCCATCGCCGGCTCCGATGCGCATCACTCAGCCACGTGTTTGGATGGCGCCGCGAAACGCTGTCAGAGCAACATAAAGCTGATAACGACGGTAACGCCGCCGTGACGCCGCCATTTAAAGCCTCCAAATCGCCTCTCGCGTCGACGCCGAGCGAATCACAATACGCGGCGGAGCTGAGTGCCACCGTACACATCATCCTCCGCACAAAGCCGCCGGCAGAGGGAGGACCCGCGCGAAATCGCATTACTATTTAGCGGCCCAATTGAAAGCGCTTAAATGGGAGGTTTAATACGAGGCAGATTGAGGCGCCGCATTTACGACACGCAAACACGCGTCAGCGCTGAATGCCCGACGTCCGCGCGGATTTCGGGGCTGAAACCTTTCCGATCCATCAAGTTCACAAATGTGTGGCGGCGTTTCGACGTTCCTCTTTCTGCCGCCCGCCGTCGCCGCGGGGCAATTTGGATCCGAATGGCTGGGCGGGTTCCGGACACGTGGAGGAACCTGGAGACACCTTTCAGCCAGAACGGCGGCCAACGGAACAGCAGCATGAAAGACTTCTGCGTGGATGTCATCTGGGAACCGTTTATCAGCTGGGTGTCATTCTCAACCTGCCCACCTCGAGAGCGCCACCTGGTTCTAATGCAAGAATTCAAGCTATAAAGTACCACCCAGTCCCGGCCATTTTCAGAATTCAGCCCAGATATCTGGAGGTCTGCAGAATGTGTTCCGTCAAGACGGCCAGAGACCAAGTCAGGAAGGTGAGGACAAGGAGGTTCTGACGGGGCGCAGAGGAAGCAGGACGGTGCTGATGAGAGGCGGGAGAGCAAGTTTAAGGATAGCCTGATGGAGAACAAGCAGGTGACCGAGCAGAATGCTCAGGACAGAACAAGATGGAGGGTAATGAGAACCTAATGGAACCCAAAAGATGAGAACTTCTGAGGTATTTATTTATTAAAAGAACAAAAAATGAGATAGAGGTTTATAAAATTGTGGCAACGGGAACATGACTTTACCATCTGACCTCACAAATATGTCTTCAGAAACTCTCCAAAATAAAACAGAAATCCCTTGTCTGGAGTGTGGAAGCTCTCTCTCTCTCTTTCTCTCTCGCTCTGTGGTGGTGCAAATGCAAACGAGGCTCGTCCTCAGCGTTAGATATATATTTGGTAATTAGGTGATTGTTCTGCGTTGCACGTCGTTCATTAAGCATCTCATCCATATAATGATTTACAAAAAGCCCTCAGCGTTTCCTGTGATGTGATATTGACACTGCGCCTCCTCCCTGATCCAAACAAAGGCTCTGAATAATGCCGCAGCCCCGTCTCCCGTCTCGGGGTCTGGAATATCTGTATCTTCAGACGCGGCGGATTAATGAATGGATGCTCACGAGTCGAGCAATCGGGCCGGGCATCTGCCTTTGATGCTCCGAACGCTCTTTTTTGGTTGTTGTTTGAAGTGTCAGTCTGTGTGATAATGATTTATAATTCCCTGAAAAAAAAAAAAAAAAAAAAGTTGCTGGTGAAAATCATTTTCGAAATAAAAATAAATTGTGCCTGGAGGGTCAGACGGGGGTTTCAAACACGGATCACCCAGGAGCAGCAAATGATTTAATAAGCCACCAGCTCCAGAACGCCGGGGTGAGGAGAGCGCGATGGGGAGTTTCAAAGTCTGTGTAATTAACATCAGTTTATTAGTGTGCCAGTCTTTCCAAGCAGACGGGGGGGGAGGGGTGGGGGGGGGTTCCAAGCAGAGAGAGAGAGGGGCGGACGGCCGATCTGTCGGTGTAACCGGCTGCCGGGCACGTTCCCGACTTCAACTTTTCCGAACATCCAGAAAGAATTCGGGAGGCGGAGGAGGAGCCGACTCCGCCCCTGACGACCCGGGAAACGCTCCGGCGGGAACGTGACGCCGTCAAGAGTTAGTTTTGGAAATTATTTCTCTAATTAACGACCGAACGAGGAACTTTTACTTCGCGCCAAACTCAGGACACGAACTCAGTGAAGTTGTGATGTCATCGTGTACAGAACTGTGCTAACGTTTTAATGCTGTCCAAAAATGGACGTGTTAATCGTTTGCTTTCATTAATTAACAAAACGAACAGAAGAGAAATTGAAATCAAATCAATATTTGGTGGAACCATCCTTTGCCTTCAAACCAGCATCCATACTTCTTGGTCCACTTGCACGCTGTTTTTAAAGGAACTCGGCGAGTAGGTTGTTCTAAACATCTTGGAGAACCAACCACGGATCTTCTGTAGATGTAGGCTTTCTCAAATCCTTTGGTCTGTTCATGAAATCGCAGACAGACTTAATGATCTTGAGATCAGGGCTCTGTGGGGGCCACGCCATTACCTCCAGCAATGAAGATACGTCTGGATGACATTGGCTGTAGGCTTGGGATCGTTGTCCTGCTGCAGAATAAATATTGGGCCTGCTGCAAGACGGAACCATCATAAATAAAATAAAGAGAGAAGTGGTAGATCTTCATGCTCTTCTTCTTCTTCTTTTTTTCTTCTTCTTCTTTTTCTGGCCGTTCCCTTTAGACCTCACCATGGTGGACAGACCACCAACACCAATGGATAGACCTCCAAAAACGTTATAGCTGTGGCGTTGCGTTGACGAACTCCTGCAGCATCACGGGTTGAAATGAGGTTGTTGAGAACGCCTCTAGAACACAGCAAAGACTTTTAAAGTGTCAGGACTCTGTGTGAGGTGAGCACTTTCTGACCTCCGACCGTGTTATTCACGCAAGTGGCACAAGAACGGCTATCCTCACGAGCCTCACGTCTCACGGTGCAATTAGGACAAAGCGGCAGCACTGGAGAACCGAGATGTTCCATCGGCCGGGAGGAGGGTCTCCCAATCGGGAAAGGAAATCCTCCCCTAAACCTTAAACAGGAGCGTCCGCTCGCAAGTAAACAAAAGGCTTCGGCAAACTGCGGGCCCAGTTCTCATTCCGGGTTCCGCGTTCCCCCCGAAGCAAGCCGTGTGTTTAATTCAGGCGATTATCAAAGACAAATACGATGAAGTGGGGGCCCAGCGTGATGAATATATTAAAGGACCACGAGGCGAGGAGAAAAAAAGGAATGCGTGATTTGCTCGGTGGATGAAACGAATCTTAATGTGTTGTGCGGATGCGGCGCGCTGGAATATTAAGCGGCTCCGGCGCTCAGGCCGGCCGGCGGGAGACGAGAACCGCACGGGGACCGGGGACGCAGAACGCGGCCCAAGAGGCCGGGGAAAAGTTTCGACCCTGGATCAACCGGAGACGATGCAGGCGGCGGGTGCACGGGGAAGCCCAGCGATCCATGACAGCCCCATCCCACCCCACCCCAAATCCACACCCCACCCCGGCTTTCAAGCCTGCACCCAATTTCCAAAATAAGCAATTTCCTGAAAGCAACGGATATCTTTAAGACAAACAACCTTCAATTCATCATCATCCTCCATTTGAAAACGTATCGGCGGCGTGAAAACCACATGAATTACTAATTAATGAGGCATTCTGCCAAGATTTCCATATTCATAAAGGTGTGGCTGAGTAATCGGCGTACGCGCGAGGGAGCAGAGCGATGGCTCGGAGATAATAACGCGGCCGACGCGCAGACCCCTCTCTCGTTTTTTTTTTATTTTATTTATTTTTTTTGCCGGATTCGCCGGGATCCGGAGGGAGGCGAGATCCCGTCTTTCCTGAATTTGCATCGCACATTCATTCTTCCCCCAAAAGAAACGGCGTCGGGCGCCCTGCGAGATAAATACACTCGGGGAGCGCAACGATGTGAAACAGTATGTTAAATTACATTTCGTGAAAGATGGGCCCCGCGCGGATTATTCAAAAGTTCATTTGGCAAACCGATCTGCCCGGCGACCGGCGAGTCACCGCGTGTTAGACAGAATGTACAATTTGCCCCCGGGTGACGGATCGGGGGGGGAAGAAGGAGAATGAGAGAAGACTCGAGTAAGTACACACACCGCGTCCCACCAAGCGCCGCCGCGCCGCCTCAGATCCGCCGGCCTACGTGGGGCGTCCCGGCCGCCGCGGTGCGCCTTTAAAAATGCATCGCCGCATTTACACTTCAACGGAACCGGAGCGCCGCTCCACGCCGGAGATGATCCCACGGCTGCGTTTCGGAGAACCTCCACCCTGGAGGAAAATTTTGGCTGCTCAGACGCATCGGAGCATCAAAAGTATCAGGACACACCCTCTTTCGGACTGCATCATCCAATGACCCCCTACGGCCGTGCAGAGGACGAGGTTCTAATCGAACCACCCCGGCACCGGCAACCGGCACTGGAATGGTTTCGGGACGGGCGCCGGTTCTTACAGATACACAAAGAACTCTACCTAGAATACTATACCATGTGGACAAAAGTATTAGGACACCCCATTCCATTTAAATGGGTTCTTGCGTAATGCAGGTTTCCTCTATTGGAATTGGAATACGTGATTTGGAAGGTTGTAGGGGGGACATTGGTGAAGACCTGGCTCTCCAGTCATTCCAAGGGGTTCGGGACGCCCAACCGTCCGTCCTGGAACCTTGCTGAAAATGGAGTTCCCCAATATTCATTCATTCATTATCTCCTGCTTTATCCTCTATTAGGGTCGCGGTGGGGTTCCCCATGCCCATCCAGGGGAGAACGTCTCGGGCGCTGGGCAGATAGACCCAGGACAGGACACCAATCCATCGCTGGGCAAACACTCACTCACACAGACACACTCTATATGGGGCAATTTTGAGAATTCAATTAACTTGATCCATGTTTTTGGACTGTGGGAGGAAACCGGAGAACCCGGAGGAAACCCACGCAGACACGGGGAGAACATGGAAACTCCACCCAGATGGGGATTCGAACCAGGAATCCCTAGCGCTGAGAGGCGAATGTGCTGACCACTAAGCCACCGTGCCGCCCCGGAGTTCCCCAATATAATCCTTAAATTCCCTTTAATTTGGTAAATAACTCCCGAAAACGGAGCATCCCGTTGAGCTCCCGTTGGGAGGCCGGCAGGTCAGGCGCAGTTTGGACCGGGCCGTCCGGCGTGTCAGACCAGTTCTGTTGTTTCCAGCTCTCTGTGCCGAAGCTCACCAGAATATGGCGCATTAGCGGAGGACAAACGACATTCAGCCGGTTCCTAGGTTTTCTTCGCAGCTATGCGGCGGCCGATGACATGTTCAACAAAAACATGTCGAGTTTTTCTCCCGGCGCATTGTGTTCCCAGAGCCGGGCCCTTTGAGCCCTTCCAGAGTTGTGTCTGGACCCCGTGGGCCTGCGATGGCTCTGTCAGCGGGATTGGCCCTGTTCTTCGCCCTCTCCTCATTCACTCTTCCCCCCCGCCCGCCCCTTCTCTGTGACTTGGCGTCCACTCCGCCTGAAGCCAGCGATTGATGGGGTGACAGAGAAGTTAAACAATTAAAGATGGCCTCCCGAGCCAAGCTCTTTGTGCAGCGGGTTCCACACTGAGGACTGTTTTTTTTTTTTTTTTTTTTCCCCCTCTTTTATTTTTGGTGTTCGCTTCCATTGTTTAGATCTATGGCAAAGAAAAATACAACAGTCCCCAGTCCTGCCCTTCTCCCAAACGTTCTGTAGATGACAATCGGAGGAAAATAAGATGCCGAGAATCCAGAGTGATGGAACTCAAGACCTCCAGCTCCGTGGAAGCGACCTCCATCCTGAACACCTACGTACGTCCAGCCCTAAAAAACCCCGACGGCCAGGTACCCATCAAGTACGGCATGGAAGTTTGAGTTTAACCTTGCTGCACTTTTGGAAGGCACTCGCGAGTCGGGGGAAGGAGAGTTTTTGGCAAAGGAGCAGGCGGCCTGGTGGGTCCGTGCATCTCCGGGTGCTGGTTCTCCACACTAATCTATTTTAAACCATCTGTGAAATTAGCAAGATTCCTTAAGTCCTTCACCTCCAAGGATTAAAAAAAAACGGCTCTGGGCCGGAGCCATCCTCACAAATTCGCGCAGGTGCAAATGTCGAGGTCTGGACCCGCCCCGAAAAAGAGGCCGATATTATTCTCTTTGAAGTCGTATCGGCGATTGGCGCCAGCCCCCTTTGTGGGAGCGTTGACATCCATCCCTACCTTCGCCCCACGCTATGTGAGCGCACGCCTATCCATCCTGCAAATAACGGCGCCCCACGAGGATGGATAGGCTCGGCTCGCCGGATATGCGTTTCAATTAAAAGCGTCCGCCAGAAAAGGAAACGTTTCATTTTCACGGGGCCAATCTCGCGCGGAGGGTGGGGAGGGGGGTGCAAATGTAAAACGAGCGGCCACCTGAATGCCCTAGACATGCCCGGGCCCCTTAAACGGATCACGAGAGCGATGCTTCAAGAGCCGAGGTCTGTACAATAACGCCGAGAGTCGAAACCTAATGAGAAAATCAGATAAATGGCCGACTGGCTTCCAGCGATTCCTAAATTACGGCACTTGGTGGCAACGGCACTTTAAAGGAGACAGCGGCTCTGAAACACTAAAATATTGTTCCAGATGAACCCCCCCCCCCCCCCACACACACACACACACACACACACTACACCCCCGACGTTTAGTCATCAGGCCCGGGAAATAACAGGACTGTCACCTCGGCGCAGCAACGTGGTATTAATTATTACTCGCAGCCCAAAACACCTACGTCTTTGTACAAACACCGCGGCGGCTCATCCAAACAGGCTACGTACGGTCGGCAGAAATGCTCTTCCTATTTCAGCACGACCTCCGTGCTTTCGGCAACCGGCGCTAACCCTCGACCCCCTCCGCCCCGTCCACCCCGTCACTTCTGGCCCACGCAGGGAGCCACGCATATCAAAGGAGATTAAAAAGGCAGGTCCAGGGGAAACCAGAATTATCGCCTCTTATGAGAGATTAAAATGTCACTAGGGCGGCCGTCGCGTGAGCACGTGAGCTCTGAGGAGACGACGAAGAAAAAAAATAAATAAATAAAAAACAGAAACACAAGGGCGACCCACCATGCCAAGGCTGCTCTCAAAGCCAAAGATTTGTAATGCAAGCTTCATGAATTACAGTAAGATTTATTGTGCAGCAGTATATGTCTAATTTTCCATCCGCTGCCAGGCTCCTCAGCTGCAGCAAGCTGACACAGGCGTCTATTATACACCGCCACGGCTAAAATGTGGTTTTTATGCATGCTCCCGGGGAAAGGAGCTTACAGTACATTCGGGTGTGGGACCAAAAAGAAATGATTGATGACGACAACAAAAATCTCTCATAAATGGTTTTACAAAATGTTTTCAGATCAGGTCTGTTCCAGATTTTTTCCTTTTTTTTTTTTTTTACTGGCTAACAGAAGTCAAAGAGATAAAAACCTGCTTTTAAAGAATGCTGCTCTGATTTTTTTTCCCGCCCTCAAGTGGAATTTGTTTCAGGAAAAATGCTGCGCGCTGATGTTTTTATTTTCTGCATTTTTTATTTTTATGTTATTTTATTTTCATCTCCAAATTTTGAAATCCTAAGTGTAACTCAAGTAAATCTTATTTTAAAAATAATTGCAAGAATTAAAGTTCATTAAACAATGTTGAGATTAAAAAGCCTAAGAACTTTTTACTCTTATTTCTAAAGCTGTGGAGGAATTACAGTAGTCATGGCAACCGTTGTTTATGAGTAATTACAGTAGTTATGAATCCTGAATTATCACATAATTATCAAAATAACCTCCAAGTCTTTTCGACCTTTTGATAGATAATTAAATACCATCTTGTCTTTATAAAGAAAATGAACTGAACACTAAATATTCCCACTATTAATAATTTGAGTTTGTTGCCTGATGTTTTTTTATTTGTAAGTTTTTGAGAGAACTGGAATTTAAACAATTTAAAATAAATGAAATGTCTTGAATATCCAGACGAATACAGTGATGAATTATTTTTGTAAAGTTTTGAATCCTAAATAATTAGTGGAAATTGGAATGGACACTTTGCACAACGTTCTCCTCGGTTCTGCTGCCGACTCTATGCTTCTCCTCCACGTTCCTGTCACCAAATATATAAAGAACAGAGAGTCACATGTACCTGATGAGGATGGAGGTGCAGGATGGAGGTGCAGGATGCAGGATGCAGGATGACAGCTCGTAGGTCGGTTGCAGAACATTTCAGAGGAGGATCAGATGTTCTGTTTTCTGATGTGACGTCGTCTTGATGTGACGTCGGGCTGATGTGTCGTGGTCCTGATGTGTCGTCGTCCTGATGTGACGTGTTCCTGATGTGTCGTGGTCATGATGTGACGTCGTCTTGATGTGACGTCGTCCTGATGTGTCGTGGTCCTGATGTGTCGTGGTCCTGATGTGACGTCGGGCTGATGTGACGTCGGGCTGATGTGTCGTGGTCCTGATGTGACGTCGGGCTGATGTGACGTCGGGCTGATGTGTCGTGGTCCTGATGTGACGTCGTCTTGATGTGACGTCGTCCTGATGTGTCGTGGTCCTGATGTGTCGTGGTCCTGATGTGACGTCGGGCTGATGTGACGTCGGGCTAATGTGTCGTGGTCCTGATGTGACGTCGTCTTGATGTGTCGTGGTCCTGATGTGTCGTCGTCCTGATGTGACGTCGGGCTGATGTGACGTCGTCCTGGAGTGTCGTGGTCCAGGTGTTTGCTTATAGTCCTCTGTGTAATGACGTCACCCAGCAAACCCCCCGCGGAGCTCCGGTTCTCTTTCGGCAGCTGTTTCTGAAAATGTTTCGACTTCAGAACTTTATGCTAAAGTTTTAAACGCGGTTTGTTTTCTCATTAAAACCGGAAACGTGTTTTTTTAGCGGATGCAGTCGAACGTCCCGCACACAGGTAACACAGAGGCCATGAGACACGCCCCCGACTCGTCACACTCAGGTGTTTCCTTTCAGCCGTTCTGATTGGACAGCTGCAGATAACCAATCACAAACCACAGATCAACAGAACCCTGGGTTCTGGACTTTTATATGTTTACATGTTTGTGAGAAAAGTTTAGAGAAGAGACATTTCTGATCCTGACTGTGACCTCACACATTCTCATCTGAATAAACCCCCCCCCCCCCCCCCCCACACACACACACTCACTTACACACTCACAGTTTATCTTCAGGTTCTAAATATTAAAAAAAAATCTTTTTATATATATAAAATCACCCCTATATGGTGTTAAATGGGGCGGGACGGTGGCTTAGTGGTTTAGCATGTTCTCCTCTCAGCACTAGGGATTCCCGGTTTAAATCCCCATCTGGGTGCAGTTTCCATGTTCTCCCCGTGTCTGCGTGGGTTTCCTCCGGGTTCTCCGGTTTCCTCCCACAGTGCAAAAAAATGGATAAAGTCAATTTAATTCTTAAAATTGCCCCATATAGAGTGTGTTTGAGTGAGTGAGTGTGTGCCCAGCGATAGATTGGCGCCCTGTCTTGGGTCTATCTGCCCTGGATGGGCATGGGGAACCCCACCGCGTCCCTAATAGAGGATAAAGCGGGAGATAATGAATGAATGAATGAATGAATGAATGGTGTTAAATGACTTTATCCTAAATTAATTCTGCTTGTGAAGTATAAAATTTAATAGAAAATTGGCAATTTATCAATAAAAATCAAAGTAAAATTATTATTACTCATTTATTAATTGATTTCTGTTTTGTGCAAAGTTTCATCACATAACGGTAAGTTGGTGAAATAGCATTTGCAAACTTTTTACCAGACACACAGATGCTAATATAGGGGTAATAAAGTAATAATAATAATAATAATAATAATAATAATAATAATAAATAATATGTTTTTTATAATATAATATGTTAATATAATATGTTTTTATAATATGTTCTGGTTTTCTCCCACAGTCTAAAAACATGGATCAAGTCAATTGAGTTTTCCAAATTGCCCCACAAAGAGTGTGTATGCATGAGTGAGTGTGTGCCCAGTGATAGATTGCCCCCCTGTCCTGGGTGTATCTGCCCAGCGCCGGAAACTTTCTCTCCTGGATGGGCATGGGGAACCCCCCCCCCCCGCGACCCTAATAGAGGATAAAGCTGAACATAATGAATGAATGAATAATAACAAATAATATGTTTTTCGGGTGCTGTGTGTGATTTTTCGGTGGTTTTAATACTTTTGTCCATATATTCTCTATGTAGTATTTTAAACACACACACACACACACACACACACACACACACACACACACACACACACACACACACACACCAACAATACAATAAAGCTTTTTTAGATGGCTATTACCTTTTGTGTAAATCTTTTATGATTTTTTAAAAATTGTAATTCTTTTAAAATATAATAATTACATATTTCGCACATCATTAGAAAAGTTTTTTCATTCATTCATTCATTATCTTCCGCTTATCCTCTATTAGGGTCGCGGTGGGGTTCCCCATGCCCATCCAGGGGAGAACGTCTCGGGCGCTGGGCAGATAGACCCAGGACAGGGCGCCAATCCATCGCTGGGCACACACTCACTCACACATACACACTCTAAATTGGGCAATTTTTGAGAATTCAATTAACTTGATCCATGTTTTTGGACTGTGGGAAGAAACCGGAGAACCCGGAAGAAACCCACGCAGACACGGGGAGAACATGGAAACTCCACCCAGATGGGGATTCGAACCGGGAATCCCCAGCGCTGAGAGGCGAATGTGCTAAACCACTAAGCCACCGTGCCGCCTAGAAAAGTTTTATTTATTTAAATAGATTCAATATTAATAAATAAGATTAATAGACTAAAGCACTGTTCTGTAATCTGTTCTGTAATCTGTTCTGTATCTCCACAGTCCTGAGAGTTTTTTAAATTTAATTTTTAATTCAATTTTTTTGTCTTGCTCTGTTGATGAGACCCAAGCTCTCGAAAATGATGAGCCACCCACTGAGCCTCGGTTCTCACACGGTTCCTTCCTTTTAACCACATCAAATAGCAGAGACGTTCTCCTGCCGCTGTTGCTTTGGGGGTTCAGGTGTAGAACGTCACTGCTTTATAATATTTATAATATATATAATATTTATTTCACCCAGCGTTCCTTTAAATGATCTGCTCCAAGAGCCACGGAAAGAAAGGAAAGAAGAGCTCCACGCCATTAAAACAAAATGTTTCTTTAATTTGTAAGTGTCGACAGCAGTACAAAAGATGGAGTGATGGTGGGACGATTCATGTACGTGTCTTTTTTTATGGAAAAAAGAGACTTGTTGAGATAAAATCAGCTATAACAGGAAATACCTTCCTCTTCTGCCATTGTACATCAATGGATTGACTGTAGAAATGTTACTTTACAATATGTCAAAAAAACAAAAACAAAAAAACAAAAAAACAACCCCCCAAAAAAATTAACAGAAACAAAACGCCTCCTTTAGGGAAGGACAACCGAGAGCATTGTACAATCCACTAAGGTGCCTAAATACACCGAAATGTGTCACTCATCTGGTATATTTGACTTTATATTATTAATACTACCATAACAGAGCAGACGCGTCTCTGAAACATACAACTGCAGGATTCATTTCTTTACCTCACGTCAATACTGCACATGGAAACCAAACAGTATGCTGTTCTCTTTTTTTTTCTTTCTTTTTTACACAAAAGGAGCCGAGGGGGGGGGGGGGGGGGGGGGGGGGGGGGGGGGGGGGGGGGGGGGGGGGGGGGGGGGGGGGGGGGGGGGGGGGGGGGGGGGGGGGGGGGGGGGGGGGGGGGACGAGGGCGGCCCCAGACGAGCCACGCGCACAGTGTCGCTTCAGAGTCCACAATGATGCTGGGACCGGTGTCTGGTCAGCATCATGTGACTCTTCTGAGCAGCAGCTTTGCATGTCGGTCCAGCACGCCGGTGAATTGTGCCGATTAGACGAGCGAAACGGGTGGGGGGGGGGGCACGAACGCCATGGGGCGAGTCTCGTGTATTGGAGGGGGTTACAGTACGACGCCGCGCCACACCACGATTGAGACTTTGCGTTGGCAGTGATGGGAAGGAAATGAACACAGAATGCACAGGACCTGCTGCTGCTGCTGCTGCTGGACAGGAACTACCCCCCCCCACTTATCCATCCACCTTACTTACCCACACACACACACACACACACACACACACACACACACACACAGAACACGAAAACAAACGACTCAGCGAAAGACATCAAACGTAAAGAATGTGTCTCTGTTTTCAGCATAAAAAGTAATAAATATTTGTGCATCCCCGCGGTCCGAGCTCCAGCGTGCACCTCGCACGGGTCGTTCGCATGGACGCCGGATTGAAATGCCATTTACCAATAAATCAGACATGTGCTGAAGCTATTTGTCAACCGGGCTCTGGCCGGGCTTCTGACTCGGACTGAATGGCTCTGCACATTGCGACCGAGCAGGAAGTGGATGTTGTTCACATTATGTCGTCTTGTCGGTTCCACTTTACAAAAAAAAAAAAAAAATGTAAAGCAACAGGGCAAAAAAAAAAATCCCCCCCAAAAAACACAACAGCCCAGAGTTCTGCGGGTTCTCGGCTCTCGTTCAGGTGGTACATCGTCCGGGTGAGGAGCCTCGGTCCCGACGCCGCACCCAACACCGCCGGACTGACGGGGACGCGACGTCAGCATCTACATGAGGTACAGTGACTTGTCAGATTTGATTCGACCGATGCGCACACACACACACACACACACACACACACACACACACACACACACACACACAAACACACACAGCCAAAAACATAAGTTATACTTCAGTAAGTATCAATAACCAAAAATAGATTTCTGTTTTCCTATGTTATATTTACAATAAAAAAAAAGTGAATTAAAAAAAAAAAAAAAAAATTATGTAAAGAATGAGAGAAGGATGGGAAGAAAAAGAAAAATCCCGTCTCGAGCTCCAACTCAGGTTCAGGATGTGACCGGTTTTATTATTTCTCTTTATCTCCTCTGATTGTCCGTGATCATTAAGTACTCAGCGACACTTTCGTAGCCCAAAAACGGCTAATAAATACAATAAAACGTCTATATGTACTATATAGGTTCAATACAATATACAAACACAAACGTACACGACCGATGAGACGCGCCCGAGTCCGCCGGGTCCCGGCCGACCGGTCCGCGACGAGAGCCGGCCGGCGAGGGAGCTGCTCTTGTTCTCGAATCCTCCGGGGGGCAGCGGCGGCGCTCGGGCCGCGGAGCGTCCGTCCCTCGCGGTGTCTTTTTTTGCATAAATAAACAACAGCAAGAACAAACGACGACAAACAGAAGGGACTCGAATGTGGCGGGACGTCCCGGCGGCCCGGTCTTTTTCGTTCGCGTCGCCCTCTCTGGCGCTCCCCGGTGGCGGATTCACATTAGTCAGAATTGATTAAAAAAAAAAAAAAAAAAAAATACCATTTATATCCAGTGCTTGTAACACTTCTGAAACGTTCCGGCTGTTCTCCGTTACGTCGAAACCCCTCCCCACCCCAACCCCACCCCCCCGTTACACAAGTGTGCGATCAAGTTTCAGTCGTGACAACAGTCTTTCGTCTTGCGCCGGCCTCTGCTGAGCCGGCCGGGCGTGGTCAGGGTTCTATGTACAAGACGCGTGCGGGCGTAGCGTGGATGGACGGTGACGGCAGCGAGCGATGAAGGACTCGGGGAAAAAAAACAAAAGTACAAAGTTAGCTATAGATACAAAAACAGGAAGTGCTCCAAAAAACTCCTACGATTCGGACGTAAATGCTATTCCACTGGGCGGGTCTACAAATAAATAGTTAGCACTAAATATGAATAATAAGCGCTGGAGAGCTTTGGGTAGCCGGTTCTTGACCTTGAGGCCACGCCGGGTCCGGTAATGGAGTCGCTAATGGGAATTGGAAACGATGATACGGCATAACGGCATCAATAACCGCGCGTTTCTCCGGGTTCTCCGGATCGACCCTCGCCGGCCGTTCTCCGATGCTCCCACAGCGTGATCTACTTGTTCCATCTGCCGTTCTCCGGGGGTTCCGCGGAAGGAGCACGAACGCCCGCCGGCTCGACCCTCATTGTCCGTCGTTCCTCACGTGGGCTCGGGAGCTGGACCCGGAGCCAGATGGCAGCCCCCGGAGGTGAGATGAGGGCACCGCAGGCGGCGCCGCGAACAAGAGACCCGCACCGCCGGCCGTCTACCTGGATGTTTGACGGATTACTTCGCACTCCGCGCCAAAACAACAGCTGCCTCTGAATCGGGTACCGACAGGAACCACGCCGCTCGGGAATAAGTGCCGCGGTCGGCGGACCTCGTGCTGCCGTTTTTAAGACTTATTGACGAAACTCATTTGTGTGGAAGTCGCACGTTAAGACTTCGTAGTGTCTGGTAAGTTCAAGGACGTCCACGTTTACAGCGTTTGGCGGGCGTCACCTATAAAGGACGTGACGTCGGGGGGTGGTTTAGGATCTCGTGTGGTGGTTTCGGCAGGTCTGGGGCCCGAACCAACGAACCGCTTGTTAAGGCCTTTGCGCCAAGTCTGTATTTTCGGTCTGTAATTGTCACATGACCATCGGTTGTACCTTAATGTGTTCGTACCATTCTGAAGATGATTGCTGTCGCTCGGTGGGCGGGACTGGTACCTAACTCCACAAAACCCACACAGACACGGGGAGGACATGGCAACTCCCCCCAGATTGGGATTCGAACCCGGATCCCCAGTGCTGAGAGGCAGACGTGCTGACCACTACGCCACTGTAGCCACTAAGCCTCAGAGCGTAACTCAACATCATCCAATGCAATAAAGGGGTCTGGAAAAGGGCTCTTGGTGACCAAAGCAGGATATTTCCTGATGGTTCTAGAGTCCTAATTCTGATGTCTCTTTCAAGGGCCTGGGTGGTTCTGGAACATCTAAGATCCATAACAGTAGATCCAGCGGTTCTTGCAGTGTATCTGGTCCACTGGCATTCTGAAGGAGTCCTGAAGACCTGCCGATGATGAGGACGTGTCTGCAGCTTGACCATGACCTTCTGAGAAGACCCGGTGTGCAAGGTTATATACTTATATTTATATTTATATATATGAGGACGAAAAATAGAGACTTGGAAGCAAAGGTTCTAAGTGTGATCCCACCGTAGTCGTCCCGCGCCATGGAGATTCGGTCTAAGACTAAGAGCAGGATGAGGCTGCTGGATCACCACAGTGCACCCCCCCCACACACCCCCCCAGCGATCTACCTCAGAGACCTCACTACCTCTAGGATTCCTGAGTTCTTTCACAACTGACACACGTGGAACACAGCATGGATTCTCGAGCTCCATCAGGACGGCAAAAGATTGTCTAAGACTTGGTTTCCTTCCTTAAGACTCGCGGATCGTGGTTCTAAGGAAGCGAGTAACCTCGCCGGCCGGAGGACAAGGGCAGAGCCGAGAAACCGGCAGTTACCAGAGGGGGGGGGGGGTGGCAGTTTTGTCTCGGTGTCTCGTTCCAGAGTTCCGTAAGTTTCGCGTCTTCGTTCTTTTAAAATGAGCTCGGATAATAAGAAAAAAATTAAAAGAATTTAAAAAAAGAATAAAAATAATCAAACATTCACAAGCTGTTGGCTGATACAGCGTTACCTGAGAAAAATACAGAACCCCGTCGCAAACAGTAATCTAAAAAAGTGTGTCCATCGGGGAGAGAAGGTAAGACTGCGAGAGCGTCGGCAGGTCGGCACCCCGCCCGCCCTCCCGAACGTTGACCCCAGTTCGTTGATACGTCGGTGACATGAGATGAAAAAAAAAAAAATGAAAAATCGTAAAAAAAAAAAAAAACGTAGAGAAAAAAGAAAACCAAAGTCGTATTGAAACCTCGTCACACCCAAAGAAACACTTAAGACCAAAGAGCTGTCGAAGCTGCAGGGGCCCCACGTGCATGCGGGCCCCTGACGGATATACTGTCGGATGGGAGGCGTGTTTTAAAATTTTTTTTTCCATCCTCTGAACACGTGTCTCCTCCGGCGCGCGCCCTCCCCCCGCCCCGTCCGGTCGGGAGCGTCCCGCTCAGTTGGCAGTGACGGGCTCTTGCGTCTCGTTCTCACTGCTGTAGTCTGATTTGGGCTCGTCCTCGAAGTCCTCGTACATGTCCATGTCGTCCTCGCCGTTGACCGGCTCGCTGGGCACCACCGAGGTCACGCTGGGCTCCAGCTTCATGCTGAAGGTGCTCTGGATGACCGGCACGGCGGGCTCGGGGCTGGCCGAGTTGCTGGAGCAGTCCGAGGTCATGCTGATGGCGCCGGGGTAGACCACGCCGGCGCCGCTGCTGAGAGGGAGCTGGGTCTGTGACTGCTGCCTGCAAAAGACACGACGAAGGAAGAGCACCGTTAGCAACTCGTACCCAAGGGGCACGCAGGAAGGACAGAGGCCTCCCGATCCCCAGCCGGCGTCCGATCGTCCACTCTGCACAGCACAGGACTGGACAGACATTTGTGCTGGAGCAGCTGTTCTCCGTCCTTTAACATAACATTATTCTAATGTTCTGGAATCGTTCCCCCGACGTGCCCAAATGGTTCCCATCAACCCGTGATGTATATTTCAAGGTCAAGACATCGAATCTAATTCAGTGCCATACGTCCGCGGCGTCTTGATTAAGACGACATGGCAGTGATGGACGGCGGGGCGGGGGTGGGTGGAGGCTCGGGAGGTAATAAACTACATCGACCCGCCGCACATTAGCGATTAACATGCGCTGGATGGATGGGGCTCCGTTCTCCACCCGGCCGTGTCGTACCGAGGACCCTACGGCGTGCACCTACCCCACTGTGAAGAACTGACGCATCTCCTGCCTCCGCGAGCGCATCATCTGCTTGTACTCGCCGATGCGCAGCTTCTTGCCGTCGATGATGCAGGTGCGCTTGGGCCGTGGCTTGTACTTGTAGTTGGGGTACTTCTCCAGGTGGATCTTACTCAGGCGCGCCTGCTCCTCGTAGTACGGCTGCTTCTCCTGGTTGGACATGGACTTCCAGCGAGAGCCTGAAGGGGGTGCCATGAGTAATATTTTTTTATTAATTATAATATTGATACTGAGAATGTTAACATTATTATCAGTATAATACCGCTGCACTATTATTACTAACTTTAACACAACATACTACAGTCATGGCCAAAAGTTGTGACACAAATATTATATTTTCACATGATCTGCTGCCCTCTGGTTTTTATGTGTTTGTCAGATGTTTTTATCACATACAGAAATATAATTGCCATCATATTATGAGTAACAGAAGCTTTTTATTGACAATTAGAATGAGTTAATGCAGCAAATCAATATTTGCAGTGTTGACCCTTCTTCTTCAGGACCCCTGCAATTCTCCCTGGCTCTCAATCAACTTCTGAACCAAATGCTGACTGATAGCAGTCCATTCTTGCACAATCAATGCTTGCATTTTGTCAGAATGTGTAGGTTTTTGTTTGTCCACCCGTCTCTTGATGATTGACCACAAGTTCTCAATGGGATTAAGATCTGGGGAGTTTCCAGGCCATGGACTCAAAATCTCTATGTTTTGTTCCCTGAGCCATGTAGTTATCACCTTTGTTTAATGGCAAGGTGCTCCATCATGTTGAAAAAGGCATTGTTGATCACCAATCTGCTCTTGGATGGTTGGGAGAAGTTGCTCTCGGAGGACATTCTGGTACCATTCTTTATTCATTTCTGTTTTTTTAGGCAAGACTGTGAGAGATTTTCTAGGCAAATATTGACTTTCCAATTAATTGCTATTAAGCTGATCACTCTTTATAACATTCTGGAGTATATGCAAATTGCCATTTACCACACTACACTACTCCTACTATTACTACATCACTATTACTATACTACCCTACTATTACCGGTACAGCTACTAATATCATACTGCCACTGCTACTACCACAACACTTCAACTACTATTACTTTAATTACTATCGCCCTACTATGCTCATACCACTAAACTACCGTGACTACCTACTCGTGTTATTACTATTATTACGGCTAACTTTACTGGCCTTCCTAGTATCCTACTACCACTACACTACCACCACGCCTGCTGCAGCTGCTATTATTAATCAATAATAATAATAATTTTAAAAAATGATAATGAGAATACAAAAAAATATAAATAAATAATTATACAAATAATAACAATAATAATAATAATAATAATAATAATAATAATAATAATAAAAGCAGCAGGTTGTTAAATGTCACTTTTAGAGCCGAGCCTTTGTCTCGGTGCCCGTCAGAGACAGACCTGCTGCATTAGTGGAAACAACGAGTCAGTAAATACATCCAGCCTTCAGCGCCTTGCGGCTGACGGGACTTTTAGTAACTGTGATGTATGGACTCGCCGCACTGAGGGACGAGACCCATTTAGCCCCGTCATTTTTCATGACAAACATCGGGCGGGCCGAGTGACGGCTACTAAATCCATCCGCTCGCGCCGCCGGAGTCGAGGACCGCAGTCAGGACCACAGGGTTTAGATGTGAGGTGAGAGGATTTTATAAACCGGATGTTTTTGAGAATTTATCCTTAAGTCTTTATCATAAATCTGCTTATTTATTTTCAATTTAAATCTTTGGGGTTTTTTTTTTTTAGACGTAGCTGCAGATTCGTAGACGTACCCAGGATCTTGCTGATGTTGGAGTTGTGCATGTCCGGAAAGGCCTGCAGGATCTTGCGCCGCTCGTCCTTGGCCCAGACCATGAAGGCGTTCATGGGCCGCTTGATGTGCGGCTCGTTGGGGTTGCGTCCTCGCGATTCCCTGAACACCCGGGCTTCGGTGGTGCTGGCGCCTCCTGTTGGCCAACAATAATACGGTTGGGGTTTATCAGCAGAGCCATTCAGCTCCCTACTCCCTGGAAACACCAGAGCGAGAAGAAGGAGAGAGCGATGCCAAGCATTAATCAACCCGGCAGAGCCATCAACACACCGCCACGACCGGAGCTGGACAAGAGCACTTCACACACACACACACACACACACACACACACACACACACACACACACACTTCAACACAGGCCATCACCAAGTCAGTCAGGCACACGTTTGGAGAGCCAGAACAAGCCGCCTTTGTGGGTTCATGCAGCTGTGAGCCAGAAAAGGAGGACCGTAACTTAATTGCCTTTTAAATATTTGGGGCGAAACCAGGATTTTTCTGTGTCGCTTTATTCAAACCCTCGACAATCCCCCCCCCCCCCCAAACACCGGTGCGCCGCTGGGTTCTGTGGGCAGTCCGTGGAAAGCCATGTCAGAGTGTCGCATGGACCGCGATTCCGACCGATCAATCTAACGTTAATCAGGGCATCGCCACCTCCAGTTTCGGGCGTCGGGCGAAAAAAAAAAAAAAAAAAAGGGATGCACGCCTCGCTTCCTTTATGTGTAAGATGTGAAAGAATTAAATAAAAGCCGTATGAATATTTAAACAAAAAAAAAAAAAAAAAAGAAAAACATGTTGATCAACAAGGCCCGCAAAAAAGACGACTGGCCGGAAAGAGCTCCCCATATGTTCCGCTACATCTTTAATGATTCGAAAACTGGATAAGAAGCCTCGGAATGAGCCATGAATATTTCATCATCCACATGCCACGCGCATTCATTAGGAGGCCTGGCACGGCCCCTACCTGCTCCAGTGACTATCCCGGCAGCTGACACCCAACACTGAAGAGTTGTACGTTATAGAAATAAAAAATAAAGTTTGAGTTCTATTGGACCGGCGGTCCTGCAGGACGCCCTCGCTAGACTCCACGATTGTTAAATATGGGTCACATGATCATCACATGATCTGTACATGGCTGTCCTACACTGTTGATGCTGCCTGGACGCTCAAGGAAGATGAGGCCTCCCCACTGAGCCTCGGTCCTCACAAGGTTTCTTCCTTAAGATATCAACATAACAGGGAGTTTTGTCTAGCCGCTGTCGCTTTGTCTTGCTCTTTGGGGGTTTAAAGGCTTATAACACTGTAACGCCGCTTTGTGACGATGTGACTATTGTAAAAAGGGGGGGGGGGGGGGGGGGGGGGGGGGGGGGGGGGGGGGGGGGGGGGGGGGGGGGGGGGGGGGGGGGGGGGGGGGGGGGGGGGGGGGGGGGGGGGGGGGGAGGGCGCCAATCCATCGCTGGGCAAACACTCACTCACACAGACACACTCTAAATGGGGCAATTTTGAGAATTCAATTAACTTGATCCATGTTTTTGGACTGTGGGAGGAAACCGGAGAACCCGGAGGAAACCCACGCAGACACGGGGAGAACATGGAAACTCCACCCAGATGGGGATTCGAACCGGGAATCCCTAGCGCTGAGAGGCGAATGTGCTAAACACTAAGCCACCGTGCCGCCCTATTGTAAAAACAACACTATATAAATAGATGACTTGAACTTGGAAGGGTGTCTCCTGAATGGGACCCACACTCTGGGGGGGGGGGCTGACATGCATTGGAACCCACTTCATCCGGCGAGCAACGCTTACAGAGGGATTTCCGTACCTCACGCAGCTCTTACGGGTTGGAACAGCCGCCGCCCCCCCGGCTGAGCGTAATACACTGCCCTCCCCTCAGTACATTAATTTCATTTAGGCCGCACTCGGCGCGCAGGATGAATTGATTTCATTTTGTTTGCGTCTGACAGCCATGTTTATTGTGCAATGAAATGTAGCACGAGGCGGCGCCCTGACAGGATCCATCAACGCGGGGCAATCTGCTGACTGCCGGGGCAGGATGAAGGCATTCATTACACCCGGCGATACCCAGCTCGCCTCTCGCTCACGCTCCCCATCCAGCGGCTCGGGAGAGCGAGAGAGGCGAGAGAGGCGAGGGGTGGGAGATAGGGCGGGGGTGGGGGATAGAGTGGGGGGGGGGGGCTCTGATTTACGACGCGCCCCGCCAACGCCATTACTTTAGCGCTGACACTGATTCATCAATTTATATACTGGCATGCATGTCGATATGGGCAGAGGTGAGCGGCTTACGAGCGCCGGAACATGATGGAGCGCCGCCGCCGCCAAAAAAACCCGGCGTCTCCGGTTTGGGAAGCCGTCGTGGGGTCTGATCTGAGTGCTGTGCGGCAAACCGTGCGCCGGGAGCCTGTATGTGTTTAATCTGGTTTCTGGTCCATAGTTTATTAAACGTACAAAAACACAGATGGACTACAAACTGTAATGATAGAACTACAAAGTCCATCTCCATGGTAACACAGACAGCAATCCTTCTGGCGGCACATTGGCTTAGTGGTTGGCATGTTCTCCTCTCAGCACTGGGGATTCCAGGTTCGAGATCCCAAGCTGGGTGGAGTTTGCATGTTCTCGCCGTGTCCGCGTGGGTTTCCTCCGGGTTCTCTGGTTTCCTCCCACAGTCCAAAAAACATGGATCAAGGTCAATTGAATTCTCCAAATTGCCCCATATAGAGTGTGTCTGTGTGTGTAAGTGTGTCCAGTGATAGATTGCCCCCCTGTTCTGGGTGTATCCGCCCAGCGCCCGAAACCTTCTCCCCTGGATGGACATGGGGAACCCCCCCCCGCGACCCTAGTACAGGATAAAGAAGAAGATAATGGATGGATGGAGAGGTCACCCTCCTGCAGGGCTCAGAGGATGCTGCGTGCAGGATGCTGGTTGGCTGGACCAGTTGTGATGTCATAATACGGAATGGATTCACATACGTAATAATGTCATATCCTTATCCCCACAAACCAGCAGCTGGCAAAGGGTTGTCCTCGCTGAACGAGCGAGACGCCCTGCACCCTGCACACACATTTGCAAATCGAGGCGCAACAGACGAGACGGTGAAGAACCCGCCGGTTCCGCGAGCTCGTGAACGTGAATAGAGATGTTCAGAGATGTCTGCGGGGAGGAGGCCCCCGGTGCCCGGAGGGGAGGGGACAGGGAAGAGCGACGTCTCATATGCATTTATGAAGGGGGGGGGGGGCGAATGAGAACGAACGCATCCCAGCACACCTGTCTTCAGCAGGCTTGGACTGGAAGGAGCGCGGAACGGAGCCAACAGTCTCAGTCTCTTCGCTGAGGGCCATGCTTTTGTTCCGTCAAACACACACACACACACACACACACACACACACACACACACACACACACACACACACGCACGAACACGCAAGCATCTCAGAGCCTCAGAACAATCACGCGAACCCGGCAGGCCTCTCTGAGCTGCATTCTTTTCTAAAAAAAACAAAAAAAACGCCCCTCCATGAAGACAATCCGCATCCGCGACGGCGGAACAGCGACGGACAAAAGGCTTGGTCTTCTGCTAATTAAACCATTAGAACCTCCACACGATGCGAGCCCGGGCCTCCAGCGCGCTGGCGACCGTCGTCTGCCTTGTTTTCCCGCAGCTGCATGTTTGGAATTCTGCATCGTGTCGGTGAAGGTGCATGAACGCCGGCGCTCGGCGAGTCCAGACTCGCGTCCTCCAGCATCCCACCCCGGGGTGTCAGCGAGGCGTCTTTCACCTCCCGCCGTGAGATCGGACCGAACAAAAGGAGGAACCCGAGGAATTCATAAAAAAAAAAAAAAAAAAAAGAAAAAGGCCATTCAGACGAAGTGAAAACAAACCCAGGTGTCACGCAGGCGCCGCTCGCTCAGATCACAATGGATCCCGATCCCGGACACGTGTCTCACTTCGGGTCGGGTTTGGGGACCTGAGCTGAATGGGATGCACTGAGAAGCTCATGGTACTCAGGAAAACGCTGCTGGTGACGGATGGAGTTGAGTTTCAGGTCCTTCCACATGCCTTAATAACAGAAAGGGCCTTCCCCAAACTATTCCCCCAATTTAGAATGAAGTGACTGACTGAGGATTGAGGTCGAGGACTCAGAAACGAGTCGTAGTTCTTTGTATGTTTGCAGGCTGTGTCGCTGATCGTTCGGAGTGAAGGGACATCTGGAGAGCCAGGTCAAGTTCATGGGTTTGCCTCCTTCAGGTCGGCACCTTCCGATCTTCTGCAGAACGTGAAGTCATTCTCCTGAGGGAACGTGATTTGGTTCACCTCCTCAGTTTTTTAATCCGAATCGCGTAACGGGAAAACTTTTTTGTCCTCTCGGGCTCTTTACCCGTCCGTCTCGGTTACAGACGGCGGCTCGTGTTACCCCGGTTTCCCGCTTCATGGTGCTCCTCAACACCCCTTTTGTTCCCGAGGCCGGTACGGTACGAACAACTGGGCGAGTTATAGGCTCCCATATGTGAGAGAACGAGGGGCCCGAGCCGGAGCCCACTGCGGCGGTGCTTAATGTTTTTCATCTGACTTTAGGAAGATCTAATGACTCTGCGGTTAGTCCATGCATGTGGCTCCTGGCTCCTTTTTTTTTTTTCATGCGTAATGAAGGAAATATTCATCTATTTCCAAACCCCGGACACTATTTTTTCAGTGCGCCCCCCCCCCCCTCCATCCTCGGTGGCTTGTTAATTCGGTTGCCTGTATGCTACACAAATATTAGTTTAAGTAACTGAAAGCTTTCTGCACATTACGGCGACGACAGAGGGCTGGTTTTACGCCTCAGGCACCTCTTTAATGCGCCCCCCCCCCCCCCCCGTTTTTTATTCTGCAGCCTGGCAAACTGTAGCACTGTGTACTACATCTGTATCGAGAGAGAGAGAGAGGGGGGGGGCAACACAGCGCTCTGTACATGCTCACCACCATCCCAAAATTGACGACCCAGGATCGTTATCCCCGAAATTTATCTTACAATAAATAGATGGAGGGTTACAGAGGGTCCTGTCCTGGTGTGATTTGCATGTTCTCCCCGCCTCCACCTGGATGTATTTCCAAATATTAACTGCATGAACAGGGCGTCACGGTGGCTTAGTGGCTGGCATGTTCTCCCCTCAGCAGTGGGGATTCCCGGTTCGAATCCCAATCTGGGTGGAGTTTGCATGTCCGCGTGGGTTTCCTCCGGGTTCTCCGGTTGCCTCCCACAGTCCAAAAACATGGATCATGGTCAACTGAATTCTCCAAATTGCCCCATATAGGGTGTATCTGTGTGTGTGAGTGTGTGCCCAGTGATAGATTGCCCCCCTGTCCTGGGTGTATCTGCCCATCGCCCGAAACGTTCTCCCCTGGATGGGCATGGGGAACCCCCCCCTTCCCCGCAACCCTAGTATAGCCAGCAACCTAAAGGACTGGAAAGCACAGAATATACACAATATATATATAAAGTCTTATAAAATCATATATATATATATATATTTTTCTATAAAACCCTCATGTTATTTTAACTTGCTGTTTAATTCTCTCTGGTGTGGAATCTATTGAATCCTCACATCCTCATAATAGGTTTTTAAATACAGCCTCGTCCAGACCTCGGCGCTCGTTCCATGGAAACGGGATGCGATAATATTTACGCGGCACAAACACTGGTGCAGCATTGATGAATCAAGGCCGCGCCGCTGAATGACGCTTTGTCAGGCGAAGCGTCGCCCCCTCATCCGACACCTCCGACAAAGAGGCCGGCTTTGTCCTCCAGCCCGTCCACTACACCGCGGACTGTAAACACGCCGCCGAGGACCTCCGGTCCACCCACGTGCCCCCTGACACCGCCAGATTAGTCCTTTCAAAGGGAAACATTCCCCCGGGTTCCGTCGAGATCGTACCTTGATCAGGTGTATGATGTGCTCTCACCGCCGCCACCACCTCCACGTCCATGAATAACCACGCTTCACCACGCCATACGCCATCGACCACCTCCCCCTTCTGAGGAAGGTGCTTTATCCGCCGCCGTCTAACTTTCGAACCCGATTATTGCGGCTACCAAAACGTATGCGCGGCCGTGTGTGGGGTGTGTTCGGTAGCTTCGCCCACAGTTTAAAGACCAGTAGGTGGCACACCAAGCTGCAGCGTGAAGCATCAGCGTGAAGGAGGAGAAGAACCGTCACTCACCATCCAGGTCCTCCGGCCTCGTCAGGTCGATGACTCTCTGTCCCAGCTTGGCGTCCTCACCCAGTTTACCCAGATGATGCCCCAGACTTTCGAAATGGGCCCTCTCCTGCGGACATCGGGAAAAAGACTCATCAGTACTCATCGGGATATCGGCGCCTTCCGCTGGAACTCACGCGTTACAGTTACTTATGACAGACGCAGATCAAAGGCGCCAGAGAACGGAACGCCGATAACGGATCGGACGGATGGCACAATGGGCGCCGGGGCTCTTCTTTTCCCTTTCCTTCCCTCTCAGCCTCCCCTGTAATCTCGGCAGACCGTCGCCGTCATCCCGAGCTCTCTGCCCATCATTTATTCAGAGCACGTGCTTTGACGGCTGCGCCGTGTTTTCCCTTTTGTCGTGTCACTTTCTGCTCCGATTAAACTCGCCGTCATGTCATCCTCCACGCACAATGGAGCCCCGTCGTTCACGCACTCGCAGACAATATTAAATGTCATGTCCGCGCGGCGCACAGAGAATAAAATAACAGGTTTTCTGGAGGGGGGGGGGGTGCCCGGCTGAATGGGGCCCGCACATTACGCTTAATGTATTATGCAGAGGAAGAGGGCCGGCTGCTGTTCAGGCCCATTGTGCAATGACCTACTTCTGCCTGTAAGTGCTGCCGGAGCGTCAACGTCAACGCCGCCGCCGCCGCTTCCTCTTTAAAGACCCGGAGACGAGACGGACACTTCTGCTCGGCATGATACGAATCATCGTACGGCTGGAAAAAGGGCAAAACGCCATGATTCGGCGCCGCGGGGTTTTGTTTTAACTCCCGGGGGCAGGTGATCTGACCTGTCACCTGACAGGTTCCTTCCACCCGCCAAACACCTAGCAGGCAGTTTAGGGCGTGTACATCTTCGTTAAGACACTCACTCACACACACACTCTATATGGGGCAATTTTGACTTGATTCATGTTTTTGGACTGTGGGAGCAGGGGGGGGGGGGGGGGGGGGGGGGGGGGGGGGGGGGGGGGGGGGGGGGGGGGGGGGGGGGGGGGGGGGGGGGGGGGGGGGGGGGGGGGGGGGGGGGGGGGCCCCCCCCCCCCCCCGTTCATGTCGACACCATTTCTCAGATCGCTTGGCGAGCGTGCAGCGGTTCCCCACCGCGCTCGAGGGAACAATCATTATTTACGATTCGGATGTACAATTAAGCACTACCTGCTTATGGCTTGTCGTTAGGAGCCGTCTCCACTGTGCTTCGTTTACTTTAAGTGTTTTCTAATTATGACATATCCCGACAGGCCCGAGTCGCTTTGTGAGGATACGATGGGAGCCGGCGACACGCCGCCGTATTCATCACCCCGCCACATTATTGCGCCTAATGAAAGGAGCGCGCCGCACACTGACAAATTGACGGATGTGCGATTAGCCGGATGAGGAACGGCGGGCGACGCACCACGTACCACGGGCCGCCGCCGGAAGGGGTTCCGGGGTGACGACGGGACGGGAGCGTCGGGGTGGTGTCGGCGGGCGTGCGCCTGTAATAAATGGACTGCTGCTACTCTAGCTGGTGCATGACTGCCCTCTCTGATCCATCACGGTCTTTTATAAAGCCATGATCGTTAAGCATCTCGTACCACGGTGCCGGAGCCATCCGTCACCGAGTTTCATCAATAACCGCCGGCGCGCCAAAGTTATTCTGGCTTCGTAATTAAGAGACGAGTCAACAGGGAGCACCCGTCTTCACTTACACATGCCGGGTGGTGGACTACGGAGAACAACGGCGCGTTGGAAGGCGACGCGACGGACGCATCGTCCCGCCAAACTGCAATTCCATTAAATTTTACTCACTGGACTTTATATACTTATTGGTTACAGCCAGGAGAATTTACGCCCCTTGTGCATTAGCGATGCGGCAAACTTGCAGGGGTCGTTTATCTGGACGGCCTCCCGCTTTTTGTTTGAAGTCCTCGGCAAACTATCTTCAAACTTGAGGCCGCGATAATTTAATTTCATCCTTTTACGGCGTCGTTAAATTTTTACCGATCACTTCGGCGGGGACGAGCAGTTAAAGGAAGGCGGACAGTCCGGTCCAGCCGGAGAGATTCATCGCCGTGTGACCATAAAGGATATTTATAATGCACATTACACGAGAAACTCCACCCACCCCCCTCACCCCCGCGAAGTAAGAACAACAACACGGCGAAGATGCGAAGGGGAAACGAAGCGGCGAAGTCGCAAACAATAAGGACGCACGGCCAAGGGAGCGGCCAAGGCAGAAGGGAAAAGTCGCCGCTGTAGGCTGAGGGCCCCTCCCATGTAAAACCACGAGGCCTGGCGCACGCCCGGCGTTTTCCTGCGGCCCTTCCGCCTCACGTCTAAAATTATAGAGTGGAAAAAAAAAAAAAAAAAGTGGAGGAAAGACACCCACAATAATCCCTCCCTCTCGGCGGCGTTTTGTTTCTCGGCAGTGAAACGGCGGGATGGTGCGGCAGCTGGATCTACTGGACGTCTGGAAGGAGGCCAGGAGCTCCGTGTCATCGGTGCAGCGAGGGCTTTAATCGAGCCGGCCGCAGAACATGTGCCGGAGGAGTTCTCGTTGCGCCGGTGGCTAGCCTCTACTTATAAACGCGATGCCTCTATCCAGTATAAATAGGTCTAGCTCGGGTCATGTGACCTTGGTTTCTTCCATCAAGGCTGGTGCAGAGCTGGGGATAATGGCGGTGTTAAGTGATTTCGGGCTCCGACTCGGGCGGACATGCGTTTTTTTTCCTTCGCTTGGAGCCTGGAGAGAATGAAAACGTCCAACGGGGGGTTTTATTTTCGGTTCGGGTTCATGCAACAAAAAAAAAAAAAACGAACGACCTTGACAGGTGCAAAAGGAGCCGAGTTGGTAACTGGCCTTTATCGTGGGCCAGGTGCGTGGGGATAATATTATGACAGAGTGAATGGAGAGACACGTACGACTAAAGGGCGTAATGGCTCGGCGCATAACCATTCATGTCATGTCCTTGGCTTAGCGTTGAAAGCAAAGAATGCCGTATTATTGCCTCCGCCGAGCCGCTGCTTTCAGCCCGTCTGAAAGCCGGCGGTGGTCCGACACCGAAGGAGCAAAAGGAGGCTCCTTCCCCACATCCATTTTGCCGCTCATCTGTTTTCCATCCCTTTGTAACCAATCAGAACATTATTTATAACTCCGCAGCCTTCCAGTAGTCGCTTGTTCTTATTTCATCTAGCCTTAAGCACATGTGCTCCTGTGGTAAAGCTTCCAGTCGCTTTCATGCGGTCTTTGGGTCTTTCTCTCCGAAAACCCAGGCCACCGATCCTCCAATCCTGGAGCGGTGTGCCGTCAGCCTCCAGTTCTTTCCTCTCCCTGATGAGGAACCAGAGGAGCACGGCAGCTTCCCACTGTAGTCTGGCGGCCAAACGCTCCTGCACGTCAGAGACCGAGAGAGAGAGAGAGAGAGAGAGAGAGAGCGATAGAGAGAGCGAGAGCGAGCGAGAGAGCAAGAGAATGCCAGCTGTGGCTTGGCGCCAACACGGGACCTCACTTTCCAGCTCGTTTCTTCTCGGGACGGCAGATTTCGGAGCCTCACAATACCTATAATTGTGCGTCAGGCTGACAACTTTGTCTGGTTTCTAGATAGGGATCCGAAAAAACCCCAAAAAAGGTTCTCCCTCAAAATGTGACCTTCTAACTTCCATCGGGGGAAATGATCCGGTTAATACACGGTCATCTCAGACGGGGACGGAACGTCTCCAGATTCTTTGTTTTTCATTCCGTGCTGCGGCCAGATTATTTCTTTACAAGGTTCCACCTTCAAACGACCCTGAACTGTTCAATAGGTCCTGGAGGAACCTTTACGATGGACCTCATTTCCCTCTTTTCATAACAACGGGACTCTGGAACTCAACAGGCCGCCTCCACCCGGCCATAAGGTTCTTGTTGTTTGGTTTGCAGTAGCATCTCCATAAGAAGAACAAGAACCCTTTTTCTAGATCCGTGACTTGTCGGGGTTTCTGCACGCAGACAGGCTTTAAAAAAGCTTATTTATATTATTTGAGGTTCATGCGAGGATTTCAGAACTTCAGAACCGAAGAAGGAGAAGCGCACGGCTGGAATGACATTTTCGGCTTAAGCCCACCTACTAAACCTGGAAATCGCCCGGTGTGTCGAGTCGGGGCGTCTCTGTGACTATCAGGAACCGTCAAACCGCCGTGGACTTGAGCGTTCTGAGGACTGGAATGGGTTCTACGTGTCGAAAGCATTAATGTAACAATGCTCAAATAAGGCACTTGCTGGCAAAGGCTGGGGATAATCAAATTTCGGAAAGTCTGGATGGCCGGACCCATGTAAAGCGCGATTCACTTATGCAGCAGAAAACTTCAGGCCTGGCAATCTCCAACACGGCAGCGGAGAAAGAGGCAGAAAATTGGTTCCAGTGCTGCAGAGCGGGCGGGATTCCACTTCTGGCCTTTGTGAGGTTTCGCACTGAATAGAACGCCGGCTTACACAGAGGGGAATGTGGCACACATTGGTTTTCGAATCCAAAAGGGAGCGAGAAAAGATTTAGAGGGCACCAGGCAAAGCTCTACTTCAAGACTTCAAGTCCCCGAGCTCAGGGGGGAAGAGGACAGTGAATGTTCCCGCTCATCAATAATGCAGAGGATGCGGAGGAGGTGGAGGACACGAGTGCTCAATAGCGTAATACGCTGGCCTTTCACCTTACTGATTACAGCTTGGGGAGGTGACGGGGAGGAGCTCTGGTTTTGCGGGATCCCAACCGGATGCTGCTCCATTAATGGAAATGTCCGCTGTCAGGATAGTTCTAGTTTTAGGCCTCGCACCAAGGCAAAAAGGTTCCATCGGCACAACCACGGAGTGCGCCTTAAGAGACGGACCCAGATAAAAGCATCACAGAGGGCGGAGTAAATAATAGAAAAACTAAACTGCCCTCTGTAAACAATAACACGGCATGAATATTTCAGAAAACCCGAATTGTACAAATGTTCATAAAAGCCTTTTCACTCCGACAGAGACGAACCTCTGGAAAAAAGTGGCGAAGGCATAAATATTTCACATGCACACCTAGAGGAAAAGAGCCAGGCAGCGGAGAACCCGCCACATCTGAGGGCAGAACCGCAAAAGACAGATGGCGAGGGACGAAGAAGACAAAGGTCCCCAAACAGACGGGACGGTCAGGCTGAAAACGAGAAGCCAGCACCTAAGATGGAGAGGGTGGGAGGTGGAGGGGACGCGTCCCGGTGAATTGTGCTCCTTGGACACACTTTGTATTAAAAGATGAATTGATCCGTCTGTAAGCAGCACTTAGCCCCACTCTCTGGCGGGGTCGTTACACCGGGATAAATCAATATTTAATATTCCTCTCCAACAGCCTCGCTGGATGATTTTAACCTCTCCTTAATCCCATTTACCTTACCTCTCCCGAATTGTCTGGGCAGCTTTCCCCGTGATAAACTTCCAAACAGTCGACTTGGAGGCAGCTATTAAAGAAGCATCCAGTATTTATGTCCAGGTTCGGCAGCGGGCTGAAATATTAACTTGAGGAAACAGAGCAAAGAAGAGGCTTTAAACGGAAGCCTCATCTTCAATAGGGATCGGAACGGGAACATCGGCAAACGATCGGGATACACAACTGGGTCTGTAAACCAAGACCCGAAAGGTTAGATCGGTAAAATAACCAAGTTATGCCCAATTAATTCCCATCAGGTCTGGTCAATAATCCCGGTTGATGGAGATCCTGAAGGCTTCAAGAAAGTCATTTTTTCCCCAATTGGATGCGAAGGGCGATGGCTTCTTTTCATTTCAGGTGCCATCATGCAACCATCATGCAACCCTTGCTCTTACCTGGAAGGTCTCCAGTAAAAGTACCGTTCCCTTGTTGTGTCTTTCTCAGAGCCCCAGCCGAAAGGATGACTCCAGGGCAGGAGCAGAAAGGTGAGGAGTGATGGAGCTCCCTCCCTCTAAACTCCACAGACAAATAATCAACAAAGTAACGCAAAGCAAACACAAAGTCAACGGCGAACAAAAGAGCAAGCCGTCTGGAACAATACAGGCAGGTGTGTACGGCCCGATGACAAACGGGCCTTTTCAGCCATTGTTGCGAGCAAGCAGCGGCATATTCCTCAGCCGGCTTGACCAAGAACTAACCCTGGGTTTAAGGAGACGGGGAGAACGGCGGTATAAAAGGTGTGGAAGGGAAGAAAATAAAGAAAGAGGTGAGAGACACAGTTGACGGCAATGCAGTTACAGAGCGTGTCCATCCCTGAGCCAGACAAACAAAGAGTCCACAAAGCTCTAGAACGATAGAGGGTAACGCTTCAACTTGAAGTGCGCTTTTCAGACCCCTCCCAACCCTCCACAGAATCCACGGCCCAGAGTGGGACAAGAGTGGAATATGGATATCATGGAAAATTGTTCATGAAAATTTGGTTAGTGAGGACAGGGAAGGTTGTTCTGCACTGCCTACAATTCTGGCTTTTGCTCTCCAAGACAAAATAAATAAAAATAAAAAACACACGCCCGTATTTTACATATACATTGACCTACTTTAAGATGTTGGTTAAAAGTAATTAGGTTCTGAAATATTAATGATGCTTCACTCCCAGTTACTGGCTGCCTCTCGAAGCCAATTGGCAAAGTGGCATCAATCAAACGGAGGAGGATAGAGGCTTTTTTAAACATTTGATTGACTTATTGATTGAAGATATTTTTAAACGGAGTCCCCAGGCGTCGTCATGAAAAAGCAAGCCTGTCCCATACTGACGGCCTGCTACCTTTAATTGGGCTGAGACTTCAGAGTCTGGACCCTCTCCGGGCAGCAGCCGAGGACTGGGGCGTCCCCGATACCCAAGCCTGTCCGCACATACACAAATAAACATGTTCCCCTCGTTCGTCGGTGTCGAAAAAAAACACGCCGCTGACCAAGCCAATGTCAATCAAACGCTCCCCCCATGGACCAAGATCAGACGCGTCCTGGGGTTTTCAAGATCTTTCAAAACAGACTGGTTTACTCTGACATAGCAGTGCTTTTTAGAAATAAAGTGGCAGTCCTTTGATCATGTCGTAAATTAATATTCATATTAATTGCCGTCCGTCGGGACAGAAGGACCCTCACCTTGTCAGTCCTGCAGTTGTTGAGCCCCAGGCCAGACAGCGCCGAGAGCTTGGCCTCCATGCCCTGTTGGTGGTGCTGTAACTGCTCCCGCTGGATCTGCTCCCTCATTTTCCTGGCCTCCTGAATGGCCTTCATGACCGCATCCTGGTCTCCGAACAATGCCGTGGAGTTCAGATTGGACAGGATGTCTACGGGAGGGTCACAAACATAGGCACGAGTCAGTGGGAACCTTGGGAGGTCTGCTTATCAGCCCTGGAGCGCTGTAGGCCTGCCACATGTTTACTCGCTGTGGCTACGGCGGAGGGCTTGACGTGTGATGCCTTTCTGTAATTAGTGCATCAAAGGGAGGTGATGCTGGTTGGCAGTAAAACGTCGGAAATAGAACCAAAAATAAAGAGAGGAACAGAAGTCTGGATTTAAAGACGTGAAGGGAAATGAATCTAGTCCACTAAGTGGTCCGGGTTTTAATAAAAGGCTGTTTTTAGCAACACGCAGTTGTACGTTTTTTAAAAAAACAGCCCTTACTATGAGCCTTTTGCTGCAAATCCAGAACAACAGGCTGGTTCTGATGATCTGAAGGATGTGGAAGTGGAACTACTGTACTAGGATCAGATCAGGATAAGGTTTTGGGATCTTATGAATTTCAATTTTATGGAAACCTATTACTCTGGGTTTCCTAATAAACACATTGAAACAGTGCGTGCCCAGCGATGGACCGATGGCCTGTGCTGGGTGTCCAGCACCCAGAATGTTCTCCCCTGGACGGGTTCCAAAGATTCCAAAATCTGGTACTTGTAACAGTATACTAATAAAATGACACATACCTAGGGACGACCCCCTGCCCAGGCTTCCGAGTGGACTCGGGATGCCGACTCCCTTGCTCAGATTATTCGGGCTGCTCTTGCTGCCGGAGAACAAGCTGTGCGTGGGAGACAGCGGGGATTTGACTGGTTCGGACGTTTTGGGCCGGGCAGACAGGTTCAGTGGCTGCGTTCCCTCCTCCTGTAGATAGACAGAAATGATGAACGTTAGAACATGTGACCCATACAGAATAAAAGTCCCCTTGGCATCAATCAGCCTGGGCTTCTTCTAATCAATTCTGTGATCGATTAGACTGCCTTATCCTTAACCCGACCAAATATAGGTCCAAATCCCACCCATCGATATCAGAGGACTAGGCACAGCGAACTGTATCTGGGCTCGCCCTCACCCCCCACCCCCCCACCCCCACGTTAGGCTTGGAGTGCCACTGTCCAAACAGATGGGCCACATAATGAACACTGCCCGGAGCTGATTTTGGAAATCTCCACTGCCAATTACAGTTTGTCATTCAATTACACTTTAAGTAGAAAAGCAAAACAGATTGGCAGCTAATTAGGTTCGGGGTACGGCGTTCGGAGCTAATGGGGGATCCCGGGCTGTACATTTGATCAAGGCCATAATTATAAAGATTATGGGGTTCGTGTAGGGAAGTGGCACGGGTGGAACAAAGACGAATGTCGGCATCAGGCCTCGAAGGCCAGAAGGTTCTGTAGAGCATCCTGTGATGTGTTCAGATTCAGATGACGTCATTCCACAGACAATTTTACAAGTCTCCCCAAACGAGGGCCCAGAACGACAGCTGATGGAACTTCAGATTGAGAGACCAAGGCCCCAGCCAATAAACTACCACACCTCCTGTTCTCAGCGAAGCTCTAAAGGATGTGACAGTTTCGCTGGTCCTGGGTAATCACCCCGTTTCGTTTTTGATAGTAAAGAAATATCCAACAAATGTGCAGATTTTAAGTCGGCGTTGGTAGGAGGACTATTTCTATGGCTTCTATTCAAAGCCAAAGGCTGCCCACTGTGTAGTAGCGCCAATGGGGGGGGGGACGGGGGAGGGGGGGGTAAGTACAGTCTGAAAGACTTCAAATGTAATCTTAACCTCGCTGATACACATCTGGCTGTTGTCTTGCTATCAATAGAGATTTTATGCTGATGTAATCTGGTTTCTTTTCCCCAAACTGCAGCAGAGAGGCAGCCTTTGTGAGCCGAAACCACATGCACCTAAAAACGCTTCTCCGAGCGAGCGCAGAGCCATGGCAACCCCGTCCACAGAGATCCGCATGACGGAGACGTCGTTCAAGCCATGCCAGGCCAGATCAGGATACAAATGGGAGTCTGGGCTTGGAGTAATTCTGTTTGATTCGAGTCCATGAAGCTAAATAACGTCACTCTGCCCAGATTCTCAAAATGCCTGAGTGTCGTCTCGTCCACTACCTCCCGCCCAGAGGAAGCCCAAGCCCAAGGGAGCTGTACCTTGACTTGGCTGAGGGGACTTGAAGACCTCTTCTCGCTCTTTGAGCCAGGTGACAGTGGCCCGGCCGAGTTGGGTGGCTGCGGCAGCGGCGCCATCTTGGCTCCTGGAGAGAGCTGCATGCTGGCCAGCTGGGCGGCGTACAGTTGCTGCACGGATGGGAAATAAAAACCACAAGGCGTTAGCCAGCATCTAATCGAGGACCTTTTTTCCAAACACTGTCTCCAAACAATGATAGGCTCTGGGCAGATACACCCAGGACCGGGTGCTAATCCATCGCTGGGCACACAGACACACACTTTTTATGTGGGCAATTAAAGCAGCCAAATTGCCCTAAATCCAAGTTTTTTGACTTTGGGAGAACCTGGTCGGACATGCGTAATGCTGAACCACCATGCCCCCCTTAACCTTAACCAATGTTGTTAATTTTCTGGATGGCTTTCTGCAAGATTTTGGAGAGCGTCTATCGGTCTGGTTCAGAACAGACAGAACAGGAATAGGGCAGTCATGGGCTTGTGGTTAAGGAACCAGTCTTGTAACATGAAGGTCCCCAGTTCGATTCCCGATTTAAGTACCATGGCTTAAGTGCCCACGGGCAAGGCACCTGACCCCAGTTGCTCCCCGGGCGCCGTATTTAAGGCTGCCCACCGCTCCAGGGCACATGTGCTTACTTCACCTGTATGTGTACATATGTGGGTGTTTCAATGCATGGATGAGTTAAATTTAGAGGACAAATCCCTCTGTATAGGCAAATTAAAATAAAAATAAAATCAAATAAAATAAATGTAAAAAATTTATAATTTGTCCAGAATTCCTGGTCAGGTGCTGGATATTTAAACACCTGTGGTAATGAGACTGAATGAACCACCTGATGCCCCGATTAGGACGTGTGCCCCTGTGTTTTTGTCCACCTTTTAACATATATATATATATATATATATATATATATTACAACTGACCTCTTTGTACGCTGCATAAAGACTCATTTAGGCAACAACCATCACTCCACCTCTAACCAAACAGAATAAAAAAAATTTTTGTGTCCCCCCATGCATCAGAAGATATAAACACAAAAGTGTTCCCCTCCGCCTTAAAGTTAAACGCTTGCACATTAGTCCCGTACAAAAGCTCGTATTCTTATGCAGCCGTGGTGAGTGACGGCACGCGGGCGAAGGGAAATGGCAGGCTTATTAGGTTTGCCCGAGCGATAGAAAAGCCTGCGCTACACCCCCCGAAAGAGAACAGGCCTTGTGTCTTGAACTTAGAAACACATCGGCTGTTTGGGCTTCAGATCGGCTTCAACAACGGGGCTTTGTGCGAGGAGTCTATAGGTAAGGCACTCGTGCAGAATCAGCTGTGGATGTTGGACAAAGGACGCGGATAGATATCACCGAAATAAAAAAATACGACGGAAATGGGGTGGATAGAAACAGTGGGATCTGATTAAGACTTCGGAGCACATACTTCAGTTCCCTGATGAAGGGCAGGAGAAAGTCCGGGGCAGAAGGAGCGGATGATAATGAGGGTCATGCTGAAAGTCAATGGTCACTAGAGGAGCAGCCAGAAAAGAGGAGCCGCCGGTTGGGATGCATTGGCTCGGTGCCGCGGTGCCGCAACAACCCTGCACTGAGCGCCATCGATCTCCTAATCCAGATGCTCGTGGAGTTCAGGGGGGACTGGCCCGGGCCTTCTTTAGCGGCTCCGGTTATGTCTACTCAGCTTGTAAAGTCTTGGATAAAGGATAAAAGGAAAATGTTTGTGCAGCGGTGTTGAACACTCCCTGCTTTTCCACTTTCAGTTTAATGGAACCTCGACCTGGAGGAACCCGAGAGCTGACCATGGATGGAGGGTGAGGTACGGGGCAAAGAGGAAAGATGCTGAGTTTCAGTCAGGTCTACAGAGTGGGACCCCGCTCCACCTCAGTGACTCGGGTAATACCTTTGTCCACTTGAGCATTAAATGACTCTCTGCTCTACAGCTTACTTAGACTTCAGGTGGGACTTGGGGAAATAGAGCCGTCGAATTTCCCGGCTGTACATATCACCCTACACAAGCGCACACCCACCCATGAGTCCCCTTCCTCCAGCCAGGTTGTCCCCTTCTTTCCACATGAGAAAGCCCTTCTCCCTACGCTTGGATTGCAAATGTCCAAGAGCTGGCCCAAGGTCAGCCCGTTAGCCTCTGGTAATTAAAGGCACCGCCTCTCGAGAGGGAGGGGGCAGCTGGAGCCGTGTTGCCTGCCACAACATTATCCTTAGATTATATCCACCTTCACCTTCCATCACAGCGGTGAACACATTAGCACTGCTTCAGAACCATTTCCGTTTCCGACCTCGGAGGACTCGACTCGATTTCACGGCTTCGTATCAGAACCCCCGACTATTCAGAAGCTGCTTCTTCATGCGGTGAGCGCCCGGATGACGTCAACATCAAAGAAACAAACTCTCTCCTGTTCAGCTCTGAACAAAAGTTGGCCGGTTCACTGTGCGCCCACAGAGTGGCAGTGGGGACCCTGTTCCTATTTGCCCCAAGGCTCATCTAGGCTTGGTGCCCAAGGCTGGGGTGGGCAGACCCAGGCTGGCCCAGATGTCATGAGGAGAGGCGATGGTGCCCTGTGCCAATGCTATCCAGTATGGCCCAACATCTGTTTTATCTGCTGGCAACCAACCTGCTCCCACATACCCCCCTCCCTCCCTCTTGCTCCAACCCCAACCTCCTCCATCCTTTTAACTCGCTTCTTTCCCTGCGCTGTCCACCCATCACCTCTCTGCAGGTTAACAAATCACACACCTCTACCGCTTTTCGACTTCTTTCCTTCTTCCCGACTCTATACTCTTCACTTCATTGGCCTCGCCCCGAGCTCCGTCTCTCTCCTCCTCTGTTTACCCTCATGTCTGTCCATCTGTCTCTCTTTTTTTCAACAACCTCATCCATCCAGATGCCCATCTTTCCATCCCATTACAGCCTCAGCGCTGGGCTTCTAGTGCATCGCTGCTTCTGGCGATCTCTCTGGAGTGAAAGCCTTACGGAGCATGCACTCCTCTTCTCCTGCTCAATAGCCCCAACAGCTGTTCGCCCTCATTCCTTGGGCTAAAAGTTAACTTGTTGGTCATGGCAGCTGGCCTCATCTTTTTCTTGTTGTCACACACACACACACACACACACACACACACACACACACACACACATACAATTTTGGGTGTTCACAAAAAGGATAAGTATTTAGGAAAATTAAGTATTAATGGGTTAAAAAAACGAAAGAAGGAGGTTTTTGTCGGGCGTACCTCTGTTAGGCGCACCGACGGGGCCACATATGGTCTGCCTTATCCAATGATACTTACTTTAAAACTGCTTCAACTTAGGAGTCTGCTTTGGATGATGAAAAGCAGGCTTACGTTGGATTTGTTTGGAGCCGACCAACACCTCCAACAGGCCTGCCAGTCGAGACAGAATAACCGGCTGGGAACGGCTTTAAGGAAATTGTTTTTTCCCTTTAAACAATTTGATGCAAGGTGATATTTTGGGCCGGCAAATTAAGTGCCAATCCAGAGAGACAAACGGGCACAATGGCAGGCTCGTGGTAAAATTGGGATAATGTATTCGAGGCTGCCAGGACAACAACCTAGGCTCAATATCCGGCCGAGGGTCAGGGGTGTCAGTTGTAATAAGGGAAGGACAATCAAGGAGGGAGCCATTGTTTCCTGCTCAAACCCAGCCCTAAGTCGAGCTTAATGAAGAGAGGCACTCGGCCCGGGGAAATCGCCAGACGGGCTTCTCTCCTGTGACTCGCAGAAGAGCAATCTGTCAGGGAAACATTGAGTGGAATTACCCGCTGTGGATGGGGGTATGCCGCGACACAGGTTAGTATGCGTGTATATGCGTCTACTTGACCGGCCAAGGGAAGTCTACTGACAAGCCAATTACCCCGAGCCCGCCCGGCCTGCCTTCACCCCCCCACATCCCCAGCTCCCCTACTCCAACTGCCCCCCCCCCCATCACCCCCAAAAAGGCTTTGTTAGGTCTTTCAGAAAATAAAACTGAGATTCTAATGTCAGGCTCACTAACTGTTATGACATGGTGAAATTGTGAGCGGGATGCGCGGCTGACATTAAGACAGGCGGCGCCGCAGCCCCCTCTCCCCGCATGACTGAACACACAGCCGCCACGCCATTGTGGGAATTAATTCCGTTCCAATCAGGACCCCTTATTTCGGGTTCATATATTTCCCCCGATCTAAATTGAGCAAATTGCGGAAAATGATACCTTGCCGGATGCAGCTGCGGGGAGAACCTGATTAGGCTCGGTGCATGGCAACCGGTGGCTTGACGGGTGGGCGGGTCCCCCGGCACGCAAAGGGAGCTGTCTGCAGGTGAGGTCCTGCATCTCCGGCGTAGCGGCAGCATACTGATACCACCATCGCAGACTGTCAGCCATATGCCGCCCACTCGGGCACCCTCGCACATCAGCACATCCAGCTTATATATACAGACGGGGCAGTTGCTGTGATGTAGCGGATGTCTTACAACAAGCAAGAATGTGGTATGTGCTATTATTGATAAACTCTAGAACAAGGCTGACAGCCAATGGACTTTTACAACAGTACATTACAGTGTTATAAGCCTTTAAAGCCCCAAAGAGCAAGCCGAAGCGACAGCGGCAAGACAAAAATCAATGTTACTTTGATATTTAAAGGAAGAAACCTTGTGAGGACCGAGGCTCAGTGGGGAACTAATCCTCCTTGAGCGGCCGGGCAGGACAACCATGTACAGATCGTATGATGATCACCTGACCCGTATTTAACGCCCTCAATGGACTTGTCCAGTTGTTATGGGTCCCATGATCACCACACGATATGTACACGGCTGTCCTACACTGTTGATGCTGCCCCTCCTGCTCAAGGAGGATGAGTCCCCCACTGAGCCTCGGTCCTCACAATGTTTCTTACTTAAAATATCAACACTACAGGGAGTTTTGTCTTGCCGCTGTCGCTTCGTTTTGCACTTTGGGGATTTAAAGGCTTATAACACTGTAATGTTGCTTTGTGACGATGTACTATTGTAAAAAGTACTCTATAAATCAATTATTGAACTTGAACTGGTATGTGCGTCTTCCGGGTGCTGGGCTACCAGGACGGACGAGGCGACGGCGGACAATGAGACAGAATGCCGGTCCCGCTTTTCCCGCGGTGCTGTTTAAAGGTCACGCAGGCCAATGGCTTAACATGGTCCTCTTTAAGTCCATTCCCAGGGTTCAATCCATTATCAGAATGAATAGTGGGAACGTTCCAGGCTCACAGATATATGACTATCCCTGCCCCTCGCTGACCCATCAGAAGACTATAAATAAATACGGCGGGCCCCGCCCACGGCATCACTGTCAGAACCAAATAAACATGTCCGGACTCACGCACAGGCCCTCACTACGCTAATGCGCTTTCGTAGTCTCATCTCTGTCAAAACTTGAAAACACACACACACACCACACACACACACACACACACACATCAACATGAATAGACTCATCCCACACCTCTGGTGCACTTGATTGTTCTTTCCACAGAGGCCCCTCCGTCCGCAGCTGCTCACATTGTTCTGACTTGCTGAGCCTCATTAATGATCAGCGCCATAATCTCTGAATGACAAATTACACTCCTGCAGGAGCACGAAGAAAAGGTACCTGCTACCTGGAACCACCCCCCCCCACACCCCCACCCAGCTGTAACAAAGGAAACTGTCTAACTGTTAAACCGCCTTTGGTGGTTGGAGATAAAAACGTTCTCAAGCTCCGTTTCAGAGACGTGCTCAGATTTGAATGATGCTTGTTTGTGTGTGGTCCCCTCACATCGTTCTCGGGAGCGGGAATCGAACCGGGGACCTTCAGGTCGCAAAGCCGGTTCCTTTAACCCCACAGCCTCTGACTGCCCCAAAATATCCATCTATCTATTATCTTCCCCTTTATCCTCTACTAGGGTTATGGGGGGGGTGGGGGGTGGGGGGTTTCCCCATGCCCATCCAGAGGAGAATGTTTCGGGCGCTGGGCGGATACACCCAGGACAGGGCGCCAATCCATCGCTGGGGACACACTCACTCACACCGACACACTCTATATGGGGTCAATTGACCTTGATCCATGTTTTTGGACTGTGGGAGGAAACCGGAGAACCCGGAGGAAACCCACATGGACAGAGAACATGGGAGAACATGCAAACTCCACCCAGATTGGGATTCAAACCTGGATCCCCAGCGCTGAGAGGTGAACGTGCAAACCACTAAGCCACCTTGCCGCCGCCCCCAAAATAGCCGATCTGAATAATCCGACTCTGCAGTGTGGGAAAGCTAGAACTCTAGAAGGACCCCCCCCTCCCCTCCCCCGTAAAAGGCAGAGCGGTGCGTATGGAAGGTGTTAAGCTAGCGGGGAGTAATTTAGCACGCCCGCGTTACTTAGCATACAGCTGGTTCTCTAGGTGCTAGTGCTCAGGGCCTGGCCCGGCGCCAGACATTCTTCTGCGGAACGTACATACCTGGAGCTGAAGAGGATTGAGTCCTGACGCGGCGGCAGCTGCCATCGTGGAAGGAATGAACTGCACCGGGTAGTTATCACCTGTTGAGAAAGAATTGCTGCAGTTGGTGGCGGGAGATGACAATACACGCAGGTCGAGACAATTGGCGCTTTCGAGACAAGTGCCAACACAGTTCCAGTGGGCCCGCCCGCCGCCCGCCCGCCCGCCCGCGCCCGACCTCGGCACCCGGCCCAAACATCTGCACCCGCGAGGCCGTCAGCTGGCTGCGGCCAATTGCGACTTACCTGGGAATGTCTTTCAAAGTCATGCTTTCCTGTTTCTTTTCTCACCGCCCCACCACCCCCCCCCCGCCCTATTCATCCGTCTCTTGTTTTTTTGTTTTCGTTCAGTCGTTTCATCTGCGGTATTCTTGTTGTTACTCATATCCAGTAGATCATGTCTACTCAAGCACTTGACATGACTGTAGGCATGTCCCACTATTGTTTAACATGCCACTGGATGTTTTCTTTACGAGCACGTGTTCTGGCACGGCTGCCGTTCTGAGATCTCGAGCCGATTCCGCACAAAGGGAGTGGAACGCCCAGAGTAACAAGAGCCCGACGGTCGCAATCCGGCGACCGTCCCGGCCCTGGAGGATGCTGAGGTATGATATCTGTGTACCAGGGGGGCGTTCGCAGTGGGCGCGAGTCGGGTGGCAGGCTGCGGCCGTGGAGCAGAACCCTCCTGCTGCAGACAGAATGAAGACGGCTGAAGCTCTGACTGAAATGCGCCCACAGAGGGAAATTGGCTCTGGTTCAGACCCCTGTACTGGCTGTCACTTCTCCTCACTAACATATGGTGCCATTAAGCCACAGGCATGGGGGTAAATGTATATACACTAACTCTCACTCTCTCTCTCTCTCTCTCTCACTCACTTACTCACTCGCTTTTCAATCTCGCCCAGCGCAGCACATTGTGATACAGCCAGGAAATTCAATCCCTGCCTGTGGTTGTGGAGAATAAAGCATGCAATTGAAGTTATTTCAAATAGTGCCATTAGAGGGGCAGAGTGGGCGTCATTACTGTCTGAGCCGGCGAGAGCGCAATCTCTTTTTTTTCTTCTCCCCACCCCTCCCACCCCAGCACCCCGTCCCTCATTTCCCTGGGTGGATGTCAAGGACGTCATGTGAGTCTTGGTCAGGTCAAGTGCCAGCCGGAGAGTTAGGTGTTGCGACATATAGGGATTTTTAGGGGCCCGGGAGACATCTAATGACTCCAGACATTTGAGGAAGGTGCCAGAGTTCTGTCTGTCTGTCTGTCTGTCTGACTCTTGTATGTGTATAGGCCTCGTCTGTTTCCAACACAGCTATCTTGAGGATGTTACTCTGGTCTTCATTTTGGCACCCGAGGCTCCGATCGAGCAAAATTCCGGGATCCTGCAAGGAGATCCGGCCCATTATTGTTTGGTGTTCTAAATGGGAATGTGTCCTTATAAGTGAGACACACTGGACATGATGTCTGGCCCCTTCACGCACTCCGAACAGGTCGCAAGTTCTTTCCTTTCCTCTGCAGCTAGATCGGATTACGGCTGTGATTCTGCGCAAGACGTTCCGAAGCAACGCCGATGCCAATCCGGGCCGTATTTAGGTGGAGAACCCCCGTGAGACTTGCACAATCAGAGCCCCCGCTGCCCTCTCTGCCTCAGGCTTCTGCTCTGAGGCGAGCAAGGGCAACTACGCTAATGAAAAGGTGGAGGAGTGGAAATCGATGGTTGTCAGAGTGCCGCTTTCCGCAGACTCTTCACTTTCCCCGCACCTGATGCCAAGCACCCATCGAGGGTTCTCTCGGAACCAAGAGGATTTGCTTTAATGTCTCCATCCGACTCCCGGTCAGGTTCCGAAACGGTTTCCAACGTATTCAAAGAGAACACCGACATGAAGAACCTGCTTTTGCCTCGGAAGCCTGACACAGAGGAGCCGGATCTCCTCGGCAGGATGGGGCACTTCGTCGCCTCCGCCAGCTGGGTCTCTGTCAGCTGTTGCAGCCTCCATCAGACGAATCCGATTCCCTAGTGGAGGTCTTTATGTCTACGCACAGCGGTGTGATCCATGTTCCCTCCAGGACTCATATGAGTAAAGGACGGCTAAAATGTCCAGGTTATTAGGCACAGGGGGGGAAAAGAGGCAAGCCTCGCACCTCACAGCGGGACGGGGGTCATCATCACTGGAGCTTTGCCGACTCCACTATGCTAGGCTAACTATTTCTCAGATGGGGCTCCGGGAAAACAGCAGCTGGAGCTTCGGATAGCGAGGGGTTTCGGTCCTGGGAATAAAATGCGAGGGAAGCTTTGGGTTTTCTTTTTTTTGTTTGTTTTCACAGTTGCATGAATAATGCAAAGGGCCTTTGAACACACCACACATACAAAGGAATCCATCCCAGCTCCTGTAATTTGCAGTAAAACACTTGCAGTGTTAAATATATAAAAAAAAAAGAATCAAATGAAGGAAAAGCCCCTCGGGCTCTTTGTTCAGTCTGTCGTGCCTCTGTAGTTTCAAAATAGCTGACTTTCCCTTTTATTTTGCACCTTTATAGTTAATTTATTAGATCCTTTACCACAAGCCTTAACATCCCGCCTCTTACCTGCCGTTCTCCGAGCCTTTTAAACAGCTAAATATCGGCCTTTGGTGTCGTTCTGGAGTTCTGCTCTGTTATTTTACTTCTAAAGACAACTTTCAAGTCGTACGAGGTCCGGGGTTTTCATAAGGCGTACACATCAATAACATCTTGGCGGCCGTTAGGACCGGGGGATCGGGGGATCGGGGGAGGTCCTCCACCTTAGGCCTTTAGTCCTCCTTGTGTTCTGATAATCGATAGCCATCAGGACAAGAGGTGAAAATAAAAGAAGAACACAATCGGAAAGGCCTTTGTTCTTTCAGGATACGGAGCACACGGCAATTAAACAAAGTGAAATTACACAAAGGGGGGGGGGGGCATCTCAGAACCGTTGAGGCTCGGGTGGAGGGTTGGCGGCCTGGCATGGAGTCAGTGTGCATGTCGTAGCAATTTCCTGCAAATTTGTTTTCAGATTTGGAATGCTTGCTTGCGTGAGGAGCAATTCTTTTTTTTTTTTTTTTTTACAAAAGGTAGAAAGAGAACATGCCGGGACAGGTCGCAGGCAGGAGTGAAGCTCCCAGAGGCCGTACACCCCTTGAGGGGGAAAGCGAATACTTGGGAGCCGGCAACTGTTCTCCTTGTAGCACATTGAATGGACGGAGGAGCATTCCTCTGGGTCACCTTTAGTCCGGGTGAAGGAGAGCGTGATGGCGGTGGGAAACCGCGGCGGTGGTTTACATTCATATTTACATTCCAGCCAGTCTATCCCGGCTCTTGTCTCCAAAGTGTTTAATAGTCTTTAAATATCGCAGACACTTTCGGGTCATAATGCGGCAGCTTACGTCCAAGGCGACTTTGAGAACCTGGTCAATGAGGTTCTCACTGAGGGGTCCCCAATGTCAAGACCTAGCTCCACCGAGCTCCCTTCAAAGTGCCCGTTCTCAAACCGGCACCCAGTATACCCCTACATCATCCCAGTTGAGGTCCTCAATGGAGACCTCCTTTAGTGGGGACAACAGAATGGCGCCCTGACATCAGGACTCGTCCCAGGTAGAGGGGGCGTCTCCAAACCTCCAGCCACCTTCAGGCACCTTCACCGCCTTTACAGTCACGTGTAGAAACACATCAGTCGTGCCAGGGATTACCATCGGATCTTTTAACATCATGCCATCGATTACAAATGCAGTGTCTGTTAAGATGTTTGTCTTGTAGTTCCACCACTCGGTGAGTCAATCCACGAGAAAGTCCATGAGCCCTGGGTTCTGATGTTTTTGGAAAGCCGGATGAAACCACACTAAACAAACCGAGGTGATAGAGAACTCGGCGGCGGGACTCGGCTGTGAATCATATGCTCATATAAGGGAGTCGTTTTGCTCGTTTGACCGAATATTGACTCCTGTCCCGTCACATACAAACCATGACGTGGTACAGTGATGTTTATTACGTACGTTTGAGGAACCGAGGCGGTTACTGAGCTCACCTGGTTTGTAGGACATGCCTGGGGGAAACAGGAAGCCCTGCTGGGCGGCGGCGGCGGCGGCCAGGGTGCGCTGGTCGTGTGGAAAAATGGGGATCATGAGTGGAGGCATGTGACCCTGGACCTGCTGAACACAAAGAGGAGAGAGATCACACGGAGGCTTAACGCTGTCTGACAGCAACACCAGCTCAGCTGCACAATACCTGGGCTTGAGGATTCGCACCACTTTGAGGGTATGGAACACACACACACACACACACACACACACACACACACACACACACACACACACACTCACACACACGCCAGATAAAAGGTTTATGCAGCACTGGATTCACATTATCACATTAAGAGATTCAATAATGCTCTGAATCAAATTCCATATGTGCACTGCCTGCTTAAAGTCCTGAACTAGAGCCTAAAGTCCTGAATCAGAGCCTAAAGTCCTAAAGCCAGAGCCTAAAGTCCTGAACCAGAGCCTAAAGTCCTAAAGGCAGAGCCTAAAGTCCTGAATCAGAGCCTAAAGTCCTGAATCAGAGCCTAAAGTCCTGAACCAGGGGGGGGGGGGGGGGGGGGGGGGGGGGGGGGGGGGGGGGGGGGGGGGGGGGGGGGGGGGGGGGGGGGGGGGGGGGGGGGGGGGGGGGGGGGGGGGGGGGGAACCAGAGCCTAAAGTCCTGAACCAGAGCCTAAAGTCCTGAACCAGAGCCTAAAGCCCTGAACCAGAGCCTAAAGCCCTAAAGCCAGAGCCTAAAGTCCTAAAGCCTGAACCAGAGCCTAAAGTCCTAAAGCCAGAGCCTAAAGTCCTGAACCAGAGCCTAAAGCCCTAAAGCCAGAGCCTAAAGTCCTAAAGCCAGAGCCTAAAGTCCTGAACCAGAGCCTAAAGCCCTAAAGCCAGAGCCTAAAGTCCTGTTGAACTGTAACTTGCCAGCATCACATGTCCACACAGTTGGGATGTGAGTGACGGACACAGCCCCTGGTGGACCTGGCGGGTCGAGCCGTCGTTTTGCGAGATCATTTATTCAGACAATAAAAGTTCAGGCAGTCCTGTAAATTTCCAGCGCTACCGCGGCGCGCGATGCGGAACGTGGAACGCAGCCCAAAGCCGTCCATCCGCTCTAGATATTTCATTTTTAACGCCCCGGCCCCGGTGTGAGGCGCAGCGCCCTCATAACTGTCAGGACGCCTCCCGCCTCCCGTTATTAACCTCCGACATCTTCATCCCGGACGCCCGCCGTCACACGCCACGTCAGGACACGCGGACCCGGGGAGCCCTGTGCATGCGCGTTAATGTCCCGCCGGGAACCCAGAGCGAGAGCGAAACCAGACCTCGGCAGAGGTAGCCGAAGAGACGTGTAGCGAGTGTGTTTTGGGACGGAGCCACGGCGCTCGGAATCCCATCTGTTCCCGGAGCCAATCACGCCGTCACCCTCCGCTTCCTGAATCGGCCCGATAAGCCACAGTCCCGCTACCGTGCGCCGGCGAGACTCGACGCCCGGCCGGGCCGGCCTCGCCCCGGGGGACCCGAGTCGGGGGACGGGGTTAATAAAGGTCGGCCCCCAAAATAAACACGCCGGCGGATCGTTCCGCCATTCCTGAGGCTCCTCAAAACGAATTCGCAATAAAAGGCAGGCCTGGGTGCAATTACCAGCGCTGCATTGGGCCATGAAATCAAGCGGCTCCACGCCACCACGTTTCCTGCGCGTTCTCGCTGAGGTCGGCGTGTGATCACTTTGTGATTACCCCCCCCCCCCGCCCTCTCCCAATTCCTATTTCTATTCCCCGCACCTAATGCCGGAGCTTAGGCCGTTCCCCTGGCACTTAGCGAGTGTTTAAGTCCGCGGTATTGATCCCAGAGTGCGGGGGGGTGAAAAAAAATTCTCGTAAGTAAGGAAAGAAAAAAAAAACCCAGGAAACAGACTTTTGTGTTGTTCGTGCTCGGGCTCGGTGCGACGGCAGGTCCTCCATTGTGCCGCAGAAGCGACCGGTATTGAAATGCTTTCCTAAATCAGCGGGTGTGAAAGGTATTTCTTTTCCGAGCGCCGAAGGCAACGAGAATAAAAGGTCTGTGTTTATGACCTCAATGGATCAAATACACACCGATGTCTATTCCTTTATTTCAGCGCGGCGTCCGCGTGTAAAAATTTAATGCACTCCTTTCAGACGACGCCGTTCTGCGAATCCTCCGCTCTGGAGAGGTGAGGAAGGTCGAGCGCAAACAGAACTGCCATTACGCACTGCCCTTGAAAACATACAGCATTCCTCTGCTGCGGCACCACAAAGAACAGCTGCGCTCCGAACGGAACCACGGCACAACCATCCCGCAACGTGTCACCTCACGTCCACGGACTCTGCACGAACCCTATTTTGCAGTTATTGACACACAGCCACCCGAGGAGCGCGGAGCTGCCACCCGAGGGCGCGGAGCTGCCACCCGAGGGCGCGGAGCTGCCACCGCACACCGATTCCAGCAGGGAGATGGATATTAATGAAATAAAGAACGCACACGTGAGCGTGGCATCACGTTGTTCTGCGTTTACGACACTGTGATGTCATAACACTGAACGCTATACAAACAGTGTGTCATTTTAGAAATCATGGTGCTCATTTAGCAGATGCTGTGATCGTGGGTGATGTAGCGTCCCTGATCGACGAGGGTTAAGGGCCCTGATCGAGGCTCCGTCCCTGCAGCGCTGGGTTTGAAAACTCCGGGTTTACATCCGCAACTTTCAGACTGATGGCGCCTTTAACCATCAGACTACCAAGTCTAAACCAAAGACTAAAGTACTGAACCAAAGACTAAAGTTCTGAACCAAAGCCTAAAGTACTGAACCAAAGACTATAGTACTGAACCAAAGCCTAAAGTACTGAACCAAAGACTAAAGTTCTAAACAAAGCCTAAAGTTCCAAACAAAGACTAAAGTACTGAACCAAAGCCTGAAGTACTGAACCGAAGCCTAAAGTTCTGAACCAAAGCCTAAAAAGTTCTAAACCAAAGCCTGAAATTCTAAATCAGCCTAATATTCTGAACCAAAGTCTTAAGTCTAAGATTATTCTGGATTTTTTTTATTCAAAAAGACAAAAGGTCTTAATTACTGGTTTAGTCTGAGACCTTTCTGGTGTCTCCTGCCTCATGGCGGAGCAGGAGGGGACCCGGGGCCCTTCATCATTAAAGGGACGACAGCGGGGAGTGAAGGGAAACAGATAAACTGGCCTCCGTTCGCGCGCTCCTGATTCTCAGTAATGAGGTCTTTACATTAAACTTTAATTTACACACGTCAAGCTCCACGAGTGGCAAATCAAAACGGCTGACGGGGGGAGGGGGGGCGGGGGGTGGTATTGGGGAGTGCGTGGGGGGGGGATTCAAAACGGGCTCTAATAGAAGAGCTCGGCTCTAAGGGCTGTCAATTAACGTGGGGGGTGTGAGAGCCGAGCAGACAATGTCGGTGCGGATTTAAAGATAATCATCGGCAATTTGCTTCGACTGCCGAAACGCAGAGAATGGAATTAAGTGCTCGCACTCAGACGAAATCGCCTGCCATGTCACGTTTCAAAAGAGCCGCTCCTTTCATCCGTCATACATAACCCGTCCGCCGCTTCTCGGCGTCTGCGGTACCGTGGGGCTTTTTGGGGCCCTCGGTCCTCGCGATGAGGCTTTTGGCTCCAGCAGAGGGAGGGAGGTTGGAATTGGGACTCCTGAAGCCCGGAGCCGAAGGGCACATTAACACAAAACATAGAGAAGGGCCCCAGCGATAGATTGGTGCCCTGTCCTGGGTGTATCTGCCCAGCGCCCGAAACGTTTTTCCCTGGATGGGCATGTGGACCCTAATAGAGGATATATATATTCATTCATCATCTTCCGCTTTATCCGCTTTATGTTCCCCATGCCCATCCAGGGGAGAACGTTTCGGGCGCTGGGCAGATAGACCCAGGACAGGGCACCAATCTATTGATGGGCACACACTCACTCACACAGACACACTCTACATGGGGCAATTTGGAGAATTCAATTAACTTGTTCCATGTTTTTGGACTGTGGGAGGAAACCGGAAAACCCGGAGGAAACCCACGCAGACACGGGGAGAACATGGAAACTCCACCCAGATGGGGATTCGAACCGGGAATCCCCAGCGCTGAGAGGTGAACGTGCTAAACCACTAAGCCACCGTGCCGCCTATATATATATATATATATCTTTTAATGAAGCTCATGCTGTCTGCAGGGATTTTGGGCACTGATGTCTTGTTTGATGCTTTTAAGAGGCGACGTTGAGCACCGGGGGGAGAATGGAAGAGAACGAGGCTGGAGATGGATGGAAGCGTTGAGTAAATAAGGAGATATGGATTAATCAATGTTGTTAGTGGAACTGTCGACATCAGCACTTAGATCCAGTAATGGTTTACAGCAGCAGGCTAATCCCGAGGTCAGGCTGCTGCCTCCGTAAAGAGGTCCCACCTCCACAAAGCAAACCAAACCAGACTTCAAACCATGATACAGTTATCAGTGTCGGCATCACTGCAGTCCCGATCATCATCCACCACCCTAATACCTGCTCTCTCAGGCCTTATAGCTAGAAACAGAACATACAAGCTATTACGGAACTCAACAGGGTCTCTGTCCACACCCATGGTACTTGCCAGGCCGGGGGGACAACCTCCTGTTCACCCCCCTCCCCAAATCTGAAGACACATTGTAATAGGACGGCTGAATAGGACGGCGGGACGAACCCGGCTCGCTCCTGTGTCTGTACCAAGTAGGAGCCACAGGGGGTTTGGGGCCGGGACGCGTTGTTTTAACATGTCCAAAATGCCTTGACAAAAAAAAAAAACAGCATAAAGGACAGAATTCTTTTGAGGGACCTCCCTTTTTAATTGAAGTCGGCGTGCACGCTGCCACATGTGCACAGATAACGCTTACACCCGGCTCAGGACGGGGCTTTTACTTTAGCACAACCAGCGTTGAGCCTCGAGGGGAAGACAACACAAGAGCTCTGAGTAGCTTTCAAGATGCTCGGGTACGAGGTATGGCTCTTACTGACGGGTTCCTGGTTTTAAGACGATGAGCCAGAACGGGGGCGGTACGGTGGCTTGGTGGTCGGCATGTTGTCCTAGGGATTCCCGGTTCCAATCCCAATCTGGGTGGAGTTTCCATGTCCTCCCTGCTTGGGTTTCCTCTGGGTTCTCCGGTTTCCGCCCACAGTCCAAAACATGGATCAAAATCAATTAAATTCTCCAAATTGCCCCATATAGAGTGTGTCTGTGTGAGTGAGTGTGTGCCCAGTGATAGATTGGCATCCTGTCCTGGGTCTATCTGCCCAGCGCCCGAAACGTTCTCCCCTGGATGGGCATGGGGAACCCCCCCCCCCCCCCCCGCGAACCTAGTAGAGTTTGAAGCGGCAGATAATGGATGGATGGATGGATCCAGAATGGGAGCGCTGGTTTTAAACCATATTTGGGATGATCGTCATCTCCACGTCACATGACAGGAGATGCATAAGCTAAGCAGGTACCCTGCGAGGTCACCGGTTGCCGTTTCGGTTCGCCGCGCCGATCGATGCGGCTGAGTGGGACTTTGATCCCGGGTGCTTTCTGGCCGGAATTAAGCGGCGTTTTCCGCCTCCTCGCTGCCGACTCGGCGCATTGTTCTTTCTGTCAGTCAATACTGAAACCCCCCCTCCCTCTGTATTCCACAGCAACAGGTCCGTCACAAAGGGGTTTTGTGCCGCGCCAGCCTCGCGCTCCAGCCCCCTGCCCGCGGAGACTTATCGACTTCAGAACCGCGGTTCTGAACTGACAGGTAAAAGATTAACATCTCTGACGTGTCCGAGCTCTCACAGGCTCTCACTCATGAAAGCGAGCCGGTGGACAGTGGACAAAAGCCTGGACTGTCGGGGACTAATGTGCGACTGGTGAACATGTGTGGGTAAAACAAGGGGGCTAGCTAGGTGCACTAGGTACACTGAAACCGGACTCCGCCTCATTCTCGATCCGCGGAAAATGAGAACATGACTTGTTCGGCTAATTCCTCAGGGACTAAGACAAGCGCTGCTGGACGTGTGCCATAACAATATGTCTATATTACATCCAGGGGTCGTTAAACGCAGAACAGGCCCCTTGTTTCCCTCCTGTTTTGACAAAGCTTCTGGTTTAGAACAATGTAAGGGAAGCCCCGAAATCACTAACGAGTCAGATTTAGTTTCGTTAGACGAGCGTGGAGTTGCCGCTTCGTTAGCTGAAGGACCGTTTCAAACCTGCCGTTCACTATAACAACACGACGTACAGAAATACGCTTACAGCATTCCCCTGTAATCTGATAACAACGAACAAATGACTCCTTTGGACGCTGCGCCGAGTCGCAGGAGTCCGCCCAAGAAGGTCTTTTTATCCGAACCATCTGCGTTTTAGATCTCCATTTCAATTTGGATCAATTTAGCCGTCCCATCGCCGCTCGGACGTTCTGGGGGCCTTCGGGACCCTAATGAAGAAATGTTCTGGTTCTAATGCCGGAGCGCGGGGAAGAAGTGAAGTCAGGCCACCCAATAATCTAATAAAGGAGTCGCGCAGAGAGCCGAGGAGAAGCGTTTCCTCTTCCTCCCGAGGTCCAGAAACCGAGCCAGTGCCTCCACAATTGCCTCCGAGCAGCTGGGGCCCGCGAAAGAACAACAGAGGCCACTCTGTTGTCCAGCAGAAAGCTGGGATTGTTGCGCCGGGGACTTTATTGCAGGCACATGAGCGCGGCCGAGGCCCGAAAACGCACTCGAATGTCATGTGCACACCAAGTGACGGGGCCAGAATAATTACCCAAAAAAGAAGAGGGAGCGAGAGGAGAGGAAGGCGGAGGAGAAGAAGACAACAACAATTCAGTGTCTATAAAAAAAAAAAAAAAAAAACGGACGGAAGACAAAACGGCCCATTCATTGTGTTCCACGAGGGAATGCTAGGACTCTCCTCGGCCCGAACCGGAAAACAAAGCGGCCCTTTTTTTGTGCCGTGAGGCACCGGGGCTGAATGCTTTGCTTTGCCACCCCGGCCCTAAGAAAACACGGGCCCCCTTTCTAAGCTGCTGGCTGGCCGCACACAGTAGAGACTATTAATGCCGTTCCCTCTTCCCGTTCCAATCCATGCGCATGTGTGCGAGGTTTGTGTTTGCACACTGCGGAGGTTGAGAACCATATTAAAAAGCCAATGCAAAGACAAAACAGTTTGCTCAACGTTAACTAGGAAAACTCGGGCAGGGGGAGGGCAATCGCCAGCCCTGCTGCACACTGGGCCATGTGTTTCCTGCCAACGGGTATTTTTTTATCGCGAACCAACAAGGCCTCGGGTCCAGCGTCAAGAAGACAACGGGCAGGTGCCTCCACGCACTTCATCGGGACCTGACGGTACGCAATGGAGGAACTTTTTCGTGGTTACTGGAACTGGGGAACAGCTAATAGTTCCATGAGTGATGCTGAAGGTGGGTGGCTGGGTAATTATCTAAACTGATCTGAACTAAAACTGATCACGGCGTCCAACAGCACTATAAGAGACGATAAGAGTAAAGCAGAGCGACAGCGACACCGCCTCCCTCTAAACCCCGGCTGCAGAATTAAATATCGTTTAAATGCCAGAGTCAGCGAGTGCACGTCCCTTATTCCGCCCATCTTTCAAAACGCACCATCACTGTGTCCGCATTCACGGGGGTTTTCGACGTTTAAATGGATGCTCTGTGATCATAATGGGAAATTATCCAGGTACCACCGCCGCTCCCCCGGTCCAGGACTCCGAGGGTCCGGTGTTGATCCTCCCGCTGCCAGGACTTGTTCAAACAGACCCTACCGAGGTGCATTCTCCCCCGGCCCTTGGCCGAGGCCGCGGCTTGTCAGAGCGTTTTTTTTTTGTGCGTCGTTAAGTTTTAACGCGTGGCTCTGGCAACGGCGATGGGGGGGGGAGTAAAATGCTTTATTGTTTCAATTGCGCGCAACTTTGTTTAACGTCAGCATTTATTCTGCTTCCTGACAAGAAGTCACATTTCATAACTAATTAAATTGATCCCCCCCAACCCCAACCCCACCCCACCCCCCCGCGAGCTCTCCAACCAGGCACACTAAATGGAATTATTTGTATCCGAGTGTCAATATATTAAATCAAAGAGGGCTAATGAGTTGGGTCACCGCGTTCTTTTATCTCCGCTCTCGCATTCTGGGATCTTCATCAGCTAAGTCAGGGTCTAAACGAAGGATGAGAGCGGCTCAGGCTTCGTCTCGCTGGGCTGGGCTCCAAAAAAAAAAAAAAGAACGCCGGCGAGCCGTCTCTTTTGTTCTGGCTCTTATACGAACATCCACGCACTCATCCTCCTTCATACGCTCTTTGTCTGACAGACGATACTAATTGGCGAGACATCCTTCCACTCGTCCCGCTCTTTCTTTGTTTTCACCTCCGTCGTTGTTGGTTCCCCGAACAAGACGTGGGAGATCAAAGGCGTGCCGGAGACAAGAGACAACATCCGTACAGAGGAAAATTAGGCACGTCATCTTTATCTCGTTAGCCGGCCCGTTACGCATAGATATTTATCTTTTTAAAGAAGGCGCAACNTGACGTTCTCTACTGACGAGGTTGTAAAGCCAAGCCATCCGTACCATTCGGGAGCCGGAGAGGGCCTTCCTCGCACCTCCAGCCCAGGCCGTTCCGAAAATATGCGGCGGGGAAAACAAGGGAGTCGTTTAGCAACGCTCGGGAGCCACCTCACACCAGGACAATGTGGCATTGTGTGGCGCCGTTACCAAAGAGTCGAGTCGGACAAGAAAAGCATCACTATCCTTTTCTCTTAGAGGAAAAAAAAAAAAAAAGCACACGTATGACGGCCACAAAGGGCCGGGTGTTTAATTAGGCGGCGCTTCGGGGCCCGCCGCAGACAGGGCTTCGCTTTATTGAACTTGCCCCTGTGAATTCTGTCACTGGGCTGTAACTGTTGGAGCGGCGAAGGCTCCCTGAGAACAGGGCGCTGTAACACGCCGCTGCTACTTCTCTTAGGTGAGGATTAGAAAGTCCGACGTTCTAAAGGCTTCGAGGGAAACGCACCGGGAAACCTCCGTCGATCCGATCCCACATGTCGCCCGTCAGGCGTTGAAATGCTTCATTAAGATTTAGAGTTTCCTTTGAGGCTTCGGCGGCCTAATGTGCAATCCCATCCCACTGGTCCCGGGGTTGGAGACTGGCTGGTGCCACCGGCTCGGCCGGTCGCTCCACAGGAGCACGGTGGAGAACAGTGGGTCCACACTAATGCTACAGAACATTATCACTGCGTTATGGAAATGGGTCCTGCTCGGATTGGATTCTAGGAGGCGTAATGTCTCCACACACTCCCAGTGGGATTCCAGTTCTGCTCTCTGCGGAGTTTGCATGTTCTCCCCGTGCCTTCTCAAATTTCTTCTTGGGAATGTTCCACGCGTCTGTGTATTTCTATGTGTGTGTGTATATGGGGCAGAATCTAAGTTGCAGTGTAAACAGTATTGTTTCGTGCAGCGAGTTGCCCCTGTGTGCAAAGCTGCTTTCAATTAACCCTTTAACCTGACCCCTGCTTACTCGGGCTTCCTGTACCTCTTTCCCCACTAAACCTTAGCTCCGAGGGCAGACTCTCGGTGGGCCTGGGGAAATGGCACCAATATGAGAGAGATCAAGCTCTTCCAGTCTCTCGCTCGCCCTCTCTCTCTCTCTCTTACACACACAGACATATGTCTGTCAGCCCAGAGGAACAAAGGCATGTCCCGAAGGCTGCTTTCTGCAACCGGCCTCTCAGCCTGTTAACAATACTGACATACAGACAGCAGGAAATATGTCCACACACACACACACACACACACACTGTTGCTCAGGTTTGTTCCTTTATAGATGTCTGGCTGGCATCAGTGTGGAGGTGGTTAGTTGTGTATAAT
>JAFMOD010000434.1:310146-329373 GCA_019802435.1 Corydoras maculifer
CCATGTTTTTGGACTGTGGGAGGAAACCGGAGAACCCGGAGGAAACCCACGCAGACACGGGGAGAACATGGAAACTCCACCCAGATGGGGATTCGAACCGGGAATCCCTAGCGCTGAGAGGCGAACGTGCTAAACCACTAAGCCACCGTGCCACCTGTGTATTTATTGTGTATAATAATGTACTGCTCTTTAATAGCAATAAAAAAAAACAGATTAAGCTAAAAATAAAATAAAATAAATGTCCGTGTATGAATGTTCCCGGAGGGGCGGGGCCACCGACCTGAATCTGCTGCTGCAGGAGATTGATCTTGTGCTGCTGCTGAAGCAGTTGCTGCTGCTGTCGTGCGATCTGCAAAGCACAAGCATTTTCCACGTTAGAGCTCCAGAATTCAATCTGTTCCGTCACCGGGTCACGCCTTCTGGACCGGGACCGCGGCCCAGCTACACGTGGTGTCCCTACGCAGTGACAGGATAGGACGCGGGTCGCCGGGCGCGTCGAGGCGTCAGGACGAGGGCCTGGCTCAGCCGGGTGAATGAGGTAGGGTCTACGGTGTCGTCCTCCGGTTGCATCGCCCCTTCCTCCCCAGACCCCCCCCCCCTCCCTCCCTCCCTCGGGCACTCCCCACGTGCCGGTGTGCCACACGGAGCCTGACAGGCTGGTTTTAAGTGTCATTTAATTTTCATTTTCAAATATAATTACAAAGTGTTCGCTGTAAGATATCACTCGTCTGCAAATGTGTCAGGATTAATTTGTGCCGGCTCCTTCACGAGTGTCAACAGTTAATTACTGTGTCGTGTCTGGATGGCTAAATGACATTCTAACTTCGGGCGAGTGCCCTCCCGCTCCTCCTCTCCGCCTCGCCCCTATCTCGCAACCCATCCTTCTTACCCCCCCCCCATTAGATCTGCCCTAATGAAAAAGAAACAGCCGTTTACACGCCGGCATGACAGTAAATACCATCCTCCATATCCTCGAACCACAGGAGCATGCATTGTAACTCCCGATCGGCGTAAACCGTAAATCGGTGCCGGTGCCTCCCCCCCCCACCGACGTTAACGGCCGCGGACGCGTCTTCCGGAACGAAGCCGTCTATCCCCCGACGTACAGGGAGACGAATCGATGTGGAGGTCTGCCCATTAATCCACATAACATATTGAATGGGATTTGGCGGGATAATTACCAAAAATATTATTAAGGGGCTCGGGAGGCGTCGCTCGCCCGGCGCCTCCTCTGTCATTAAAGCAGTTCATGAGCTGTGTTAATCCGCTGATTTCCTCAATATGCCTCATTTGCCTGATTTGTGCCTCTGATTTCATGCGGAGATTGATGTAATAGCGCCGCCGCCGCTTTGATGGAACCTATACTATAAATTATGATTCTTTCAATCGGGTTCAGCTAAATGAACTTGGGGGGGAGTGGGGGTGGGGGTGGGTGCTCATGGTTGTGTAAGTGGGTACGAGGGTAGGGGAAGGCCACCCAGAAGGTTATATATGTGAGCCATTATGACAGAATAATACTATATTAACTTGAATCCCACCTTTTGAAAAGCGAGTAATTACATTTGAACTCCCGACGCTCGCCGTGAATGAGGGCGGCTCGCCGTCGATCGGATGAACGTGATCGGCGCATAATGCCGCCGAAGACGGAGGTGGGAAGGGGGACGGGGAGTTCAGGATGTGGACCGGGAAGGAGTCACGGCGTGTATAGTCACGGGATGTAAAGGTTATGTTTTAGTAAACAGTCACATAGAAAAAGAGAGAGAGAAAGAAAGAGAGAGAGAGAGGGAGAGAGTTACTTGTTCCTGTTGTTGCCGAGCCAGCTCCATCTGCTGCCGCTGCTTCTCCATTTGCGAGGCGGCCAGTTTCTTCTGCTCGTCGTGGGCGGCCAGGAGCTGCTCTCTGAGGCTGATCAGCTGGGTGATCATGGTCGAGAGCTGCCGCTCCTTCTCAGCCAGACTTTCTGGTGTACCTGGAGACAAGGACACAGGAAGGCGGGCGGTCAAATCCGAGAGCCTACGACGTGAGGGGGCCATGGGTCCTCACAGCGGTGAGGTCTCCAGGCTGTAATGAGGCAGTCCTGCCTTATGGTTGTGGTCACTGTTGATGCCGCCCAAGGAGGATGAGTCCCCCAAATGAGCCTCGGTCCTCACAAGGTTTCCGGTCGTTCCAAGAATTTTCTAGCCACTGTCGCTTCGGCTTGCTCTTTGGGGGTTTAAAGGCTTTTAACTCTGTAAAGCTGCTTTGTGACGATTGTACTGTTGTACAAAGTGCTCTATAAATAAGTTACTTGAACTTTAACGTTATACAGCAGCTTGGCGTCGCAAATTAAAAACCAAAACCCAATTCTGACACTGCGATGGTATCACCTCAACGCAGAATTGTTCCGGAATTGTACACAACACGGGTGTTAGTGACAATGTGCTATGCGGACTCGACTCGGGTACGGACACCCTTTGCCGGACACCTCGGCATTGTCTCGTTATTTCTCCCGGCTCACAAACAAACATCAACAGGTCTCATTATCACAAGGAATCAGAGTGGAACAGGTATGTCAGTGTTGGGTGCGTGTGTGGTGCAGAAAGTCTTCCCGGACTCCCTCAGTAACCCCAGTGTGAGGGATGCAGCAGCCCCGCCGCACCTCGAGGTAATCAATGCTAAGTGAGCTATTCATTGACTTCCACACGAGCAAAATGGCTCGAGGGAGGCCGGACCGCGAGTCCCTCTCTGCCAGCGAGAGCTCCCACTCAGCCTTTCGCTCTCTCTCCTCTCGCCTCTCCGGATGACATGCTGCTGTAGCTGCACATTTCTAAAGAAAGGAGGCCCCTGGACGGTCAGAGAGGGAGGCGCAAAAAAATCGCCGGGCGTCTGCGGTACAATACGGTGCCGGCTCCTGGGATTCTTTCCGGGGTGTTTTCTGGTATTTGGCTCATAACATCTGTCTTGCGCTTGGGCTCCCCGGGGCCCCTGCTCCACTTGGAGTATTTTAATTTGACTAAACACCTGATTTATTTGATCTCTCCGATGAGGAGGGCCATTTGTCTTAATAGGGCCCGTCAGCCCGCAACCCCCCCCACCCCCCCATTCAGAGCCGCTGACTGGAGAGGCTCGAGTCGGTGCTGCTGCAAAGGAGCAGAGAAGCCGCAATTCTCCATTTATCCTCAGTCGGGGGGGAAAAAGCATCCATTCATGGCTGCTGTGTGTGTGTGTGTGTGTGTGTGTGTGTGTGTGTGTGTGTGTGTTTTTTGACGGCCCTGAATCAACTTCTTATTCAGCTCGGTGCTCTTGTCATGAATGGCTTATCTGTAGAATTGATATATTCGGCCACCGATTTTATTAACCTTTGGCTCGCACCGTGAAGGCCCTCGCTTAGCCGCACGCCTCCCGAAAGTCCGGCAGGTTCGGCGGCGGTTGCTGAGAGGGAATTCTCAGGCTCTTCCAAATCACTTTGTACAGCGTCTGGGTCTGGGTCGGGTTTCGGACTCCAAAGGTAAAGGATTTGGACCAAAGATCTGGAATCTTAAGAGCATGGTGTATCCACATTTGTCTATATGACTGGGGGAATGGGGGTGGGGGGTTACAGGTGTGTGTGGCATCCAGGGGCCCATACAGTGGTAGCTTTAAGGGAGTGTTGCTCTAACCAAACATACCAACAGAGCCTCTTTTGTTTCACTCATTGATTCTATTGGTCAGAGCCAGGGGCTCCAGCAGGGGCCCTCCCTCTCTCATCTGTCCACCCAAATAGAATTGTCTCAACTGTCCTCTAAATGCTTCTATTCTTTAATCTCTTCTCTACGGGTCTGTGATATGCAACTCGGATTAGGACATTCAGTGCGTTTGGCACCTTTGATGTCCGAGAGTTCTGGAACTGAGAACCCAAGCTTGGAGCTTCCTCTTTAATAATTCAGCCATGTGTTTCTGCTTCTCACTGTTATTTGGGTGTTAAGAGACTTTCTTCCTGTTCAACATTATGGATCAGCCTTTAAAGCGTTTTATTGGACGGGACGGCATGGGTCCCACTGACAAAGAGGCCGGCAGTCCACGTCGAGGAGCTCTTTAACAGCAGTGGGTCTAGACTCTCTTGTAAAGGTGTCTCCTCCCATCATTTTTTTCCCCAAAGAAGACAGTCTGGTCAGGAAGCCTCCGTGGGTAACTACGGTGTGTTTCTGAGGGCTTAAGTAACGTCTCGTGACAGGTTAAGGGGCAATGCATTTGACTTAAAACATATTAGTGCCCCGGGGGATGAAGGGGTAGGCAACTGAGCAAGACGCACTTCGAGAAGCAGGAACTTCTGGTGATCTTTTAAAGGGCCCTCGGTCACAAGAAAGCCTTTAAAGGGAAAGTAGTTCGATTCTGCGTTCCCTCTGTTAGCAACCCGGGCTCAGACCCGGCCAGACGATGACTGACGGCAAAGCGAAGCAACAGGGAGCCCCGGGAGGGGGCAAAACCGAGATAAAGACACATTGTGGGGACGTGAATCATTTGATTCGACGGCCAAATTCAACGTCCCCGTTTGTCCCCACAGAGGCGAGCATGAGTCCTCAGTCCTGAAGCGGTAACTTTGAAGAGTCTGGAGTGAAAGCCAAAAGACAAAAGCCGTGTGTGAAGACAACGAAAGAAAGAAAAAAGAAACGGCGAGAGGAAATAAAAAGGGAAGACTCACAAGGCTCCCTATTCTGAGTCCGGTCTTTGGATCGGACAGCTGAACCATTATAACTAATTATGAAAGGCTTTTTTATTGTTTTTTTTAAAACTCTCTTAAATGTTCCAGCACTGGAATGTCTTTGTCTCTCGGTCAGTCGGGCATTGTGGACGTCCCCATATGCTGCGAGTCTGTCGTAAGTAAATTAGGAGGCTTGTAGAAAGCGGCGATTGTCCCGGGGTCCAGGGCTGGACGCGCTCGGCGCATAGCTGGCATGCCTGACGTGGCGGCAGCTCCGGCGTCTGGCTTCTCGGACATGAGAAAGAAGGTACGAGCAGCAACTCGACATAAAGGTTTTTGTGTCCTGACATGAACAGCTGCCCGGGAGGTTCGTCAAGAACAAATGTCCCTGTGACGGGGACAATGAAAAGGACCAAAGGACTGGGACACTCTTCTCATCACTTATCACTGGAGGGCTTTAGACTCGGCCGTGCATGTTGGACCATCATACAGTTTGGGCAAGACCTTATTCTTTTCCTTGTGGGACGCCCTGACTTGCGATTGAGGTCCTTTCAGCCAACCGTCGGTGTCTGACCTCACAAACACTGACCTCCATTATCTTCCGCTTTATCCTCTACTAGGGGGAGGTTCCCCATACCCATCCAGGGGAGAACGTTTCGGGCGCTGGGCAGATACACCCAGGACAGGATGCCAATCTATCGCTGGGCACACACTCACACACTCACTCACACAGACACACTCTATATGGGGCAATTTTGGAGAATTCAATTGACCTTGATCCATGTTTTTGGACTGTGGGAGGAAAGCGGAGAACCCGGATGAAACCCACACAGACACGGGGAGAACAAGGAAACTCCACCCAGATTGGGACTCCAACCTTGAATCCCCAACGCTGAGAGGAGAACAAGCCACCGTGCCGCCCCTCGCAAATACTCCTTGGGATAAAACAGCCGTAACGTAGAAGCCATTGCGCCTCCTGCTGGTAGACGTTCCACCGTCTCCGCCCAGATAACGCAGGTGTAATTAGATCAGCCCGTCCACCGGCGCACTGCCGTCCCCCACATCCTCAAACGCCGCCGTGGTGCAAATGTGAGTGATGAGCCATTAGACGCCGTTGCTCTGCCCCCGGATGGTAACAATACGAGGCACAGCTGTTTCACCTGGCGGACGGCCCTCGCGCGATGATATAAAACCTCTCTAATCCTGCCAATAAAACTTCATTAACAAGCATGACCACCGGCGTGCTAACACATGTCAGCAGGAGGCTCTCAGGAGCCAAGAAAAAAAAATAGTGCCGCGAGCGCGACGGCCGTGTCAGAAAAGCGATGTTCGTCTGAGTGCTCTGAGGCTCGTGGGGGGGCGGTTGGGGGGGCGGGACGTCGGGCCAAAGTGTGTGTCTTTTGGCCAAGTGTGCTTTTGGGTTGTGGGGTGGATGAGGTGTAGTAGACGGTAGAACATGGAACGTTGTGATTCAGGTCCAAGATCGAACCACCGCTTGCTGGTACCCACAGTGCCCTTCAGAAACAGCTGAGTCATCGTTTTTAACACAAGCGCCTTCACCTCGTCCTGCTTTCGCCCGGACCGGGTCGGACCTGGTTCAAGGACCGGACTACACAAGGGTCTCCGGTGGCGACGAAAGACACGTGCAAACCTGGAAGCCATACAACCGTGAGACAGCACCCTGGTGTAACGGTCCAAATGTCCCCCTGTTCTAAAATCCACCAGCCCTGTTTTCCAGTCACCGGGTTAAAGGCAAGTGTTGGTGCCGGGACAGGCTCAGGCTCACACAAAGACATGTTCCTAATGGGACAATCACTCGCCGCTCCGGTTTGACCGGCTCAGGAAACGAGAGAGCGCGCCGGGACCCCGGGCACAGGACACGGGGCGCAGGGCGATCGGGATGAGACCCTAATAAATGAAAACATTTGCCCGGTAAGAGGCTCGCGCTCCGCAGGCCCAGCGCCGTCCGCAGGGTGAGAGAGAGAGAGAGAGAGAGGGAAAGAGGGAGGCGAGAAGGCAGAAAACAAGGTGTGTTTTTCTACCCCCCCCCCACACCGCCTCCCGCCAAACGCCACGAGCTAAATCCCTCAATTCATTAGGAGAGCAACGGCGCACGTCTCACCCAGCATTCATCTCACAAATGTGGCCCAAAGAATAATAATTTACTGAGGCTCGTATTTCACTCGGGTGCACGGGGGGGTTGGGGGGGCAAACAGTTTGCCTATTGAGGCATTGGGGTTGGGGGGGGGGAGAAAAATGCAAAGCGTGGCACTTCTGAATTGGGGAAATGGAGGAATATTTCAGAGTGGATGATGGGTGGAGGTGCACTCTCTCTCTCTCGCTCTCTCTCGCTCTCTGTGCACAATGTGCGAGAGGAACTATTTGGCTGACAGTGATTTTTTTTCTCTCCGTCTGTCTAATAACCAGAGTACGTTACAGATCGAATATCGGCCGACCGCCTCTCTGAACGCTGCGCGTCGGGACGCAGGTCGGGAAGGTCCCGCTTCAATTTGTACTGGAACAGGCGGAGCTGTACAATTGCGAACTCAACCGCAGCCGGCCGCCAAAACACTTGCTCTCCAAATGCGGGCGTTAGAGGGTGACCGCCGGTGTGGAGGCGCACAGCGGGGACACTGTCTTCTGCGAATGGGAATTAAGGCGGAGTTTAAAAGCAGAGACGTGGATTTGATTCAGAGTCGTTATCTGTTTCAAATAAATATAAATCATCTGTGGAGGCAGCGCGGAGGCTTAGTGGTTGGCATGTTCTCCTCTCGGCGCTGGGGATTCCTGGCTCATCTGGGTGGAGTTTGCATGTTCTCCTCGTGCCCACGTGGGTTTCCTCCGGTTCTCCGGTTTCCTTCCACAGTCCAAAAAACATGGATCAGGGTCAACTGAATTCTCCAAATTGCCCCATTGGCGCCATGTCCTGGGTGTATCTGCCCAGCGCCCGAAACGAGGCTGATAGATCAAAGGCTGAGAGATCGAAGCTGATATTTAGGCGACGTTACGTTACGCAGAACATCCACAGAGCAGGTTCTATTAGGGTGGTGGATGATGCTCAAAGCACCAACATGTCCGTGCTCCTGCAGCACTGGGCATCATCCACCACCCTAATAGAACCTGCTCTGTGGATGTTCTGCGTAACGTAACGTCGCCTAAATATCAGCTTTGATCTATCAGCCTGTTGGACGGTTCTTATTAAATCTTTATTCCTGTAAAGGTTCTATAACGCAGGTTCTCCCCGCACGCACACCGTACAGGACGGCCGCCCGCTCTCTCTCTCTTTCTCTCGCTCGCTCACTCGCTCTTCGTCTCCTCCGGCTTTTCTATCGCGCCGAGCGGCGCTGTGGCTTGGCCCGGCTCCAGGCCGCCTGCCTCTCCTGCTCTGTGGTTAGAACCGGCGGATCTCCACCGTTCTCCTCGACGTTCCTCCAGACCGACGGCCGACACACACATCACTTCAGGAGGTGTCTCGGTCGGTCCACGTCTACGGAGGACCCGTTCTCCGGAACGCCTCGGCGCTCTGAGAGGGGGCTCTCTCTAACTCTGCAGCACACGAGGTTTGGAATTCAGGTTCCACCATGTGGAACGATCGTCGCGGAGCCGGAAAGAGAAAGAACACTGTTTAAACAGGTGTCATTATTCCGTTTACCCGTTGGACGGGGTGGGACGCGCCTTCAAGCTCGGACTCGTCTTGCTTCGAGAACGTTCTTCTGACTGTACGGCTGAAGCGAGCGGGTCTGCGGGGGTTCCAGCTGAGAACTCTGAACCTACAACCCACAGCATGAAGAAGATGCTCGCCGTTACAGGTCACCTGACCATCGCTTCGAACATCTCCAGACTCCACGAGGTACGAGGTACAACCTCCCAAACTCCTCCCACCCGTCAGGCTTCCATCCAATCACCTTACGGTGATTACATCTTAGGAGGCGGGCCATGCTGTTCCATCAGCCGCCAATCGATTGGAGCGCAGTCAGGAGGAGGAACGACGGGCCTCGACCTGCAGCCGCCGCTTTTCCACCCTGTCCCATCCCTCATCTGCTTCCTATCCCGTTCCAGGGGAACCCACCGTGGCACGCGGCCCCCGTATCGATTCTTTAACGCGGCGATTAGCGCAGCGGCTGATTTATGCTCGCACTCCAGCTCTTAATCGCATGCACGGCTGCGAGGTTCCGCTCGCCCTTCCCCTCGTTCCCCCGGCTCGTCGCCTTTGTTTGTGTTTTAATTAAGCAGACCTCGCGCATCCCGCAACCCCAAGCTTCCGTTTTAATTGCCCGCACTTACACCGGGTCGACTTCAAACGCGCCGGGGAGACGTTTTCTGAGGGGGAGCACAAAGCGGGCCTTTGAAATGTCTACAGTCATCTGAAATGGCACACTAATTAGAAACCTTCAGCTGCCGGTGTGATACGAAAAGTCAGCCCCGTCTGTTCTCTCCCCGCGCCAGGGAGAACGAGCGCCCGAAAAGACGCCTTCTACCTGCCTCTGCCTCTGAAGCCGGGCCCCGTCGCCACCAACCCCCCACCCCCCTCAGCCACCCTCCTGGTTTAGAAGACACCTAAATGCTCTGTGATTTATAAATATCTGCTTTTTTTTTTTTTTTTTAAAGGTGAAAGCTTTACGTCGCGCCGCACTTTGATCTCTGGAGGTACAACAGGGGCGAGTAGAGTCAACCTGCCCCTGTCAGCAGGACACAAAGAGACGTTTGGCATGGAGCCAACCGGAGCGCCATTAAGACCCCAACATCGGTGTCTGACCTCACTGACGCTCATTGAAATGAAGTTCATAAAGCTGCTGGGGAACGGGGGTGCACTTTTATGTGTCCCCAACACTTTTCCGGAAGTCGTGGGACGAGCGGCGAGCCTCCGTTATGAACCCGGCGAGGTTTTGGTGGAAACGAAGTGTGAAAATCGGGGCGAGGTAGAGACGGTGATTAGCAAGGGAGGAGAGAGAGCGAGGCAGACAGAGGCAGAGCAAGCGGAAAACCCGCGGCGCTATCGGTGCGCTGGTACAGCGCCGGCCGCCTCTGCGTAAACACGGCGGTAACAGGCCGTGCTAAGACCTGCGCCCTCAATAAAAACAGACGGCAGAAAAAAGAACAGAAGCCCACCTTCAACAAGAACACGGCGTGTACACACACTTTAGAACCATCCATCAGAACAATGTGAGCGGGCCGAACCATCCATCCAACCATCCATTAGCTTCCGCTTTATCCTTTAGGGTTGCAGGGGGAGGGGGGGGGGGGTTCTCCATGCCCATCCAGGGGAGAACGCCATTCTGTCACTGAGCACACTCACTCACACAGACACACTCTATATGGGGCAATTTGGAGAATTCAATTGACCTTGATCCATGATTTTGGACTGTGGGAGGAAACCGGAGAACCCGGAGGAGACCCACACGGACACGGGGAGAACATGGAAACTCCACCCAGATTGGGATTCGAACCTGGAATCCCTAGTGCTGAGAGGAGAACATGCCAACCACTAAGCCCGGTCTGCACCAGCAAGACCAAAAAAATAAATAAATATAATAAAATACATTCCCCATAATGCATCTCATCGCCGTTTTTTTTCCTTTTTAAACCCGAAACGGAAAATCAGAATTAATAAAGGAGGGAAGGTTGTAGATTCGGGGCCGAGTGCTGCTTTTCTAATCACTTCAGATGGAATAGAACGGAGGTTTATTTATTGCGGATGGAGACATCCACTAAAACATTACCTTTTATTTCTCCCAGAAGCTCGCTGGTGTTCAGTCTCTCCATCTTCTCCTTCCAGTCCTTTGAAAGCAGCTTTTCCATGCAGGAGGATTCTGAAAGGGAACATGGAACCAGGTTTATTTACCGTTTTCAATAAGAGCCGCGCTGTAAAGATATCAATCAGAACCATTCATGTGGAACCGAAGCGCAAACAGAGAGGAGCGCCGAGGCGTTCGGGGTCCCGTTACACCAATCAGACGGGGGTTCGGCGGTGGAGCAGGGTGGGGGGGGCCTGTTGGTGTTAATGTTGGGGGGGGAGGGGGGTCCTGTTGGTGTTAACATTGATGATATCATAAGATGCTCCATGTAAGATGCAACAGTTTTGGCTGTTGCACTGACTTGCATGTGGAAGGAGAACATGCCAAATGCTTGTACATGCTTGTATCTTATTTAATACCCTACAACAGCTTTGTGGTTGGCATGTTCGCCTTTCAGCACTAGGGATTCCAGGTTTGGGTGGAGTTTGCATGTTCTCCTTGTGTCTATGTGGGTTTCCTCCGGGTTCTCCGGTTTCCTCCCACAGTCCAAAAGCATGGATCAAGGTGAATTGAATTCTCCAAATTGCCCCATATAGTGTGTGTCTGTGTGAGTGAGCGACACTAGTAGAGGATGAAGCGGAAGATGATGGATGGATGGATGTATGGATGGATACCCTACACACAGTGTTTTAATATTGCACTCGTCAGAAACGGAACACACCCCGGTTTGGCTCCTGAATTCGTCGGCGCCGCAGCAATAAAGAGTGAAATCAGCTCAACAGGTGGCGTGATTTCTAAAAGCGCCACCGAATCGCAGTCATCACTGTGAAATAATGCGAGAACAGCATTCAGGCAAATGGTGCTGGATTTAATGAGCCGCAATGCAGCTGGGGGGGGGGGGGGGGGGGGGGGGGGGGGGGGGGGGGGGGGGGGGGGGGGGGGGGGGGGGGGGGGGGGGGGGGGGGGGGGGGGGGGGGGGGGGGGGGGGGGAGAGAGAGAGAGAGAGAGAGAGAGAGAGAGAGCGAGAGACAGAGAGAGAGAGAGCGAGGGCTCTGTGCCTCGTCAAACATCAATAACGAGCCGAATTCATCACGATGTTTTTTTTTTTTAAGTTTGGTATCGATTTGCTCGGCTGCTTTTAACCGAGGTGTAACATTGTCACCGGGGGGATCGATAACCAGGCCTTAAGTTCCTCGTCGGGGCCGGTGTTCCAGAGTTCCACCTTCTCGAATAAACCCGAGACACGGCTCTGTCCACGCAGGAAGCAGACGGTGGTATTTTACATCGCACCCCGTGTGGTGGAACTCGCCGGGGTTTAACACCCCTGCCCCCCCCTCCTCCTCCTCCAATATGGCCAATCACGCACACAGGCACTCCGAGAAAACGTTAAAGGAGAAAGGACGGGGGGGCAACGTTCGGGGCAAGACAGCAATGATGAAAACAATTAACATTTGTCCAGCAGACAATGAATCAGAGGGAGGAATGGCTGGAATCTACAGAACCCGGGGTCCAGGGATGCTGATAAAGAACATGCTGCTCGCCAAGCACAGCCTTGCAGCCTGGGTCAGGCCGTTCCCATCACACACACACACACACACACACACACACGCACACGCACACGCACACACACACACGCACACGCACACGCGCGCTCGACTACAGCCACGTCATTTCCAAAATTCAAACATCCCATATACAGTGCGCTCGGTCCGTACAGTTCCGGCCGTAAAGAGAACGTTCCAGGTTTAAAACTCAGACTTTTCATCAGAACTCAGAGTCAAAGACGTTTTTTTTTTTGTTTCTTTTTCTGTTTTGTTTTTATTGGTCACACATCACATGATCCGCAATCCCAGAATCCCAGAGCAAAGACCATCTGTGGCGTCACGCTGCCTGCGGATGACACCACCACCAAAGAAGAATAGGATTTGTTCTCCGCCGAGAGGCCGGAGGGCGGCGGCGAGGCCGGCGAGCACAATGCCCCGCTTGTTCCCGGGCGCGCAGGGGCGGCGCGCGGCTTCGGGAGGCTTCAGTGCTGAAGCTTTGTGGTTCTGGGCATTGTAGTCGCATGGCGAGGTGCTCCGGGCCACGGGACATTCCAGCTCGGGTGGATCATCAGACTCGTGAATGGCATGTGAGCGCAGAACCGAGCGTCCCGTCACGACGGTCGCACTCTCGCACTGTTCTCCAGAGGCTCGGGTTTAGAACGGGGGGTTCCGACTCTGGGGTTAGTTCTGCTTCTCTTCCATCGGATCTCGGACGCCTCCTCCTCCCTCACATTAAACACACAGCACACATTCCTTCCTTCAGATAACACATTCAAAACCAGTACAGGGCTGCACACACACACACACACACTGTCCTCAGAGGGTCAATGGCTTTCCCAAGTTCCTCGCTGTCTCCAAACAAACACACACACACACACACACACACACACACACACACACACAGCACAGATGCTGCTCCAGCACTTGATCATTAAGCAATGCACCAACTGTTGGAGATAATACGGTGCCAACTCCCATTCTGCTCTACTCTGCCTCCCTCGAGAGTGGGCTCTGCCTGCACTCCCACACACACACACACACACACACACACACACACACACACACACAACATCTGGAATGTGCCAAACCTGCCCTCTGCTGATCTATTTTTCTACCTAGAAGAGGCGAGGAATGTGTGTTGTGTTGTGTTGTGTTGTGTGATGTGTTTTGTGTGATGTGTGTTGTATGTTGTGTGTTGTGTTGTATGATGTGTGTGTGTAGGTGGAGGTCATCAAATACACCGACTAAAGTCCACCTCACTGATCCACTTGGTTCCTGCTCATGTTCCTGCTCATGTTGCTGCAGGACCAACAGGAACCTTCCTCAGGGTTCTACAGACATGCAGACGGACACTTTTGGTCATAGATGAAAGTCCTGGGTTTGATTCTCAGGTGGGTGGGTGCTCTCTGTGTGGAGTTTGCATGTTCTCCACTCGTCTGTGTATCCTCTTGGTCCCTGCTTCATATCCACGATACAGAATGGTATATGAACTCCACCACGTCTGAAGCTACAGCAGGACTTTTGGAACAAGCTACGGACTCGAGTCAGGATAAATGAAACCGACAGCTCCGACTCCGTCAGATGTATGGATTCAGCAGATAAATAACGGAAAACAGCATGGACTTTATTGTTTTTCCTCCTCAGGGCCCCCCGTGTCCTCGCCCCTCCTCAGAGATAAAGGGCGGTGGGGCTCGGCGGGGGCAGCGATTCAGCCTGGGTGACATTGGAATGACAACAATAGCCCTTATCTCTCTCCTATTTACTTTTTTCCAAGGTCCCCCTCCTCAACGGCAGGCCTTCGGAGTCCTTCTGGATTCATTGCCGCATCCTTTGGCACGGCCGGGGCTGCAGATAGGGCGCGGGCGTTTGGCGAGGGAGGCTTGGCGACGGCCGCCCCGCTCTCTGAAGCCTCTCGCGAGACAGAAAGCAAAACTAGCGGCTCGCGGTCCAAATTCCAAATGAAACAGATTCCTATACCCAGAACGCCGCCTAGGCCAACGCGTGTGTAGAGACCCGGCACCCGCTGCACTCCAGAGATACGGTCCCAATAAAAACAAGAGGATTACGGGGCACAGGGGTAAGAATGGGGCTGAGAACTTCAAATAATGGGCCGACTAGCTGAGGGGAGATACTTGAATTGCCATGGCACATGTAAAGTCTGTGCCCAGCCACGTCTCCGCGGAATCCACCCCACGTCGCCGGGGGACAGAGCCGAGCCAAAGACTCATAGCCATCTTGTCCTTGCAAATAAACGCGGCTCCTTCGTGCTCCGTTGTGGGGCTGTCAAAACAGGTGGTGGTGCAGCGTCCACCCGAACCAGCATGCGGGTTTAAGTGTTTGACATCTGAACTGTGCGTTACCGCTATCTCCCGTCCAATCTCTGGTCCCGCTGCTACAGTATACGCTTTCTGAAATCCTTAACAACGGCGTGGCAGCTACAGCAAAGATACGGCAGCCAGATAATCACCAGCTCTCGAAGCACGGAGAGCAACGGCGATGGCTTCCAGCTCCTAACGCCAAAGGATCAGCGTATTTAGAGAGCAGAACTGGGACGGCAGTAATTCGGTTTACCCGGGCACAATATGCCTCGCGCCGAGTTTGTGTCACGGCCCATTACGAGGCTGGATATTTGTGTGTGTGTGTGTGTGTTTGTCGGTTCCACTGACTCGTGCCCTGTGGCATCACGCCAGCACATCTGCCAGTGCCCCACAGGCCTCCCGCAGCCGGCGTAATCCCCACTACAGGAAGCTGCTCTTCCTTCTCATCAATCTTTGCCTAGACAGAGCTAAAGAGTGCGAGAGCGGGTCACTTTACCCGGTCCTCCACGCACTCGTTCCATCACTGGGTATTGTCCTCTATAAGTGGACGGATTGTCCTCCACGAATTGCCCATTGTCCGGTGCCGGCAGCACCCTGGACTGGCTTCAATCCGGCAAGACGGATGCCGAAACCGCTGGAAACGAGGCCGAGCCTCAATGCCAAGCTGGAAACCTCCTGTTTCCTGCATCCATACCATCGGGATGCTGTACCGAGAACCGACGGAGTACCGAGTATCAAAAGATCAGTTGACTTCATGATATATCAGCCTCAAGAGGGAGGGGGGATCGATAATCAGCTGACACCGCTCGTATAAATACCCCGTCTGACTTTTCCCAATAGGCTCTCCATCACCTGGAGGCGAGGAACCCGTCCTCGGTTTGGAGACAGACGGATAATCGAGTGTGTGGTTTTCAATGAGGACCAAAAAGAAGCGAGGCAATCAGGGATTAACGGGATATTAAGTGTTTTCCAATGTATGAGCAAAACACGACTCTATCCCGCCAAAGGCGTCTCCGTCTTTTATTTCTCAAAGCCCCGTTCCTTCCAAACAATACGACCACGGTTAAGAATCAAGGCCTAAAGAGCTTGCTTTCTGTTTCCTTTGCTGCTTTTCTGCTCGTTCCTCCCAGAAAAACAAACTAAAGGCAGAAGGCTGACAAAAAAAAAAAAAAAAAAAAAAAAACTGAAAAAGGAAAACTGCAGGCGCAACACAAAACATTTAGAGGGGAATCTTCTGAATGTCTTAATCACAGAGCCACTAAAACAAGACTCCATCATCACACAGAATGAGAGCGTAATAATTACAAGAGGCAGACAGGAAAGTGAAACGGCAAAAAGGAAACATGTTTTGTCACTCGCGTCAGCGGGCCACGAGACAACAGCTGGTGGCAGCGGCGGCATCGCCGAACGCTCCTGAAGTCTCCATAATCACGCCGTTATTGAAGGCAGGACAAAAAGGGCACTAATTGCAAGGGAGCAATCTAAACGTAATAGGTTACACACCCGGGCGACGCCGCACAATGCTCACCGCTGAAGCCGAGTGGCAAAAGAGAGAGAGGGGAGAGAGAGCGAGAGACAGAGAGAGTGAGGGAACAGCACAACGCGGTACACAACAGTGGCTCGTCGCTCATTTTCTGCCAATTACCCTCCCTCCTCGTCAACACTTTTAATAACCTCGATCATTTCCAGAAGACTTTCTGTGTTTTTTTTTTTGCCTTGGGTTAAATAATTTCGGCTCTTTAATATGCAAATGTGCCTTTTGGCATGCATGGGTGAAGAGGCTGTGCTTCTTGAGACGTGTCAGTACAGTGTCGAGCACCTGCATCTTGGGCAAGGCTTGATTTAATTGACACCTAATACTGTTCATTATTCCACTTAGTGAACACCTCAGTCAGTCACCTGTAGGTCGCTCCGAAACCTCAGCCGCCATTGCTCGGCTTGTCAACAGCTTGTATAAATAGATCCACCGTCTAATTACGATCAGAGGCACGGAAACAAGGATGCAAAGGTATCCTCGGTAACAACTGCAGCTTTCCCGTCGTTCTGGGGGGACACCGTGTCTTCCGGAGTCGAACCGTGGTCTGAGCAAGGTGCTAAAAATAGCCGAGGTGCCAGTGTCGATTCGTTGACCCTATCATGGTCAAGACCTGACCTCGGGGAACAGGACGCGTGTCGGTCGAGCCCGGCTGAATGACCTCCTGACAAATCTATTCTACTGCAGGACTTAATGCTAATCAGCCTTGAATTATTAACGCAGATCAATCCCTGCCAGGCCAACCTGCAAAGATAAGCCGGCTCATTAAGGACGGGTTTGATACGCAAGACGTTCCACCTCTTGCACACTCTAACACTCCAGCCCCGAGTTGAGTCGGAGATCTGTGGCCGACTCTTTGTTTACTCTCAGCAACCAGTCGTCTTACCGAACCGGCGGTGTCTTGACGGCCAACAACGGGACGACTTTTCAGGGAACAAACTTGGCGTCGGCCAAAAGGGGTGCCGAGGTGCCAGCCGTCACCCATTACCCATCACCCCACCCCATGCTTTTCTTTTCTTCAGATGGCGGTGCCATCTCCTGATCTCCTCAGGAGGGGTACTCTGGGCATCCCATGCAAGGGTTTGGAATTGCTATATAAAAGAACAGTGCTGAATTATAAATGTCAACACGAGCGAGGCCAGCGTTTTTCTGAAGGCGAGGCATCCAGATCAAGACTTGGCCTGGAGATTAAAACTTCCCGAACTCAAAGTCTCGGCCTCATCACAAGGAACGAGGAGGGACGGGAGTTAAAAGAGCAAGAAAGATCGAAGGAAGTGGTGCGAGTGGAGGAATCCGAGAGAAAGTGGCAGCACGGGGAGGAAGGGGCGGAGGGAGGGGACGGAGCACGATGCGGCGCACGTACGGGCGAAAGAAATAAATATGTGAAAAATAAACTCTCCGAAAATCCAATCACAAGTTGGCGAAGAGAGATAAGGAGCCAAGATAAGGCTGTACAACGAGCCCCCAAAACTGCAATCTACACTTAAGCTGGAGAGTGGCAGCTGGCAGAACAGCTGGCGAACAGGATTAATGTCAGAAGAACGGAATAAAACTCAACATATGTCCGAGCCCGAGGTGGCAGGACGGTGCGTGATTGCGCCCCGATGGACGCCATGTGTACAGCTCGGCAGTTCTCCCGCTCCGCAAGGTCACTTTTAAAGAAGGGAAGAAAGAAAGAAAAAAAAAACCACTAAGACTATTTAATGCTTGAATAACAAAATGAACTTTCCCCCTCTGCCTCCGCGTCCGTCCGGGTTTATCCCGGCACGGCCCAGACAGACGGCGCAGGGCACGGCTCGTTAAGGTTCATCTATGATGAGCTTTTCTGGGGGAGTGTGGGGGGGGGGGGATTAACGCCGAGTAAAGAAAGAGGCGAGACCCACTACCATTCCTTCTCGACTGGTCTGAGTACGAGGTACGAGGTTTGAAGTTCGACCAGTAAGACAAAGGGTCCCTCCATTGCCAAAAAAACTTCCTGATGAGAGGCTTCGGCGCCGGCGGAGACGGGCGCCGCGTGCGGACTTCATTTAAATTTGTAATTTCCATTTGATGTCGGTAATCATTAGAGCCCACACAGTGTAATGAATTATAATAATTTCACACAAGAATTAAATTACGGGGTACCTTTCCGCCGAGCCTCTTTCCTCCACCCGTTACCCTGCAATCTAGCTGTCAGGCCTAAACTCTTCCGTTAATCAGCGCTCCACAACATTCACATTTATTCATCTATGTGAAATTAATAGAAACGCTGCGGATAATGTCGCTGAGCGCGATCAGGGCTGCGTGGAGCGATTTACTAAATGAATGGGTGAAAAAATAATAAAACGGACTGATAAGGAGCCACATGAATAGATTCCAATGTGCCGCGGAGCCAAGTGTCAGCGCCAGTCAGGGAAACTTTATTTCAACCTGAAGTCCGCGGGCGCCTCGGCCATGCTCGAGCGCTCCTGTCGAAACGCGAGCGATGCTTCGAGACGACCATCCGATACTGCAATTAAAATCTGCGCCACGGCTGACGGGCGCCGCTCGGGTTTGTAAAGAAGAAGCTCCGACACTTTTAAACGCCTTAAAACAAACTCGATTCAGGCTGAAGCTGCGTACTCCGACTGAAGAGGCGTTGAAAGTTAGCTCGGGCTTGATATCTGCTTAGGCTTAAAATAGCCTCAACTCGACTCCGACCCCCCCCCCCCCACTTTGTACGTCCGTTTGACTAATTAAAGTGACGTTAGTAGCTGCTGCCGCCTGACATTCTCAGTTTTTATGAAGCAGCAATTAAAGATGTTTATGGTTCCTTGCAGCGGGCTCTGTTTACCGCCGTGTCAGAGTTCAACACCCGGCGCATCGCCGCGGCCCAAAGGTCACTATTTTTAGCCGGCCACCTCCACTTTTTCCGGACCCTCGGCGCACGGGGTATGTCTGAGCAAGCAGGAAGAACAGCCAGCCGGTCCAGCTGGAGAGGGGCATGAGGCGCTGACATCCATAGCGGGAGGGCAGTTGTCCTCCAGTGTAGCCCTTCGGCAGCGACGGACCGACACGTCACAAAGCATGCTGGGAGAGGATGGAAAACTCAGCCACCTCGCACCCAGCACCTCTCACTCACACGGAACAAGTATTTTGAGTCTATATCAGACGCTTGAACACATGTTTCTATTGCTTCACCCAGCTTGGAGACCCCTCTGGTAGAATTAGGGTACTGCAAGTAACCCGTGACTCCGCTAGCATACAGACTGGACCGATTCTTATGTGTTACACTCTCTGCCTTTTGTTTTCGGGACGTAGGACGTCTGTAAACAGGTCCCCCCCGTTCAGTAGAGGCTCTTCTTCACCGGCCAAAGTGCTCCACACTTACAGGAGCATGAAGTACCTCGGCACCCAAATCACTAATTGTACCATTATGATAAGTGCTGCTGGAGTTGTGCGGAATAAAGATCGAAAA
>JAFMOD010000434.1:345959-363054 GCA_019802435.1 Corydoras maculifer
ACACACACACACACACACACACACACACACACACACACACACACACACACACACACACTCAGACTCCTTCTCTCTCATTGTCTTTCTATTTATAGTTTAGTAAAATCTCTCTGAAGTGAAATGTAATTCAACGCCGTTTTATTTTTTTCCCTCTCGCACCACGAGGGACCGCGAGCCGCCCGCCGACGGCTTTACAACATCAAAGCCCAGCGTTTGGCAAAAAAGTTGTCGTACAGAAATGTTCCGCAGGGGCCCGGCTACATTCGGGTTCGCGTCCTTGGGACGAAAGCCCCTCGTCGGCGGGGACGCAGTGCGTCGCAGAGGCAGGAACGCCGATGCAAGACGAGAGAAGCCGCTCGTCTCCTCGTCTCGAGGTCGATGGGATGAAGACAGGACTTTTATATTTAGATTTTTGACGTGTTTTAATCGCCGTCACGGCACGGCGGCTTAGTGGTTGGCATGTTCTCCTCACAGCACTGGGGATTCCCGGTTCGAAGCCCAATCTGGGTGGAGTTTCCATGTTCTCCCCGTGTCCGCGTGGGTTTCCTCCGGGTTCTCCGGTTTCCTCACACAGTCCAAAAAACATGGATCAAGGTCAATTGAATTCTCCAAATTGCCCCATATAGAGTGTGTCTGTGTGTGTGAGTGTGTGCCCAGTGATAGATTGCCTCCCTGTTCTGGGTGTATCTGCCCAGCACCTGAAACGTTTCCCCTGGATGGGCATGGGTGGACCCCCCCGTGACCCTAGAAGAGGATAAACCGGAAGATAACGGATGGATGGATGGAATTGGTGTCCCTAGGATGTGGGGAGAACATACAAAACTCCTATGCTAAGGAACACACGAGCATTATGCCCTGTGAGAATCTCAGTTGTAATAAAACCTTATTGCTGACATCATCGTCAGGTCAAACATCATGGTTGTATATCCGGAACCGGTGTGTGTGAGGTGCGTGAGGTGGGACTCACCATGCGCTGATGGGCCGACATCAGACTTTCCCAGTCGGATTCCGGCGGCACGCTGCTGCTGACGAGCGGCAGCTCCTCGGCGTGCGCCTTGCTGTGCAGCAGGTTGTGAACGGGCAGCTGTGGCGCCGCCAGCGCCTCCGTGCCTTCCTCCTTATCCCACAGGAGGCGCTCCGGAGCCGCGCCGTCCTCCCCGGCGTCCGGGCCCGATCCGAACGGAGAGGTGGCTTGCTTGGAAGACATGATTCTGCTGAAAGACGGAGAAGCGCAGGACGTCAGCGACGTGCCAGCCAGCACCCTATGGCTTTGATCTCATGTTTGACAACCCCTGAGGTTTGGTAGCTTCTCCCCTCCCTGTGCACTTTACCGGAGGGCCCTGCGTTTGGCTTCTCAGACGTCAGAAAACCGTCACGAGAGCAACGACGAACAGCCGGGAATCCGACGACGACGGATTAATGACTCCTGCACCTGGCGGGGGGATTCGGGCTACTCCGCTCCCGAGCCCGCAGGAGCGCGGCGCGTCTGGAGGTCCCCCGAGCACCTTCCACCGCCCCACCCATTTAATGGAGCAGCACCCATGCTGTTGTGTACAATAGTCCAAATTAATAATCTAATTAAGCTCCCGCCAGAAATAACCGCATCATGAGGCGTTCGGATTGATCTGAAGTGCTGAGACGCCGGTTTACTTCTAATCCCCCTTTTCCCTGCATGCTGATTTATCTACGCTGGATATCCAGCAATCAAAACATCACCTCAGGACTGCACACACACACACACACACACACACACACACACATCAACCAGGGGGAAGAGGCTGTGCTTGGAGAGGAATCGGGTAAGGGTTGGAGGGTTGCCCCCAGTGTCGAGTGTGGGATCCATCATGTCAGGGTTCGAGCCCTGATGCTCCGCATCGTCAGACTCGATTGTGATTGGACGGGACCAGCGGACGGAAGTTGGTCGAATCAAACAGCTGTGCAAACACCACGTGTGTCGGGAAGCGCAGCCGTCGAGCGCAGCTACATACGACGAGCAACGTATTAATCAGCCGCTTAATCGTTTCCTGTGGCTGTACCGCTGATTCCCTCGTGAAATTAGTCTGTAAACACAGAGAACGGTGAGGAACCCGGGTTCGAGGGCGATAGAGGGACGAGCTGGGGGGCCACACACACACACACACACACACACACACACACACGCCGGGACGAATTGGAAGTGAAACAAAGCACTTCTTTTGTATTACACAGTAAATCAAGCTGTATTATTTTACCTCTGAAAAATTCAGGCTCTTATGCACTTTGTTCTTCGGTCTCCAGCCATCAGTCAAACCGCTGAGGCATGAGAGCGAGGACGAGCGAGCGAGCGAGAGAGAGAGAGAGAGAGCAGGGGCGAGAGGAGCTGACTCCACCGTCCTGTAACATGTGTCTACAGCAATCTTGTTAGAAAACGCAGCCGATCTGCACTCAGGCTGCGTAACTGTATTTGTCAGTCCAAGTTAATAATTTATTAGGAGAGCTGGGAGGCCGTGCCGCTTGTGTGCTCAGCCAAGGCACAGAGCTGGAGCGCTGGACACACACACACACACACACACACACACACACCATACAGGCCCGTCCTGCATGCCACGAGGCCAACACCCCTTTACAGCAAACTTGCATCACAAAAATCAAAGGCATCTTTAACGTTCCAAAAAAAAAAAAATAAATTAAAAAAAAAAAAAAAAAGCTTTGGATCCTGCAGGAACCTTTTAAATGTGTCTGTCTGCAGGACTCATCATTCAGATGGTGAGATGCTGATGTTGGACGAGAAGGCGTGGCTCAAATAATAATAGAATTTATTTCTAATAAGATTTTAGGGACCTCGAAGACGCTTTAGAAAACAAATAAAACAGAATAACATTAAAATAGTAGAAAGACGTAAAACATATAATGTTGTAATATAGTGTTGTGTATAGTGTTAGTTAACATTTAACATTAATGCAGTTTTAAAAATAAGAAAAAGCTCAATCAAAATGCGGAAACAAAAATTTTGTTCGTCTCAAACGTGTTGAAAGGGGTTGGAACTGAAAAAAGGGCCTTCCCTATACTGTTGCCATGAACCTGGAACCATCCATAATGCATTAAGAGGTACTGATGCTGATGGGACTGAAGAACACACCCAGGGGGGGTGTCCTGATACTTTTGCATTAGATACAAAAAGTGCGCTTCTGATGTTCTCGACCTCAAAGTGTTATAAATAAAACCCAGTTTTCACTGCGGAACACACACAAAACCGTGTGTCCGCGTCCCCGAGCGTCCCCGAGCGTCCCCGAGCGTCCCCGAGCGTCCCCGAGCGTCCCCGAGCTTCCCCGAGCGTCCCCGAGCGTCACAGACCCAAACCTGGTTGGTTTCCCAAAGCCGCCCTAAATTAAACGAATCATTCTATAATGAATAATCCGAATCACACATACGACGGGAAAACACACACACACAAACACACACATACGACGGGATAGGCTCTATATATAGCCGACAATATTGCAGTGCACTTTAAAAAGATTAGGAGTTACGTCCGAGGGAGCGCGGGGGGCTCATGTGGCCGTGTGTCTGCGGAATGCTTCGACTCATGAATTGTTGCGAGTGCTAATGTTTCATCTCGCAACAAACCTCTATTTAATTGGTTCGAGGCATCAGAACACTCCGGTCGACTCTACACCCCCCCCCCCCTTTCCTATTCTCAGCACTTGTGTGTCCTGAAGGTCTTATGACTTGGAGCCATGTGTCTTAGGATATCCGCTTTCACCTTTCTCAATCATATGAAGCCCCCTTCTCTCTCTCTCTCTCGCTCGTCCCGCTGTCCGGCCCCGCTCTCACTGTTGACCTTTTATAGACAATAGTGATGGGTGACTCCTGAGCCGGGCTGTTAAACCCAAACCCCCCATCCGCCGCTCTCGCTCCTTTCTTAGCCTCCCGTCTTGTAAATCATAAGTCGACCCCTGAGGAAAATATAAGACCCTGCAAACTCCTCACACACACACACACTTGCTTAACCCCCCCCCCCCCCTCCGTTCACCCCCATGCCACCATTCGGGCCTATAGGAAGAGAAGTAATCAAACGAGAAGGAAAAAGTAGGAAGCCAAACAAGAGCGCCATTGTTCCAGAGGGCTAACGATGGGCGAGCTGAAAAACGGCAAAAAGCTGCTTTATGACTGGGCTTCAAGTTTCCATGGGTTACACACACACACACACACACACACACACACACACACACACACACACACACACAGGCACGTGTACGTCTGTATATGCACTGAAGCGTGTATCCATCCACACACACAGAACAGAGCTCTAAATCACCAACGTTTGAGCCACGATTAAACGACCTGTTTTTATTAATTACTGCAGATCAATCAAAATTAAATATCGGAACATTAGATCTATTACACGCGAGGGCCTGCATTTACAAAACCGCGTTCTCCACGTTCTGCGGGCGAGCTTTTTAACAGGCGTGTTCCGATGTGGCACCAACGTCCGGCGACTTCCACCGACGTCTTTTATTTTATATTCATTTTATTTTTGTAGATTTACAGTTATAATAAACCTTATTATATATTATATGTTGTGATTGAACCTTATTATAAATAAGTGCAAACTTCTCCATAAAAGCAAAGTTCCTGAGTAAAGGAGAAGTAATAATAATAATAATAATAATAATAATAATAATAATAATAATACATCCAAATACGAGGTACAGAGTTGAAAATACGTTAATACAATTTGCTGTATTTCTTACTTAGAAATTTAATATCAAATTTAAATTAAATCGAGAGATAATAAAATACATTTTAAATAAATGAATAAATTGATAAATGAATATATTAATAAATTAGAGTCTGAGGTTTAAAGCGGAACAGATGAGTGTAGTCATATACACTGATACACCTCTGAACAGGAGAGGAATAGTGAGGCCCTGTGTGTGTGTGTGTGTGTGTGTGTGTGTGTGTGTGTGTGTGTGTGTGTGTGTGTGTGTGTGTGTGGGTGTCAAGTCCCCCTGTGTCCTCACTTTTCTATAATCAGCTTCCTATTAACCTGTAAAAGCTCCGGCTGGAAATGAAAATCCCTCACGGGCTCCTGCCGTTTAGCACAATTAAATTATCACCATTGTAAGTGTGCGAGAGGTAAGTGAGGTAAGTGTGCGGTGCGAGAGGTACCTGCGAGAGCGCGAGTGTGTGAGAGAGACCGACAGAGTGGGGAAGGCGAGGAGCGAGTGGAGTTCATAGAAAAAGATCTGAGAGTATATTTGTACGTATCTGTTCCGCATTTCCTATTATTTTTATTTAATTCTGCACTTTTTAAATTTTTTGTTTTCTGTTCGTCTCGCGTCGTAACCAAAGTAAAAGAAAGGAAAAAACTTCTTGGTAATAAAAGTGAAAAGCGACTCTGACTGGTAGACGTTCCGGGCGCGGTTAGAACCGAGTCGGCCGGACGCTCTCGCCTTTCATCCGGTGAAATTAAGTCGACCAGACAAGACGCACTGGAGGGGGAAAAACTTCCAACTTTATTATTTAAAACGGGGGATGAATTATAAATCATGAATTGTAAATTTTCCTCTAAAACTCCCCCCCCCCCCCCCCCCCCCCCCCCCCCCCCCCCCCCCCCCCCCCCCCCCCCCCCCCCCCCCCCCCCCCCCCCCCCCCCCCCCCCCCCCCCCCCCCCCCCTTTCTCTCTCTCTCTCTCTCTCTTTATCGCTCGCTCGCTCGTTCTGTCACGCCGCGCGTTCTCAGTTAAATATCTGGCACTTGTGGGATATTTAGAAGAACCCTTAAACGCTGCTTAAAGGCAGCCTCTTTGGGAAAGTGCACTTCAGATATTGAGCAGACTGTTGAAAATTACTTTGCACGCAAATTAAAAGAAGCTAGGTGTGTGTGTGTGTGTGTGTGTGTGTGTTTGGTAGCAAATCAGTAAATACACTTACAGACCGTCCTTCTCAGCCAATGGCCCTCTCCGCTGTCCTCCACTCAGCACTGCGCTGGCATCATACCTTCCCAAATCCGAAAGCTTCACTCCACCGGCCAAATCCCCCTTTCCCTCCACCCCTCCTCCACCCCAGCCGACCCTTCGAACCGTCTCGGCGCACATCTACCGAAGGCTGTGGAAGTTGTTTCTCTAAGAATCAGAGGGACCCGGAGCTCCACCGCTCACCGACTCGCTCTCGCCCTGCCAACAGGGACAAGAAAGGCTGCATGGTTTTCCCTCTCGCGCTTTCTCTCTCTCTCTCTCTCTCTCTCTCTCTCTTTCTCTCTCTCTCTTGTTGTCTCGCTCTCCCGTAGCAAATAGGAAGATGCCAGGATCTTTTAGGGGATTCAGTTTTCAGTTCCCTGCACAGTTCCCACTGTGTGAATCTTTTTGTAAGGTGGTACCTAGAAGGTGGTTCCTGATGAAGACAATGACCCGACCCGGGCCTGACTGTTCAGACTAAAGTATTTGGGTCGGGTACGGGTTCTTAAACTTGTGGGAAAGGCATACGTTCCATACTACAAGTTCCCCGTCTGATTTACACAGCCGAATCGTGACACTGACTGTAGGACTTAAGTCAGGTTGGAACATCCAGTTGGGTTTGGGTGGGGCTCGGAAAGGACTTTCTGGGATTCGGGACGGTTTCGAACAGAAACACACCCCACACCGCACTCTAATGGCGGTACGTCGCCGGCCCTTTGTGGGCCAATGGCCCGCCGTTGCCGCCAGATTGATAACTATAGCTCTCGAAAGAAAAACACTAAACAAGAGACAAGTCCTTCATGTCATTTAACAAAGTTCCCTCCCGCCGCCGCCGCGCCGGACTTTACCGCTTCAACAAGTGGAATGTAAAAATCCCCCACAATGGATGATTGAGAGAGTAAATAAGTGAGCTGTAAAAAAGCCTCGGTGGTATTTTCGGTTTCCGAAAGGCCAGCGTTGCTTGTTTGACGGCCGGTTCACAAATCTGTTTTATACCGAAGATAAAAGATGTGTCGAGAAATCCAGGGGGATAAAGGAAGGAATAAAGGGTGCTGTGATGGAGGCAAGAAAGAAAGCGGGGAAGAGAGAGAGAGAGAGAGCCGGCCCGAAAAACGCAAGAACAATGGTTAATTTTGTCGGCGCGATTCCGCAGTGACAGGAATGGCAGGGAACACTGGAGAGAATAAATGGTGCTCTGAAAGAACTAGCGAGGAACTATGCGCCCACAGTCTTCATGAGGTCATCACTGGCAGACAGTGCCCAAAAATAAGTAAAACACACACACACACAGAACTATGGGTTGGTACAACTGCCGTGTGGACATCTGGAATGCTGGCACCCATTCCCCCGGCTTTCTCAAGGGACCATCCCTTTAATTCCTTTCTCTTCCAGAAATAGGTTCAGTCTCTGCCCCTCGAATTGGAAAATCTGCAACACCTAATGCAAAGAATAGCTGTTTTGTTCCCCTTTTGTGTTCTCTTCATTAATAGAACCTACGTGGGCCGCAGACGAAAATCGAGGAAATTACCTTCCGATTAGGCGGCTCTGTTTTGGGGGGCCTTCGGGACGGACAACAGCTCATTAGTCACCAATTATCCCATCCCTAATTCTGCCTCTGGTCTGCCCCGCTTTGCCTTCTTTGTTTGGCTGGCCCGGCCAACTCTCTCTCCTCAGGGTGACGGGGTCCACCCATCAGAGACATTAGGATCATTGTAGTCCGGCGAGGACTTTCTATGACATAAGGTACAGAGGGGAGGAGGAGAACCAGGGGAGGACGAGGCGAAAAAGAGAAAGGGGGGGGGGGCGACAGTTGAAGGGGAGCCACATTTCATGTGACACGTCGATTGGAAAATCAAAACGGGGTAGTTGGGTTTGCTCCACCCAGATGAGGCCATGTTGAGCGGGCCCGTGAACGGCGGGGTCAGTCAGGCCGCACCTCGGCAAATTTATGATTAAGCCTTATTATCCTGGTCAAAACTGACACTGATTGGCGACTGGTAGCACGGAAAAAAAAAAAAAAACGACTCGGCGGCCGGCTTCGGAGCCGGGAGCGTGGGCAGCGGCGTGTGGCCGGGGTGACAGGTCAGACAGTGGGGCTGAATAAATACCGGGCAGGCAAATGGACCTAGCAGGGCCTGTTTTGGAGACAGATACGAGGTGGCTGCGTGATTGACAGGACCGATCTGCGTAATTGCCCTGACGTGTGGTTCAGAGAGGCGGCAGGAGGGACGGTGGGACCCTTTGCGTCGAGGCCAAACATGGATTTGGAAAGAGAATCATTAAACGAGGTGGAGAAGACAAACAGGACGCCCATTTTCTCATTCGCAAAGGAAACAGCGCCGACAGGTAACAAGAACCTGCCATCACGGGTCGAGCTTGGAGAACTCTCGATGGACGCAGGGAGCCACCGTCGGGTCACCGTGGTGCGAACGCTCCTCCGACGGCACGGTAACTTAATCTGGGCTGCGAGCGGTCGCCGTCGACTGCCGAGAACAGTCACGTTGACTAATAAGTTTGTCTCTAGCCTTCCCCCCCCCCCTCCTCCTACCCGTGTCTTTTCCTGGCAGACACCGATGCATGCGTCACAACAGGCTTTTTGGAAGAACTAAATTGCTTCCCTTTCTAAAAAAACACAAGTGTGTGACGGGGTGTGGGGTGGGGGGGGCGTGTATCACTCGCTGGCTGTCGGCCACGGCTCTCTGTTGTGGTTCTTCTCGCCACCGCAGCCATCCTGCCTGGTGCGGTTTTCGGGGATCGGTCCAGGACCGCTGCGAAATGATAGGGGTAATCTCAGCTGCCCCATCTCCAGGACTTTTGCCCAGAGCACAGAGAGACTCTTTGTGCATCGCTTTGTGCCGCAACACACACATCGCCCGTAAACGGCCGCTCATGGATCAGAAACATGTCCAGAAAACAGAAGCCAGGGATCGGGGGGGGGGGGGGGGCAGCTGGGGTAGGACGACAGGAGGGTCGAGCAAATTAACGCCACTTCGGTTCTGACGGCTCACACGAGGCGGCGAAAGAATCGCGGGGAGCTCGGGCCTGACGCCGTTATCGACTCCATAAACACAGAGAGGGGGACGAGGACGGCGGGGACAGGGAGGGACACCAACCCGTCTGTGGAAGTCGAAATCAAGTTCCTTTGAGGAACTCCCGCGTTTCCCCCGGGCGGCGCATAATACAAAATAATAAAAGGAGCCCGTGGAACCGACTCCTCAACAACATTGTGTCTGTCGAGCTCTGGGAGGATTAAATAAGCAAAGCAAACAGAGAGAAGGCAAATAGCTAGTGAAGGCCAGACAAATATTTGATAAGCTGATAGAGAGCAGAGATACCACCCCGCCAACGCCGCCACCACCCCCGCCGCCCGACTTCCCTTCTCTTCTGTTCGCTCCGTCCCTTTATTCCTCGCTCTACCCCTCTCGTTTTTTTTTTTTCCTGGGCAGCAGATGCCTCGTTCACAGGCCGCAAAGTGTGCAACTCAATCCGCAAACAATAGCGCGGCGCTGACAAAGGTCGCCTTTCGCAACCCGCCGCCTTATCAGAGTCCTAAAAACACGAGACCGGGCAGCCGGACCACGTCCAGCACACAGTACGTACGGTACTCGGCTCAATACCGTCCCCGATTTGTAATGGCCTGATTATACTGGTTTAAGCTGCTTAGTTGACCTTAAGCTGCAAGCAAGTGCGATCCTATCGCTGCAATACCGTGCAGACTGACAGGGGTCACTGTCCCAAAAAAATGGGCGATATACCGTTACGGTATGATCACGATATGAAGGTACCGATTCGATATGTATCGCGTGGATGCTGGCCTTACTGTAAACGTGTGAACGTTTCAGAAAGCGCCACCTGTAGGAATATAGAGGGACAGCAACATTTTACAGTAATTGTTTTCGAATGCTGCGCAAACTCACCCCGTACGATGTGACGCGGCTGGACGAGACGCTGCTTCCTGTTCAGACAGGAGAATCAATCTTTCATGAAGCAGGCGTCTAAGTGATGCGGCGCGATGAAACACGGCTCATTATTTATGGAGATGCACGTTTTAAGGTGACAAACAGCACATTAAAGGCAGCCATGTCCCAGCAGATGCTCGCTCTGTTGTTTTCTGCCACAACACAACAAAGCAAGCGGAGACGGCGTGGCAGTAAACATTTAACGACAAACTCGTCGGAAGGACGCATCACAGACGTTATGACATCATGAAAACATTCACTATCCTGAAGATATTGACTGCAGGAACAGGCCTTCCCCAAAGTACTGCCACAATAAAACGACTACGGCGTTTAGAATGAGAACCAAACCTCGCTGTGGGCCTGAACGTCCCCGTGGTTTTGGGCAGCCCCCATTTAGGATGGCGAATCCCAGACAGCTGATTTGCTAATAAGTTCCGGGTGTCAGATCTGTATTTATCTGTTTTTTTGGGGTTGATCGTGTGGAGGAACGGCCTCGTCGGAGCTGAGCATGTGCGAGGAGTCGTGACGGGAGTCCGGCTTGTTTTTCTGATCCCTCTCCCTAAACGGTGTAAATCGTCAGCCCTCGAGCTGCAGAGTGGCGGCGGCGGCGGCGGCGTGCCCCGGACTAAAAATACTCGAGGCTTCTTTGCGAGCGAAGCCTGAATTAGACACAACGGGAGCCTTAACACTAATTCAAAACCCCTCTTTGGCTCCGGCTTTCGGCTGAAAGCAGCCGAGTCAATGCACTCGAGAAACATCAAGAGCCGGAAAACTGAAGTCGGCTGAGTGACGGCTCAGGTAACCCGACTCCACCACTTTGCGGGAGCGGCGTGCTGCGAGGCCGGCTTTCTGAGGAAAGAGGAGATCGTTTCTCTAATCATTTTCGTACCTCGCTCGCTCCGCCGCTCTGCCTCGCTTACTTGCTGGCTCTGTAATCTGCCGTGTGACATTATACCAAGTCTTGTGGAGAACGTGTGTGTGTGTGTGTGTGTGTGTGTGTGTGTTTGTGTGTGTCTTAAATACTGCTACCAGAAAAGAGTTTTTATTCTTCATAGAAACAAAGTGCGAACCAGAAACCTCAGAACCGATACTGTCTTTTAGAACCCGCATATATCAGAGTAACCTCCTTATATTTAAGAACTAGTTCCATGTACAGGAGCTGCAGGAGCTGTCGCTCTCAAGACTCAGTAGAACTCTGGGTGTGATCACTTTACACGGGTCCACATGATGGACCTTAACCCGTCATTAAAGGTGGAGCATAAAGGAACCCAAATCTCAGACGTCAACGTTGGACCTTTTAATCCACAACAGTTTATTCCCATCCCGGACGTCCGTCCACACATCCATTATCTTCCACTTTACCCTCTACTAGTGTTGGGGGGGGGGGGACTATATTAGCATTAACATCACAGTGTGTTATAACTACGGTATGTTCCACTGTTCATTTTCTCAACCCTAGCATTTCCAAATTACGGTTAGAACCAGAACCATAAAAGGTCCGGGGTCCCGGTTCAGCTTCCTTCAGCCCTGTGTGGAACATCCACAGGAGAGGGTGAGCGGGTGCAGAGCGTGAGAAGTTGAACCCGGTAATAAGTGCGCTCATTACACGCCGTGCCTAATTGTTACCACTGGAAGCTCGGGTTCTTCGTTATACCGTCGTCTGGGTCTCTCTTCAGAGTTGCGTCACGACATGGGCCAGCGAGGACTATGGTCATGAGCATCGGGGGAAAATACCTCATGGTGAGTAATACATAAACACCCAGCGCCCCTGGCAGCACACACTCCCGTCGCTCCGACTGCACCGGTCGACTCGCATGAATGTGCGCTCCACTCCAAAGACGCGGCGAGGCAGCTGCGGGCGGCCGGTTCCTTCAACGCCGCGGTGCGCGCATGCACTAACAAGAGCCGGCATAATAGAAACGGTGCAAGTCTTAATTGCGCCCCCCCCCCTCCCCTCCTCCTTCCCCCACCTCCTCCGAGCGTGCCATTATCTCGGGCTAATGACGTCCACTGGCCCTCTCTCTCCAGTCGAGTGGGTCTTGAGCAAGGCTCTTGTTTCCTAGTGTCACAGTTAACACCACGCTAAGATCTACACCCACCGTCATCAGCGAGCTGCATATTCAATAACTTCCGTAATTATGGGCGCAATTCATCAGATCCCATCTGATTGCGGAAGAGAAACAGGGATAACATGCAGGAGAGAGAGAGAGAGAGAGCGAGAGAGAGCGAGAGAGAGGGTTTGAATCCTGGAGGACGCAAGTCTAATCACAGAACTAACATGATAATTGAAATCCAAATTGAAAGGTTTGAAGAGGTGTGTACGGCTGCGGCGAGGCGGAGAACGCCGGAAGCACTTGTGGACCGAGAACAAGCAGGGATGAGAGAGCGAGGGAGAGCGAGAGAGAGAGAGAGAGAGAGAGAGAGAGAGAGAGAGAGCAGCTAATAAAGGATGCTGGCAGATGGACAGAAATGGCTGGGAGACAAGTTCAAGGACTGGCGAGAGACAGCAGGGAAGTCGTCCTTCACCGAGCAGGGATGCCTTTATATTAAGACCATGGACGTCGGGACAAAATGCCTTTTCAACTCTCTCTCTCTCTCTCTCTCTCTCTCTCTCTCTCTATAGAGAAAAGTATATATAAGCAAACCCGCCTGGTTCTCAGATGATTTTGGACAGTGATACCCTCCAGAATCTTCAAAAAGCACAATATACGCTTTTAGTGTTTAAAATTAGCCTCAAGTCGCCAGGTCCAGCTTTCTGGGCTATCACAGTACCGAAATGATCACGTTCCCTTTTTTCCAAGATCACGCTCGGCAACATGGCGTCTCCGTTTCTTGCTGTTATTTCTTTGTGATACCATTTTAGTTAAATCACTCGGGTCTAAAACCAGACCAACAGTTCGCCGGTTACAGCAGCGTTCCATTCACCCGCCCGGTGCCAACAATCAGACCAAGGTCAGGACTGTAACCGTACATGACTGAGCAGAGGTACAGGTAAGTAACAAAGTGCTCCGTAAGTGTGAACGTCACTGTAAGGAAGGTACGAGGTTGATGGCATTGTATAGAACACTTCCCAGCAATCCCATCTTCCATCGTGAGAAATTGACGGCGCTCTTGCGACGCGTCCCCTGTGCAGCTGACAGCAGACAGGAACGTGACATTCTGGAGAAGTGTCCCTGATCATAAAACTTCCCGCTCGGCGACGTGTCCGCTTCGTAGATGGCCAGAAGATTAACTCGGAGATAAAGCTGACGATGAAGACGAATGGCCGCACGTCGGCCGCCCTGCTTTACAGTCTCTTCCATCTGCTGAATCTCATACTTAGTGATAATTAGTGATGCCAAATTCATTAACCCGAGCTGCCGTTATAGTGGCCTGGGCAATAAATTAGTTTAATGTGAACGGACACATCCCACTTCTAATAGGGGATATAAAAGGTGAGGAGACGCGCCGAGAAGCCCTGAGACTGTACATCATGAACATACTGTCCATGACAACAAACGATAATGGATCTGGGCCCATTTGTCGAACAATGTTTTCTGAAAGGCGTTTGAAAGAATTAGGGCCGGCGGGGAAACTTTACCGAGCTGTCCGCTTGTTAAAAGCCACCGGCTTGTTTTTATTTCCATAAAAGGGATACGGTAATTCATGTTCTGCCAGATAAAACGCTTTGTAAACACATTTGCCAGACTCTAGAATAACATTGGTTATGGACAGGTAGCTGTTTGTGTTGGACATGGTCGGCGTGATGAAGCCAGAGCCGCACGGTTATCGGTGCCAGATCAGGTTCCAGGAATCTGAGGACGAGTCCAGAATGCATCACCCCCAACCCCTTTGGCCCCCTCTCGTCTCATCTTTGGGGTGAAGGAGCGGAAATGGGACGGGGCACAGCTCGTCCAAACAGCATCAGGCAGCTACTTCTAATTGGTGAATTTATTTTGCCTGCAAATCCCCGACATCAATCTCATTCGTGTACTTAGAGTCGTTAGAAACGAGCACTTTAGGCCGTGCTCTGGCTGCTCATTCACTTCCTCTCGCTTCCTTCTGGAGGACCTCCTCTGCACCTCTGCCTAGGTGTGACGGCACCGAAAAGACCAACTAAGGAACCAAGGAACAGATTTCGCCCTGACCCCCTAATCTCTCTCTCTATGTCCCCCGACTGACTCGCCCAACGAATCCCAGCCAAAGGTCTATTAGGCCAGAATTTTACTTTGCCGTTGAAAAGGGTCCCGTCCTTTCAGCCGGCTCGCTCTCTTTCTCCGTCTCCTTCGAGCCGAGGTGGCGACGGAACACAAGTCCATTGTTTCCTTCACAGATGGACGTTGGAGTTACTAGGGCAACAGCGCTAATCCCCCCTTTTAACCACCTTTCTTCCTTTTATTGGCTCATCAAGTGCCTACCTTTTAACTCGCAAGCGGGACGGGGCCTTCGGCAACGCTCCCTCGGTTTAATTAGCTACGATTCCCGTTCGCACGGACAACGCGATGAGCTAATCGAAGATTTGCAAACTACTGATGGAGCCGGTCGGGGTGGAGGGTGGAGGGTGGAGGGTGGAGGTTTGGGGGTAGTTCTTGGTCTGTGAGGCCCGGCTTAGAAAGTAGCGAGAATGAGGCCATTATCGAGCAGCAGGCATTTCGAATGCGTAATTGTCAGGACAACGCGATTGTCCCGCCGTTGTCCGCACAATCAACAAGACATTGTTGGTGACTTGACTAATAAAGGCTGGGAGAATGGGTGCCACAATGATTGGTCCACTCGGCGTCTTAGAATTGTCTGCCTGAGAAGATCCTTGATAGACTGCAGCTCCTCTCAAAGGGAGTGAGGACGAAGACAACTGTCTGGCTTTTTGTCAACGGGAAGAAAAATGGCCTTTCTGCTTTTGTTTTCCAGGCCCCTCTCTTTTCCGCTCGCTTTCTGTCCTCAAATAACCAGCATCCACATCAGACCACCACTATTCAGGAGCTAAATGGGACAAGGGACTACGGGCCGGCCTGCGCCTATAATGATGTGGCTCGCACCCCATCAAGTATTCAGATCCGATCCGCGAACAGCTTTTTATTCTGCGTCCCACTCGAGTCCCGGAAAAAAAAAAAAGAGGTTAAACAGTCTAACGTTCCCAAACTGCATGGAGTCGCATTCATTTCGCTCAAAAGCGCCACGAACGTCGTACGGACGCTAATTAAACAGCAAACAGCAAAGTTTACAGAACTGATGGTTTCCAATCAAATGGATTGAAATCGACCACATTAATAGGGTTTGTAGTTCCAGAGTTCTGTCGTCCATCTGTTTCTCTACATAGCTTGATGGTCACGCTTTGGTATGTTCTCTGGCGATCAGGACCATGGACAGAGCAGGTATTATTAGGATGGTGGATTATGCTCAGTACTGCAGTGATGCTGTCATGTGAGTGTGTGCTGTGCTCCACCCCACTGCTCCACCTTGTAGATGTAGAACCGGAGACGGTAGATCACCTGTTTGGGTCATTCATCCTAAAATCGTCCGTCGGTGATCACAGGACGCAGAGACTACAGAACGGAACTGTGGAACTACAACGCGCTTTCATACGGTGGGTGGAGCTGCTGAGTGCGGAACCCAAGATGTGGTCAGCGCTCCGCCGAATAAAGAGCGACGCCGGCTGAACGTGGGGGAGATAACTATGAGTGGAGCTTCATTTATCTTCATCTTGTTAGACTAAATTAATTAACAATCTCACTGTTACACACTTTCTCCTTTCATTACATCAAATAATGACAGGGATGGAGGAGGAGGTCCTCTCCACTGGGATTAGACAACCGGCTGCTGTCTCTCGCTCTCTCTCTCTCTCCCTCACTCTCTTGCTCGCGCAAATGCATAACTACACACACACACACACACACACACACACACACACAGCATGGCACTCATTGTTGTCATTGCAGATGAGCTATATAAGCAGGAACATGTGATCAGCCTCAGGTTCTATGTGCGACATCCAACCGCAGCCCGGGACAACGCGCAAACTACAGCACGTCACGGCCAAAAACCAAAACGACAGGACTGCTGGGAATTAAGGATGAATAATACTCTAATAATACTTTGGAATCGATATTCGTTTCAGCGGTTATATAACGTGTAAGACTGGCCGCCTTTAAAGAACAATCCGGGTTCTTTTGTTCTGCCGTTTCCAAAAACAATAGAAAAAGGGAATAGAAAACGATTTCAGCTACCGCTCTTAGTGTTACGCAACTAAAACAGAGTTGAGGTCATATCTATGAAAACCTCGGTACTTTTTTAAACGGCGTTTAAGTTTCAGTTACTGAATTAACGACCAAACGCCATCGGAGTCCACTCATAATGGAAGCTGCATTCGAACCCGGCGCCGGAGTCGACACCCAACGCTGTAGAACCAACAGGTTTTTTAGAAACCACTGAGGCAGAACAATACAATATTTACAAGACAGTCATGTAAACCTGCAGTAGGGTTACGGTTGGGTACCGTGTGAATGAGCGCGGCTCCGGTACGAACTTCATGACACGAACACGAGAACAAACTCCTAATTAGACTCACAGGAGGGTCGAGGTGGGTGGACGGTGATGCCGAGGGAGCCGGATCTGGTTTTGTAGCACAAACTATAAGCAGGATGCTATTAGCACCGTTCCAAATGCGGGAGGAAATGATATTGTTGAATGGTTTTGTTTGAAACATTCTAATAACGTACCTGCAAATGTATACAGTGTACACAGACGCCTGTGGAGAGAAGAGCGGCGCTGTGTGTTTGAGATTTTAATATTTACTCTATTTAATTTATTTGAAAACGACGCTGACAAAAGAGTTAAGGAGCTTTAACGATGCGTTTAATTGCCCTTGTTCGTCCATGATTAATGACTTGTGTGTGTGTGGGGGGGGGGGGGGCATCCCCCCCTTAAGTTGAATCTGGCATTCTGGCAAAGTGTCTCACCTCCGTGGAACTTCGGCGCGATACGACCATGAGGTGCGTGGAGACCCCCCCCCCCCCAACAAGGTCTGTTAGAATAGCGCATGGGTTACAGTGAGGTACAGAGGATTCATCATTTGGGAGGCAAACGAAAACTCGAAGAAATGGAGTGGCATGGAAGCAGCGTTAGAATTTTACATGTTATTTGAATCTGTATTGCAGGAGCGTGGCATGAGGGCGGGTGGAGGTGTGGTGGTGGTGGTGGGTACCGAGCCGGGGGGGGGGGG
>JAFMOD010000434.1:370866-455133 GCA_019802435.1 Corydoras maculifer
TGTTTGGTGTTCTGTCATTGTTTTTTTTAGAACACTGATGAGATGAGAAAGTTCTCTGAACCTCATGCAGCTCTCGCAGTTTCCCAACATTCACACAGACGCACAAATAGCCTTTTCTCATCTTACACAAGTGTTTCAGAGCCAGCATCCCGTAACACAACTCCACCATAACGCAACGGAGCCATGAAATCAGAAGAGTCTCCGTCATAAATCCACAACACGATTGTCTGAAGTTCCAAACCCGGAACAAACAGACATGCAGCTCCATAATCATAATAATGCTGAGTGCATCGCTTTCATATAAGAACAGAAAAAAAATATATATATAAATCAATCAAATAACAGAGAAGAATGTATAAAAAATAATAATAAACAAAGAAAGAGAAAAGATGAAGAATAAAAAATAAAAAGCTTGCAGAATGAAGGCGTGTGAGATCAGATCTGAGGAAAGTTTGAAAGCTTCTCGCTCGGTGTCAGTGGAGGAGGACGGATGGTGGAGTTCATCCCTCGTATAGAGTTCACATTAGAAACGTCTCCTGCATTAATTCTCTCCTTTTGAAGCTAAATGTTCTTTCTTCGCTCGAGGTTATGACGCCTGTGTTTATAGGTGGGAAAAATATACCGCTAAACGAAGATCTTTGTTGCCGCAGCATTCCTTTGTAAATGGGGTCCTTTTTAAATCGCTTGTCTGATTCATGTCTTTGTGTCTAAGCTCGCGCCGTTTGTGGGGACGCCTACATTAAAGCGAACGGGAAACAATTCTCTGGATTTTTCGGATTTCAATGAGAAAATCACTTCGCCAAGGCTGGCTTTTGTCCCCCCGCCGCTGACAATCGCTAATGTAAGGGCAGCCCAGGTATTCAGGTATTAATGTATAAGCAAACAATCATTCACAGGACCGCAGAGCCGCGACGCCTCCGTCGCTCGTCCTGCAACCCCCCAAATACAGACTCAAGGTCCCGAGACAAAGATTCGTGGCGGATGAGAGGAATAGAACTTCTCTGGTCTTTAATTATGTGGTTTTATTATGATTCTAACGTCGATTAAATTGCCCCCTCCCCCCCCCACCTCCCTCCCACACTCCCCACCAACTCTTTGGGAAGGGGCTCAAAATTTAAATCATTTGCGAATCAATTAACTCACAACTCCCGACATAACATGCGTTTCACACGGCGGGGCCGGGCGGCGTTTGTAGCTCCGGAGGATTCATGGCCTTTCGGGAGAGGAGTTCACGGCTGAAATCGTTTATTCCTCTTACAGGACTTTTAGTTATGCATTACGCTCCCCATCTGCGGCGGCCTGCAGATTAACGACGTGCTCCGCGAGCCGACTCGGCTCCGCTAAGCTAATAGGTGAGGCTGGTGTGGTGGTGGCGGGTGGTGGGATGGGGGTGGCTACCTTGGGAAATGTGGAAGAAAACCAAGTCTGGATTTACTGTTATGACAATTATATAAAGTACATGATGAGATTTATACGCCCAAATCAGCTAATAATCTTGGCTGGAGCTACGGCAACCTGTCGCTGCGCCGGAGCGCCGGGAGGTTCCGCCTGAAGCTGAGTAACCTGACAAGAGATGCCAGAGAAGAACACGCTGCTGCTGACATACCGAGCTCAGATTCAACCTCCATACAGATAAAAACAGCTCCACCGGGCAGGTGGAGGCGAACGCATCCCGGACTAATGGTTGCCAGACTATCCAGTATGATGGTCGGGGGTTAGAACACAAGCCATGATCCAGACCCTCCTGGAGTGATGGTGGTTAAGGGTCTTGCTTAAGGACCCATAACTTTAGCCAAAGTGGGATTTGAACCCACAGCATTTAGGTTGATAGACCCCCACTCTAAACACTGAGCTGCCACCCCAGTGTCAGATGGGTGGGGCCTCAATAATTAGAGAGTGAATGTAGTTTAACTACCAGGCCTGTGATTAAGGTGTTTTATTGTCTCTACCAGAATCAACAAACTACATTAATCTACAACCAAACTACATTAAACTACACCAAACTGCAACCAAACCACATTAAACTACACCAAACTACAACCACACCACATTAAACTACACCAAACTGCAACCAAACCACATTAAACTACACCAAACTGCAACCAAACCACATTAAACTACACCAAACTGCAACCAAACCACATTAAACTACACCAAACTGCAACCAAACCACATTAAACTGCACCAAACTACAGCCAAACAACATTAAACTACACCAAACTACAACCAAACTACACCAAACTACAACCAAACTACAACCAAACTACATTAAACTACACCAAACTGCAACCAAACTACATTAAACTACAACCAAACAACATTAAACTACACCAAACTGCAACCAAACCACATTAAACTACACCAAACTGCAACCAAACCACATTAAACTACACCAAACTGCAACCAAACCACATTAAACTGCACCAAACTACAGCCAAACAACATTAAACTACACCAAACTACAACCAAACTACACCAAACTACAACCAAACTACATTAAACTACACCAAACTGCAACCAAACTACATTAAACTACAACCAAACAACATTAAACTACACCAAACTACAATAAACTACACCAAACTACAACCAAACCATATTAAACTACACCAAACTACATATAACTACACCAAACTACCGCCAAACTACATCAAACTACACCAAACTACACCAAAATACAACCAAACTACATTAAACTACATCAAACTACCGCCAAACTACATCAAACTACACCAAACTACCGCCAAACTACATCAAACTACACCAAAATACAACCAAACTACATTAAACACCAAACTGCAACCAAACTGCAACCAAACTACAACCAAACACTTGTATGTGTTTCCACAGCCTTTGTAATTGAATGCTGTAGAGTCTGAATCTGAACTCTGAGGTTCTCTGGATCAGAATCTGAACTCTGAGGTTCTCTGGATCAGAATCTGAACTCTGAGGTTCTCTGGATCAGAACCAGAACTCAGAATCGGTGTGGTTGATTTAACGTTAGATGAACGTTAGCGGTGCGACTCGACTGCTTCTCACTGAAACCCGGTTCCATCTCTAATTTGGACGGAACCCTTTTTTTTTCTTCTTCTTTTTGGTGAATCGAATTCATTTCTTCTGATCTGATTGTTCTGATTAAAGCACGTGTTCTGTGTGAGAGCCGAACCCTGTGGACAGGGACAGGGTCGAGTCAGGACGTTTCTCGTGGGAAACTAAACAGTAGGTCCTTTAATCTCGGCCTTCGAAAGCTTCTGAGAAGCCTTTATTACGATAATTCAATTTTCATTAATTAAATTGTGGTCCACGTTTAAATCAGTTCGACCAGGTTCCCGGACGAGCCGCAGCGTGGAGATTAAAACGCTGACCCCCCGTGACCTCCGCCTGACAACAATGGAGGTTTGGGTCTGCGCAGATGTGGAACAGCTGCAGAACAGATAATACACGAGGAGATAACCATCCAGAGGTTATTCATTTTCATTAAGACTCCTGTTGAACTGTGGATCTCTTTCTCTCTCACCCTCTCTCTCTCTCTCTCTCTCTCTCTCTCTCTCTCTCCCTCTCTCTCTCTCTCTCTCTCTCTCTCTCTCTCTCTCTCTCTCTCTCTCTCTCTCTCTCTCTCTCTCTCTCTCTCTCTCTCTCTCTCTCTCTCTCTCTCTCTCTCTCTCTCTCTCTCTCTCTCTCACCCTCTCTCTCTCTCTCTCTCTCAGCAGAAAATCATTTCTCGAGACCACAACCCCGCAGAGACCTTGGTGTCGAGACAGGCTAAATACGGGATGACGGACGGCTCGGCTCTCTTTATTAGATGATGCCCCCCCCCCCCCCCGTCGCAGGCCGCACCCCCCTGTTCAGGCGGCCGCATCCTCAGGTGTTTCCGAGCGACTTCACATGGCGGTGATTAAACGGCGGGAGCAAACAAGCCGCACGTTCACCCAAATTACTTACCTCCTTGTTTTCTGATTAATTAAACATGCAGATGAAAGTTGCAATGGAATTGAGATTAATGAGCGCGCGGGGGCCCCGTGGAAGAGGGGCGTGCGGGGAATCCGGCGGGTGCCTCGCAAAAACAATCTAAAACGAAGGAGACAAGGATCCACGTCAAGTCTACACCACCGGGCCGCCGCGCCGGATTCCGCCTCACTAATGCGTGCTGACAGTTCTGAAATAACGCTTCCCTGTCGGGACGTCGGCGCCGTGAGCTCGCAGGCCTTCAGGCCACGGAACCGCCGGCGAGAGTTTACGGTTCGAAACACCACCACCCAACGTTAGAACCAGAGAAAGTGTTCCAGAGTTCTTCGAACTCCCAGAGCAGGTTCCGCCTTCAGACAATGATTGCGGCTCTTTAATGTGCTCCATCCATTGCAAGGCAGACATGGGGAGAACATGCAAAATTCCACTCAGAAAGAACCCTGGCTGTCTTGTATGGGAATTCTTTCCCGTTGTGGGGGTCAGACACTGCACTCACACTAAAGCATTGAGTAAAGCATATCTTATTTATCAGGGGGGACACAGGGAGAACATGCAAACACCACACAGACCGTGTCAGACCAACTAGGACCTAGGACCATCTTGCTCACGTTCCGGCAGGTCAGGGGGGCGTCACCTTCGTTTTTCTGTCTGTTTCGCACTAAATTCAGCCCAACAATCAGAAATTCATGCCCAAACATAGAGACCCGACCCTGTAACTTATCATCACTAATATCTGTGTTCGCGCGACCTATAAAGAGCCTCGGCGGTGCGGTCCACAGCTGCTGCGCGGTGTTAGTTGCTCTCGGCATACCTCTCTATGGTAGTACATGTAACGGCATCCTGCACGTTCAGACCAGCTCAGCACAACCCCGAAATAACCTGACGGTCATAATACGTGGCGCATGCCGGCGGTAACTGCTAATATCCTCCTAAAAATTCCAAAAAGCTTGAATTGAGTCCGCATCGACGTCGATGGGCTTTGGGCCGAATTACGGAACCCAAAGACAGAGGGCTGGTGGATGGGACACTCTCTGTGAACGTCGGGGCACCCGCTAACCGGAGAGCCGGGTACAGGGGGGTGGTGGACGCCCTCCCTCAGCTCACACCGCAGAGGATGCATACTGTTATACGTGCACTTAAATAAAGCCATAAAGCTCAGGTATTACCGAATGGCCATGAACTTTGAGGTGGGATATGCCGTCCTCACCGGCCTAATTAACGGCGCGCCCACAGAGGTGCCCCCCCCCCCCCGCCCGTGTTAATATAAGTCCGTCCTGCAACTCATATCCAGCTGACATTTGAAAAAAGATTAATGTGAACTTAACTTTTGGGGGGAGCGTGTTTGCTCAACATTACTTAGAAGCAACATCTTCGCCAGATATGATCTTTATTACGCCGCTGCCATTTTAGACATATTGTACAGTCGGCTGCATATTGCCCTGTTTTTTCTATTAAATTTTATTTTTATTTTTTTTTCCGAGGGCCCTGCCGCTGCCGTTCGGTTAAATGAGGCTCTTTCTTCGTTGCCGTGAATGCACTTATTGAGGGGCGAGCGGCACGCGGCCGTAAAGCGACCAATAACGGGGGCCGCATTAGCATAGAGAATAGATTCCCTCTATACGCCTGGACGTCGGGAACGGGCGAGGTTATCCGAGCAGATCTGTGTTTTTTGTAAAAAAAATAATAAAAAGAGAGGGAAGCTGCAAAGGGGCCGATAATCCGGGGTAACACCTCGACTCTGGTCGGGTCATTATCATAGGCCGGCGTCGGGGGTTCCTGGAGGAGCATGACTAATCCCCGCTGTAAGGGTCGGACGAGGATTCCATTTGCCTGAGAGAGAGAGAGAGCGCCGACGTGATGCAGCCTGCCGCTAATTGAGACGCTAAAGGAGAGCCGCTTTATTCCATGTGGCATCGTGGATTCGAACCGATGAAGACATTCAGACAGTGAGGAGGGAGTGCGCGAGAGAGAGAGAGAGAGAGAGAGAGAGACAAAACATGGGCTGGTACTTACGTAAACAGAGCGACTTTATCCCCAGCTCCCAGTGATCACTGGTGAGGTGATGTTGAATTCATGAAACTGATCTGGAACACAGGAGAGAGAGAGAGAACAGATGATGCTCAGCACCCATTCCAACAGGGGGACGAGGTCCAGGGCCCCCGGGGGGGCCGAGCAAAAACGAGACCGCGCCAAGAGAGAGCGAAAGAGTGCGAGTTCTGGCGCCCGCAGATGAAGTTAAACAGCCCCCTTCACCGCAAGGCCAGGAGTTATTCCCCCCCGTCCCCTACCCCCCCGTCCCCCCCGAGGGACACGGCCCGAGACAATGTTTAGAATCCACTTTCTCTAATACCTCATTAATCTGTCCCTGCGCTGTTTGATTCTGCTAATAAATGCCTTTCATACAAAGTGCTTGTTTTATTCGATCCCTCGCTCGGCCCGGCTCGCGCCGCGCGGTGCTAATGATTTATTTAGCGCCCCGGCTCGGCTCGGTTTGAGCGGCGCGCTCCTCCGAATCAGCGAGAGGGCCACAGGGGGAAATAGCAACAAACAGATGCGTTCTTTAATGTGGATGCGCTCGGCTCTTATCTCAGCAAAAAGTTGGACTTTGCATTTCTGGCGTTTTTCAAATGGCGAGTCGGAGGCAGGGCTTCGGATAGGCGGCCGGGCGGGGGATTGGGGGGGTGGGGGGGGTAGTGGAGGTGAAATAACGAAATGCAAAATGCGAGAGGAAGAGAGGACAGGGTATGGAAGAGATGAAATGAACAGGGTGGTGGTGGTGGTGATTTAAGGGGGGGGGGAGCTGGGGAGGCTCACAAAGCTCATTGATGTTCATTTCTTCGCATTATTCTGTTTTTCCCAACAAGCAGAGATCTCATTACCAGCTGATTTATACAATTAGCCTGCCTCGGCACCGCCAATTAAACAAGGACACAGGGGTTTAAGGTCACAGCTAATTGATCCGCCTGTAATTTGTGCTCCCTCCGTCTCTGGCAATGCGGAAAAGCCGGGCGCGACCGAGTCCTGCGTTCAAAGCCAGCGCCACGCAGCAGTCCCACCGCAATGTGGAGGAGTAGCAGGCAGGGGGTAACCCTCCCGTCCCGACTGCCGTTTAGCCGCAGAGCTCTGATTAACACACACACCACCTCGCTGCAAACTCGCACAACGGCATCTAAACACGCTCGGCACAAACACATCGACCACCTCAAACCGCCGTCCGTCTGCCGGATTCATTCTAATGGAAATTCCCAAGCTGCAAACATTTAACGACGTTAAGTTTACACAGGGCTGCTCGTCCTCTTACAACCTGAAGTTGACTTGAAGGCATTTGTCAAATGTTGCTCGTAACGTTACGGTAATTTTAAAGCGTAACGTTTACAGAAATTACAATTACGTTAACTCTTACAGTATAAACGTATATATTAAGTATTATATATTTAGTGACGTAACACGAACACAAACTTAAATTGTGGTATGACGGTAATTTTTACTTAGAGAAATACATTTGTAGAATTGCGGTAATTTTACAGATTAAATTATACCCATAGTTTTACTGTAACTTAACATTTTACGGTAATTTTTTACGTTGTAGTGTTTTATTAGTGTTTTTTTAGGTTTGCTTTATTTAGTTTAGTTGATATATATAAACTAAACTAATACACACACACACACACATACATAATATATATAAATATATATAAATTCAACACAGATCAATCCACTTTGCACTGAACAAACGATGCAGCAACCTTCAGGCTGAAGGTGATAAAGAAAAGATGAGTTTGTGAAAATGGAAAGCTGTTGTCATCAGAATCGCACCTCTGAGCCGTCAGCCTCTCTTTCATCTCTCAGAGGAGTAGAACCCGGAGCCGAACCGCGCCGGCACCGACGCGCGCTGCTCTTTAACCGCGGGCCCAGAACGGCGGTGACATTTTAACATCATTAATTTGCAGGATTACAGATTTTACTTGGAGAGCAGCCTGCTGCAGAGTGGATTCCATATTCAGCTTTAATTAATCTGAGGCCTCGGCACTAAATAAAGACACAATGCATTAGAGATAAACGTTACATAACGCCTCAGTGTGCCGTAACGGCCCGGTTTATTGTGGCCGTGGCTCATTTCCTTCTCCAGATTAATCCACTGAGCAACAGTTCCCTCATTTAAACCTTTCCCTAATTAGGAGATCATGGATTTCACTAAAGAGAATTCCAATCAGTTCCAGGCCGCTTTTATTAGTTTCCCTACAGTTTTATTACTCAATCATTGTGCCTGCAATTACTCCCGCTGCTTACTTAACCAAGCTGCCAGAGCTTTGTTTTGCTTTTCTGTCTCAACATTGGCAGAGCCGAGGCAGAGGGACAATAAATCAATTAAAGGAAAGTACCATCCAACGCAAGACGATGAGAACGAAGGAAAAGCAAAGCGGAAAAGCAACAGAACACTATTATTATTATTATTATTATTATTATTATTATTGTTATTATTGTTATTATTATTATTGTTATTAATATTATTATTATTATGAAGTTGCTCATCTGTTTATATAAAGGTCAACCTTTATGTCTGATTTTAAAATTTGTGTCAGACACTAAATTAGAGTTCCAATTCGTCAGTGTGTCCAGTGTTTTTATTTATGCTGGACTTAAACAGGGCCTTACCCAAACTGTTACTGCAAATGTATAAACATATTTGTTTTTTATTTGTTTTAGTAATAATCTCTAATTCTAAACTAAGGTCTAAAGCAACAGAACTCTCGTCTCGTCATCACTTTTGGTCTAAATTGCCAAACATAAAGGGTGTCCCCATTTTTTAGGCTTTATGAACAAAGACTGAATCTGAGACAGAGGAGAGACAGCTCTAATATTGAAGTGGCATGTCATGGTCTCCTTCTTCATCTAGTGCCACTTGCATTGCATGAGACCTGGCACAAAAGCGTGTCCTTTAACTAAACAAACACTGGCCCGCGATCGTGGCTCCAGCAGAACCAAAGTCGTCTCCCTCTGAAGCAAAAAACAGACTGAAAAAATGCACTCGACGTTTCATAAGTCTGAAACGTCGCCGGCTTGTGCCCTCACACCCCGGCCGTCCACCGGCGACGAGGCCGACGTGCACCTCGGATCAACACAGCGTCCCAAAATGACTTTCCCAATCCACAGCCAAAGGCAGGAGGAAAAAAAGGCAATTAATTCAAGCCGTGCTCAGATATGTTAACACGTTCCCCTCTGCCAACCGAGCAGCGGCTGAGATTCCTTCTGAAACTGAACCATTAAAATGACAACGGCGTCTGAATCCTCTCTGATCAAATGAGGTGCCTGTTACTCGCCACATGATCCAGAACGGCTACCGCTCTACCGAAATTAAAGTTGTAACAGTAAGCTAAAAAGAATGAAGCTGCTGTCACTGTAGGATTTACTGTAATTAAACTTTTAAAAAACTTTTTATGACCAAAAACGCATTAAAGTAACATTACTATAAAATAAATAAAATTAAATGATCGAGTAATTAATAAATAAGCAGCAAACCCAGTAAACACTGTCCAATCACAAAAATGTAATAATTATTATAAATCCATAACTGTAATAAAAATACTGCAATATACATTAATATAATTTACAGTATTATTTATATTATATTATTATATATGTATAGTATTTATTAAGAAACTGGGATTTAATGTGTTATTATTAATACTGTGATTGTAATGTCAGAACAATTGAATATCTTAATATACAAATATTATAAAGCATATAACATTACGGTAAAAATACATTGTTTTCATTGTAATTAATAAACTACAAAATAAATGACATAGTACATACATAAGTAATGCAATAGATATAAATAGTGCAATATTTTAAAAAAAACTGTGATATACAGTTTTTTTTATTATTAAACATTAAATAATTAGTTTACATGGTTACTGTATTTTTTTAAAAAACTGACGATGTATTGCATAATTAAGAAGGATTACGATAACATTATTAATGCTGTAATTTTAATTAATATCACGCTGTCTGAAATTCTAAACAATAAATAATGATAAGTTAAAGATCACAGTAATCATTGTTGGAATCGTTTTCATTTCAGTACATCAAACATATTTTAAATATGTGATAAACTCTCATTATATATTATAGCAATCACAAACACTAAATATTATTAAATTAAGGTAACATTATTGATGCTGTAATTGTTATTTCTGAATAATAGTTTGTAAGTTGTTCAGCAACGTTACAGAGCATTATTATTTAATGCTGTATTTATAGTTTTACATAATTAGATGCTCCAACATTAGTTTAGCATTACAGTTAAGACAATAAACTAAAAGTGTTTGATATCAGTTTGTTACCGTGACTACCGTCTTTTGTTACCGTTTTATAGAATTATAAGTCAATTGACAGTGATTTCTGTTAAAGTCCTCATGATGTAGTAACCAGAACCACGGGAAGCTTCTGTTACAGAAGTCACATGTTGTTAAGCTCCTCCCCTGTCAGGGGGCAGATACATTAGCGTAATGTGGAGCAATATTCGTCTGGATGTGCCGTCTAAACCCGGCGCTTTTAGGAGACTAAACCTGTCCGCTAAAGTGGTTAACTCGGTGGTCATCTCCTTTTTTTTGCTTTGCGCAATGCGAACATTTTAAATTGCACCCCGTCACCCGGGCTTTATTCAAAGCTCAGGCCCACTGTAAAAACACATTACCTCCACATGGACTATTCCCATCACTTTGCTCCTCTTAGTCCTCAACATGTTAAAGAGGAGATTTAGCAGAGGCAGTTACCGGGACAAAAGAGCCAATCTCGCCCATCGGCAGGTCCCTGGCGTACCTCGTGGAGGCCAGGTTATCTCGCCACTGACAGCAGGGCCAGAAAAGCAAGGCCGGAAAAAAAGGGAGGGGGCAAATAGGGGGAAAGAAAAATGGAGAAGCAGGCCTTAGACCGGCAACTCAGGCTAAGCTGTCGTTTGGGATGGGAGGATTGGGTGGAGAGGCAGAAAGGCGGGCGGGGTGGTGGTGGGGGGGGGGTAAGGGCTTGTTATATGGGGGGGGAGTGCTGACCGAAAAAACCTCAATAGCTGTCATTCAGCATGGAGTCTTTTGTCGAGTTCAATCTGCTGGCTGACAAAACGCAAGTTGCGAGTGCACTTCCTCCAAAAGGAGACGCGGTTCCCATCGGAACGCCGACTTAATAATCGAGCGAGGAGATAAAGTTATTGGTGGGGTGGAGGAAGCGGGAGAGGGGTGTCCCTACAGCTAGTGACGAAGGGTACGGAGCGAGAATAAAGATGAGGTTTACTGCAGGTAGCATCCTGACAAGTATCCCCAGTCCTTAAGGTGGAGGGTCCATGGGGGGAGGGGGTGCAGAGGGTCAGGGTGTAAGTGGCAGTCGTACCACGGAGGTGGTTCGCTTTCCTTTTTAACCCCCCCCCACCACCCCCGAAAAAAAAAAGATAAACAAAAATCCACCATGTCATTAAGATATTTGGAGCTGGAACCGGTCTCAGCTCGCGGAAACCGATTGCGCCCTCGGCGTCACAGGTTCGAGCCCCCCCTCCGTCGACGACTTTAGCAAGTCAGTGGCCATTCTCTCGCTTTCTCAGCCTCTCTTATCACCTGCGCTCCCAGGGGCGTCCTAGCCGCTGAAATCCTGTTCGCCACATACTGGTTTTAGAAGCTGTGAAATGAGTGCCGGAGAAGCGTGGCCACAATGTCTGCCTGTGTTGCCACCGGCCTCGAGAAAAAGAGAGAGGGAAAAAAAAAAATAAAAAAAATCACGGGCTCGGGGGCTTTTTTGTCCAGGGAAATGCATAAATGGAAGTTTTTAACACCTCAAAGAAAAGGGAGGGTCTTTGTGTGGCCACACTAGTGAGAGTCGTCACTCTCCTGAGGAGACAGGAACGCTGAGTGCAGGAGGACAAAAGGACCCGGAGCCCGAGAGCAGCGGGAGGACGGCTCACAATCGCCAGCACACATACAGTAACAAGCATGGACATAAACACGCGTACACACGACACCTATTCACCAGCGCGCCCGCAAAACCCAATGTATGTGTTTCATTGTCATCTATTCATAAAAAAAAATCATAAAAATCCCTGCGAGCTGAATGAGCACATGCCCGTGTACGCTTCCTCCAATCGAACAAAGGTCAGAGACATGCAGCAACACCACAAACATGCCTCACTTTCAGACAGGCATGCTCGGCGCTTCAACGGGGGGAGACAAGAAAGAAAAAAAAATACCGTTTGAATAGAAATACAGAAAAAAAAAAAAAAAAAAAAAAAAACAAAGATCTTTTATGCCGCGTAAATCGTTTCACAAAAGGAAAAGCAAGTGGGGGAATGAAAAGGAGAAAAAGCCAAGCTAACAAACAGCGACGCATTGATTGACTCCGGCTCCTGACTCTACCTCGGCTTGAAAACATCACTTCCTTCTCTTTACTCACTCCTGGCTTAAATCTCGTTTTCTCCTTCTTCTTTTTTTTTTTTTTTGTTTTTTTTTTTTTGTTTTTCAGACAATAAAGGCAGCGGGCGGAGCCGGCAATCAGCCTTTCGCCGGCACGATCCACAATAAACATTTAAATGCAAATAAATCCGTCTTGCACCCGCGCCGGAAAATAATCAACCTGTAATTGTCTCCTGACTTTCCGCTATTCCCAGTGACAAGGTCTAAAGCGGCGAGCATCTGTATTTAAATGGCCTGCGCCGTTCACGACACCGAGAGGTATGTTTTCCGAACGGTGCGCCGTGCTGAAAGTCAATCACATGGTGAATTAAACCAGAAAGGAATCAATTGATCCAGAAGCGATCAGGTTACAATCAAGCCGCTTCGGCGGGATTCCCGCGCGGGTTGCCGCGGGGCTTTTCTATTTTGTTTTTTTTTTCCGCCGTTGTTCTTGTGCATGCCACGGCCGATTGTGTCCACCATCCCATTTGCCAGGATTGCATTTGCAACTGAATTGATAAGGATGTTACGGAAAGACAAGGCACGCAGATGGATGCGCCAAGTAATGGTTCCAAGTTGCCGGTTCCATTCATGTGAATTTTTGGTTTTGCGGTTTTTCAGGCGAGAAACTACCGAGGATACTCTTGACCAAAAGTCCTGTTGCATCAGGACGGTTCTCCCGGCGAGGAGGTCCAGTGGTCGACATTATTAAACACCTTAAAGCCTTGCTGAAGGCCGTCCCCAATCTCAGCAGACCCAAACATCAGTCCATGCATCAGGAAATCCCTGGTTCTGGACCGGGGTCGTCCTAATTTTGTAGAGGTATGTATGCCTTAATGTGTTTGGGATATAAAGGATATGGGGAAACACCAAATAACCATTTAAATCTGATGTTTTAAACAGTCTGGGGAAGGCCCTGCTCACAAAGCAAAGTCTGTTAAGGCATGGCCATCGCACACCTGTGAGATGAACTGGAATGCAGAGCCAGGCCCGAATGTACGGAACACCTTTTAGGAAATCTTTTCCGAAGCATAAGGCGTAAGTGTCCAAATACTTTTGTCCACCCCTGAGCTCAGAGGGGAAAAGGAGGTCCGGGACGGTGAGGTAAATCAGATCAGAGTTCAGAAATGCTGAACCTCACAAATCTCCCACGTGATGGATGAATACGCTCGGCGCGAGTCCTACACAAGGGCTTTAAACAGCCAGACAATTAACATTATAACCTCTGGGTTCGGTTATTTACAAGCGCGGCAATCTTTTCCTCCCATTTCGGCACTCGCAATTAATCGCTACATGTTGGAATGCAAATGGCTGCGTTTGGTGTGTGTGTGTGTGTGTGTGTGTGTGTGTGTGTGTGTGTGTGTGTGTGTGTGCCCCCCCCCCCCCCCCCCCCCCCCCCCCCCCCCCCCCCCCCCCCCCCCCCCCCCCCCCCCCCCCCCCCCCCCCCCCCCCCCCCCCCCCCCCCCCCCCCCCAAGCGAGAGCGGAATGAATGAGTCCAATAGAACGTCCAATAGTTTGTTTTTTTGTCTCGCTCGCTCTCTCTCTCTCTCAGTTTTCACGTATGAACAAATGCCGGGTTCGACGGGCTGATCGGCAGCATAATTGGGTTTAATGCTCCTCCATTCTGATTCGGGGAGAAAAATGCTGAGGTCCAATTATCTCTCCACTCAGGCAATAAATAAGTCAAACAAGGTAAAGGCTCCTGCCAGCATATTTTACTGCTGAATTCAATTAGCTGAAAAAACAGGAGATGGTGGGTTTTCTGCTCGGCTATTAGAGGCACACTTTCCCATGATCCCCCACCGCCGCCACCGCTGCCGCCGCCGCCGTACATGCAGCAATCAGCTCGCGGGTGTTAGGAGGAGCGGCGCAGCTGCGTGGAGAGTGGCCTCGCCGTCGCAATCACAGCGAGGATAGAGGAGCCACACGTGTCACACGATTGTGCCAGCAGGTCGACGCCGTCGCCCCGTCCAAACGACGCTCTCGACACAAGCTCCACGGGGTTAACGTCGTTAAGGGGACAATCGGAGGTCGACGCCCCGCCATTTCTGTCCGAGACGCCTCTGCGACGGAGGGTGGTCAGACAATCTGAAACGTTTGAGTTCAGAGACGTACACCCAGGCCGCTCACAAAGTCGCTTTTGTGACATAATCCCCGTGGCGTGGTGGATTTTTGGAAAAGAACCCACCTTTTCCAACCTCGTGCCTCCAGCAACAACAACTTACATCACAACTCCTGCTATACGTCCCGTGTTCCCGAAGGCGAGCCGCGACGTACTCCGGGTTCTCCGGGGGGGTAAAGCACACACAGTCAGACCATGATTACATTCCAGCCGTGCCCGGAGAACCCGGCGGGGGCCGGGGCACAGGACGGGTCGGAGGTCCCGAACTAGGAGGCGATCAAACGGTATCAGAGAGCCGGAGCGTGCCGGGGGCGGGCTCGGCCACGCGGCGGACCGACGACGGCAGCGTTATCGGCGCTGAAAGGCCGACAGGTGGGTCGCGTTGGAAGGGTCTCGGCGTTTCAGCACTCTCGCGCCCGCCGAACACATGGCTCGAATTATGCTCCAGTGCGAACTGACAGAGGTCCAACGTCAACACCGGCACGGCCTCGGCGCGCACTACCGTTCACCGCACACTGTTTTCAAATGTATCTTAGATTACACACAAATATAAATTTCCGGACTCGCGGAGCTTTGACATGAGAATCGAGAGAACGCCAGCGTGTAAATAAGTGGGAGATGTGAGACACATGAAAAAGGTGTCTGCAAGTGTGTGTGTGTGTGTGTGTGTGTGTGTGTGTGTGTGTGTGTGGTGGGGGTTAGACGGGACCGGGATGAAGGCGATGCGAGCAAAACACTTGGCCTTGGCGCTCGCCTCAGACAACTCGCCACTTTCTTCTCCAGATTTTTCAAGGATCATGCAAAGTCGAGTGTTCCAGCAGCGGCTTGATTACCACGCCCCGCCTCTAAACCTCAGCTGGGAATAATGTGGCAGAGATGCGAATAATCACACTGTACAAATAAAAACGGCTTCGAACGTCCCGAAAAACAACGACTCGGGAGGCTTCTGCAGCGTTCCCTCTAAAGCCCTGTCCTCACCGCGGCCCTCGGTGCACCGTTCACAACACAACCTTCAGATGCGCTGAAATTTCCCCGTGAAGGGTTTCTCGCTCTGCTCTAAAGGCTGTAAATGGAACTCGTGATAAGCAGCCTTTAGCCATAAAGTCGAAGAAGCCTACGCCTCTTTTCTTTTTTTTTTTTTCTTTCTCAGAAAGAAAGAGAGAACGGGCGACGCTCCGCCGTGTGGAAGTGCAGAGCCCTCGCCCCGAGGTTGCTCATTCTGGAAGGATGTGAAATTGTGAAGTTCTGAGGTCTCTGACTTTTCTGAAGAATTAATTTCAATGAGTCCAAACCAGTTCATAGCAACAGCTGAGAGACGCTGAGCCAAAGGCCCGGTGTCCTGCGCTAATGAGACCGAGAGAGAAGCTTCTGAGACGAAAGTGAGAAAGAGGAAGAGGGTTTCTGATTAAACCCAATAAATAGAGAGCTCTCGTGAAACCTCTACTGAACGGGAACCCGTACTCTGCCCGTGTCTGCATGGGTCTCCTCTGGGTTCTCTGGTTTCCTCCAAATTGAATTCTCAAAATCGCCCCATATAGAGTGTATCTGTGTCAGTGAGTGTGTGCCCAGCGATAGATTGGTGCCCTGTCCTGGGTGTTTCTTCCCAACGCCTGAAACGTTCTCCCCTGGATGCAGAGGATAAAGCGGAAGCGGCGTGCTTTCCATAACAAAATGCGCTGTGAGAAATATAAACCACCACAAAGACTCCCGATCCGTTCTGGTTCTAGAACCACAGGACGGTCAGCCCTCAAACCCCGTCCCACACCAGCGCAGTCGACACCGCTGCCGAGTAAGGAGCTCCGGTTCCAGGTCTTTAATGCATAATATATGAGTGGGTTAAACCTACAGAACCACGGCTCGGGTTTTATAGACTAATCAATATAAATATCGGCTGATAGACGATCCGCTTCATCGTTATTTGCGCTTGTAAACTAGAGCGCTGCGAAATGTCAATACACTGCATTTGCATATTAAACTAACGGTATAAAGCACAAGGCATGATGGGAGGTCTGAGTTAGGCAGACGCCGCTTCCGGATTGCAAATAATTGTATATCGTAATAATTCCAATAAAGTCCAATGTTTAATCCTGGAGGAAATATTAAGATACTTTGGATCTCTGGCGGGCGGCACAGTGGCTTAGTGGTTTAGCACGTTCGCCTCCCAGCACCCATCTGGGTGGAGTTTCCATGTTCTCCCTGTGTTTGTGTGGGTTTCCTCCGGGTTCTCCGGTTTCCTCCCACAGTCCAAAAACATGGATCAAGTCAATTGAATTCTCCAAATTGCCCCATATAGGGAGTGGTAGCTCAGTGGTTAGGGCATTAGGGATTAGGCATGAAGGTTGGGGGTTCAAATCCCAGGTTCCCTGAAGTTACCAATGTGGGTCCTTGAGCGAGACCCTTAACCCTCACTGCTCCAGGGATGTTGTGATTAACCCTGTTCTCACCTTGTAAGTCGCTTTGGATAAAAGCGTCCAATAAATGATAAAATGTCAAATGTCAATATAGAGTGTGTGTGTGTGTGTGTGTGTGTGTGTGTGTGTGTGTGTGTGAGTGAGTGTGTGCCCAGCGATGAATTGGCGCCCTGTCCTGGGTGTATCTGCCCAGCGCCCGAGACGTTTTCCCCTGGATGGGCATGGGGAACCCCACCACGACCCTAATAGAGGATAAGCGGGAGATAATGAATGAATGGATCTCTGGCTCTTAAGTTTTTTTAGTTGTTTTTATTTATTTTGAAGGGTTCTTTACGGATAACCTGGTTCCTTCACTGCAGCGTTCTCATGGTGGTTATGATTGACCTCATCAGTTTGTTCATGAGTGAATCAGCCACTAGGGACAGAAACCCAACGCCGGCTCCGATTCCTGAGCAGAAATGGACAGTATCTGCCGACACACTGACGGACCGCTGGCCCGAAATAAGAGGGCAGTGCAGGCGTTCCGCTGGGCTGTTCTGCAAAGAGAGAACCGAGAAGAGAAGGAAGAGAGAGCGAGGAAACTCTGCAGAACATCTCTGTCTTTTCCATTTGAATATTCATCCAGTTTCCACATCCCCGAGAAACTCTTCTAATCAGAGTCACTTCCCCTTTAATCACGGGGGCTGTAATTACCTTCTGATACTGTTTTTTCCCCCTTTGCACTCCTGCGTGTCACTCACAACTCTAGTGCGTGGAACACGCCATGCTGACACGAACACCGAGCGCCGAGGGCAAACCGACATGATTTTTCTGGCAGAAGCCTTTATTCGGCGCTTTTTGGTCGCGTCATTTCGTCCGGTGCCGCTGAGCGCCAGGAGGAAAAGGCTCGCTGGGTTTTCAACGACTCGATAATGATGACCATTTAATTAGAAGGCTCTCTGTGGTCTGGAGTTCGCCCAAACTCCTCCACCCTGCAGATGGCAACCAATAAATTTAGCTACGCCGAGAAAGAGGCCGGCCCTCACTAACTGGTCAGGTCCGTCAGCACCACCGCCACCACCACCACCACCACCACCAGCTCAAGAGAACGTACATGAGCAGCATTGTTCTGCCTGCAGAATCATCTCAGTCACCCACCGACGGTCTGATTAGAGTTTGGAGGTGCCTGCAGGATTAGATAAATGGTTTTGCATCCACGATCCCCAGAGGGCTGCGCTGCAAAGGCAGCGGTTGAAGAAAACCGCTAACAGAAGATCTTTTATTTGCATGCCGGAACTTTAGAAGGGAGGATCGGTTTTACTTCGTGTCAAAGTTTCTGTTTCTCTTCTACCAGGAAAGAACAATTCACACCGTGCAGCAGCAGAACACTAACAGCCGAGCTGGAGAACCAGAGCGTCTCCTACTCGACTTACACGCCTTCTGACGTTGAGGTTCTCCGACCGCTTCATGGGGGTCGGAGTGTGCCAGTTGGGCTGCTTTTTGAGACCATCAAAGGGGGGAGTGGGTTGGGGGGGGGGGGGGGCCCGGAGGGAACGCTTGGGAGGCGAAACCACAAATTGTCCTTCATGGTTTCAACAGTTTTTCCATTTTAGAAAAGTCGAATAATGGATTACACCATCAGAATTCGCTCATCGGGCCGCCTGCGCAGGTTCGCCCAAAAGAGCGGCCCTCTGCCATAGAGGCCTTTAAAAGAGAAAAGCAAGCGGGCCCCGAGATTATAGCGCTGGACCGTCCAGCTGTGCAGAGGTGACTCGGTGAGCTAATGAAACAGTGGATGCATTTTAATTCGATCGCAATTTGTTTTCCGCCCCGTGTTGCCAAAACGAGAGGGTTCACTTTTTCCAACGTGGTGCTTTGTGCTTTGGTGTGGCTTCAAATGTGCTGGCAAAACCAGAGAGAGAGCGAGAGAGAGAGAGAGAGAATGCAAGAGAGAAGAAAAAGAAATGATCTATCCCTTGGAAACCCTGCAGGATCAGCGAGTTCATGCCTTCGTGACGGAGACGCCGTTCGAGGCGGGTCTTATTTGTTCGGCACCTTCACGGCGCTCCGGCCTTGGCCTCCACATTAGGGCCCTTACGAACGTCGAGCGCCGTCGGCCACAATCCCCGGGCCACGCACGCGTCCGGCTCGGCCGCAGGGCCTCGAGTGGGCGCTCACGAGGAGCCGCAGAACCCGGCGCACGTGCCTCGACCTTCCCGCGCCGAGGTTCCTTTCACGGAACGTCGCAGTCAAGTGCTTTTTCCTCCGAGCTTGGCCCAGCGAGGAACACGAGCGTCCGTCAACACTCGCAAAGCAGCTGACGATTTCACGGCCCGCCCCCGGGAAAAGGCCGAGAGGGGCGGACGGCCGGAGGACCAGACGGAGGGTGCGAGCGAGCGCATGAGGACTTGTGGTCGGGTCTGCTGAAGCCATTTTCTCATGACGCACGCCCTGTAAAATCTGCGAGTCAGTGTAAATAATCATGGAATAAGGAAACAAAGGAGCTGGCCAGGGCTATTTGAGCTTAACTACTGTCAGAGCGGCCGCCGCAAAAATTGCGCCCTCCTTTTTTCCACCATCCTTTGTCACTTTAATTCGTTTCTGGCGTCCCGCACCCCGAATTTCCACACACACGAAACTGTAGGCAATGTGATTCTGGCTGCAGCCTCCACGCCGTATAATTTCCGAGACCGGTTCAGATGTCCCTCTGCAACTACCATAAAACGGCGAAGCCGGTGTAACAGTGTGTCGCCTCCCCGCCGCAAGCTACTGGTTTCTTGGTAAAACAGAGCGACGGCACGTCCCTGTCCCTGTTCTAACGAACGCCAGCGCACGGTTCCACGGCAACATGAAAGCCACCTCCTTCCCTTTGACCGGGAGTCGGCGCACGGATCCATTGTGCACCGCGATTCATTTCATCGGCGGCGGCGGCGGCGATGCCTTGTAAATCAGCACGATGCATCCTGCTAGATTAATGACTGACCCCGTACTGACTCCTTGCAAATTTAGAGATCCGTCCGGTGCGGGGCGGGCCGGCGGCGACCCCGACATGTGCCGCCGAAATAACTAGCAATCACGGAGCCACAAACGACATGAAAAAAAACCGACCACCGACGCCGCCATCGTCCAAACAATTCGCAACGTTAGCTATTAAACAAGGCGTGCAACGCTGCGCATGAAAGGCAGGCGCGAAACTCACCCGCAGACAGTCACACTTTTAAGGCGACAACAATTACGCGCCGGCGACGGCCCCGCCGTAAACACGGCCTCCGTATAGAAAGAAAAAGGATCCGCATCATTTATTCATGCGCCAATTAAAGGTTAAACACATGGCAAAGGCTGCGATTCGGCGAGCAGCTGCAGAAAAGGGTAAGCGAGACGGGAGGCCACAACAAGAAGCTTGGGGGGGCGGGAAGGGGGGGGGGGTGTGTGGAAGCAAACTAACTTTGTCTTGAAATGGTTTTGGCTGAGGGACAGGCTCTCCGCAGAAGAGCACGCGCTGGCGTAAACATTTGTACAAAATTATAAGTGCATCTGGAGGCGCATGCGGCAGGCAACCACCCGCACGCCGCTCAGGGCTGGCTCTAACCCCTCCCCCCCTCCTGCCCCCCCCCCCCCTACACCGGAGAACCCTCTGCCTTGCAAGAGTGAGTTTGCCTATGCGTGCATGCCTGTATTTCTGTGTGTGTGTGTGTGTGTGTGTGTGTGTGTGTGTAAAGGCTCACAGGGCTCCAAAACCACTGCATTTTAATTACTGCCAGCTCGCACACTGTGCCGCTTTGATATGGAAATGACCTCCACGGTCTTGATATGCGTCGCCGAAAATCTTCCTCTGATTCATAAAAAACAATGTGCTACAGCAGAGCTACACCTGATCGCGCTGATTAGAGGGGGGACCCAGTAGAGACAGGACCTGGGTAAAAAAAATAATAATAATAATATTACAAAAAAAATATATATACAAAAAAAAGGCACCCGGCCCCGGAGACTCCTCCAATTAATTCTCCATATTTATGTGTATTGTGAGAGCGAGCGAGCGAGCCAGAGCGAGAGAGAGAGAGAAAACAGGATGCTTTCATCACTCGCCTTGTGGAGGGACATTCATCCGCCATGCGCCTAATTTTGTGCTAAATGTTTTTCAGATCCGGTCAGGGAGCGTCTCTCTATCTCTCTATTTGGACGAGCGTGCGTTCTGTAACATATGGGGACGTCGTGACCGAGGATGGCAGCATCCTCTCCTCTCCGGTTCGGTCACACTGCTCATGAGACCGAGGGTCACGGGTGCAGAGCGGCTTTTTTCTTTTCTCTTTTCTTTTTTTCTTTCCTTGAAGCCTCACAAAAGGATGTGCTCTTCATACTGAAAAGTAATTGAATCCCGTTCGCCGTCTCTTCCTCCCGATACGCAGCAAATGAGGGGATGAGAGGAGACAACGCCGTTTTATTAAGGAACAGGTTCTCGGGCTCGGCTCACGAGCCGACCGAGTCACGACACACGTCTGATACAGGATCTCCTGCCTGCTCCTATCTTTTCTCCTGGTGTTTTTTTTTTTCTTTTTTTTTTTTCGAGAGCAAGCCTGCAATTTGGGTGTGCTGTTATGTCACGGATAAGTATAGGCTGCTTAATTTCTACTTACAGTGGGGGAAATTACTTAAGGCCCGGAGTTAAAGGTCCGGGCGCAGCCGACTAGCTTTTCCTCCGTTCATTCATTATCCGCTGGTTCGATTGTTACGCTGGAATTACACCTTTGATTTTCTCCATCTGCCGGGTCGCCATCCGTGACCCGAGCGCCGTATAAATCATTGAGGTTTATGAGGCGGGGAGCATGGGGGAATTCGAGCAAATGTCAGCACATCACCTTTACTAGGGAAGAACAATGCTTGTGGTACCAACCTCAAGTGGTAACTACTCCTTAATAAGATTAGCGCGAGGGAGTGCCCCGTGCCTTGTGGGCACTGTTCCTGAGAACGCTGTTCGGTACCTTGCGGCGTGAACATTATAAATGATCAATTGCCAGGAAATAAAAACGGCACTCATCTGATTTCTTTCTCTTTTTTTTATGCTCAGAGTGGAATCAGGAGTTTGCCGGCGGTTTGGGATGTTGTGCATATCACACATGAAAAGCCCACTAATGCTGCGCTAATTAAAAAGTGCAGTAGAACTTCAATAATGCATTCCAGAAACTTGAGACGTTCTGCCACAAAAGCAGTGGGGGGAAAGCAGCCTAATGAACATGTTGCCATCGGTTTTGATCATTGTTGAAATATTCCACAGCAAATTAGCTAACGCTTAAAGACAGATGTCACAACATGTGCTGCCACGGCTCTCTCTCGCCCAGCTTTCCTCCCCTACGGATGCTGCATGCCTTACCTATACCAGACCTGCTGTTGTTTACCTCTGCCTGTGTTTATCATTAGGACTCTCCTGGCACTCCTCGAACCTCACTGACTGACTACGCGGCGCAGACCCAACCGCAGGCCCCATCAAAGCCTGCTGCAGGAGCGACCCGGGGCTTTTGAGCTGCACGAGATCCATTTAATCCGAGAGATCAATTCCTTCATGAGTGACACACTCACACAGGACGCACAGGTTTGAGTTGCTGTAACAGCATGGGGCAGATTTTGGAATTAACATGTAGAGCCTGCTCTGTTCTACCGAAGAGTGTGGACCCCGTTAAGGTTCCTTCAGTTGATATCAGTTCGATGGCAGTTCGGTGGGCATATTTTACACAGACAGACCAGTCCCGGCGCGAGCGACTGCCACCTAAAATTCCATAGATTCATCTGCAAGGCTGCAGCGCGCTGGAGGTAAAGCTTAGAAGCACAGAGGGCCAGTGTGTAAATGAACCCTGAGCTCAGAAGCACTTTTAATAATTTTAACAAAATTTAAAATGACATTTACATTTATAAATATTTTTTATTGAAATTATTTTTAAAAATAAAATAAAAAAAAAAAAAACAAACGAGAAGCTAATCACAGGATGATCCACCTCTGAATTAAATGACTTAAGAATTTTGCTCAGGGGATTCAATAAAGATAAATGCTCTCATTATGGGGTTTACACATCTATTCGAATTTTAATAACCTCCTGAGGATAATTAGTTAATTCCGTTAATAAACGTGACCACGGGATTAGATTAATAACGTCACTGCACTTTGCTTTGACAAATAAATCTGTTTTTTTTTTATTTTTTTTATATAAGAAGCGCGTTGAATCCGTCACGGCGCATTTCAATAAACTGAGATGTAAATTTCTTTAAATAACGGAGTTGATTGTAAAGTAAAATGAACTTGTGGCGCAGATAATAACGCTGCTGCTGCTGCAGGTTAAACCAGTCTAATGCTCCACTTAATCCCGACCATTGAAATATCCTGAGTCAGATTGTTTCTGTTCTTGTGGAAATCGTGCAATAATAATATTCACACTGTTAGATTTCAGTTCGCAGAAGCGGAAACGTCACGCCGTAAAAACCACGCAAATAAAGTTTATACGAAGCAGAAGCCACAGCAGAGCAAACGGGCTGATGCTGAACTGCGCTCGCCGGCGAGAGAGAGAGAGAGAGACAGAGAGAGAGAGAGAGAGAGAGAGAGAGAGAGAGAGAGAGAGAGAGAGAGAGACAGAGACAGAGAGAGACAGAGAGAGAGAGGCAGAGAGACAGAGAGAGAGAGAGAGAGAGAGAGCTGAACTCACCGGCGGCTCGGAACGCGACAAGCGCGGCTTGACCGATCTCGCGTTCTGCAAAATTCAGGCGCACAGAAACCTGCAGAGAAATGAGGGTGAGGATGAGGGTGAGGATGAAGATGAGGATGAGGATGAAGATGGGGTCGGGGCTTGTTCGAGGTCGCACGCTTTTTTAGAACGAGGAGGGAAAGTTGCAACAGGCGCTAACCAGGAATATTTTGCGCACTGGGATGTAATTTAGCAGCGGGGCATCATTCCTCTGCACAAACAATCGATTGTCTAATCGACCGTATTAATTGAGTTGTCTACGAGTTGATTTTTATTTTATCTTTTTTGAATGTTGTTATTATAAAATTAAACCGAGTGTTTAAAATGCAGATGGTTTTGCCGAACAATTCCTTTATATCTGCGCGCGTTTACAGACAGTGCGTTTCTCGCCCTCAGTATATTCCGGGAATTAAATATTCCCATTGAGAGGCCGGGACAGTGCGGCACATCCCCTGGCCAGCAATCAGGACAATGTGCTGAATCGGCATTCTAATTATAAACATGCCATTTGGACTTCTATTGCCGCCTTACCTTATGAGGGAAGACAGCGGCACGGCAACTGTTCAAACCAGAATGCCATTAGAGGATCAGCTTCAGCCCAACACTGGGAGCGAGCGGGGAAAGTATGGGGAAGATTGCTTTTCAAACAGCCCCTCACACTTAAGAAAAGAGGGTATTATTAGACGCCTGGTTATTCTTACACGCACTGGATACAAACTTGGGAGAGAGAGAGAGAGAGAGTGAGAGAGAGAGAGAGGGGGATGAACGGGTGAAGTTAAGCTGGGTTTAATTAAGGTGTCCGATTGCGTCCCATTCTCCAGAACAAGAGCGCTTTTGTACTTTCTTCGCAGGTTTAAACGCAGGGAAAAGACGACGCCGCATTTCATTTGCAGACTCCACAGAGCCGCGTTTGACAGGCGGCTGATAAAGCTGCAGTTAAGTCAAGTGGTCCTGAGCTTTTTTTTTTTTTTTTTGCAAGTTTGCATCACGGGCGAATTAAACGAGCCCCGATTTCTCACTGTGAGCGGCGTTTTTTTTTTCTTTTTTAAACATTTCAATGTCTGAAGACGTCACACTGCAGTGTTTCGCATAAGAAATATTATCAGCGGCCGTCCAGCCGTCGGGAAGTCGCTTATCAGTGCGCGCCGCTCTAGTTTTGAGAAAACACCCTTTAGAAGATGAGCTATCTCTGTCACACAGGCAAAGTTCACACATATTACAAGTGTCCTCTCAGAACCTTTAGGGGTGGCGTGTATAGGAATCTCCTGAGCCCCGTGGCCCCTCTGGGGAGGGGGAAAAATTCCCAGGCCTTTAGGATTGTTTACTGAAGGTGTGAGAACCGATCAACAGACTGCAAACTGGACAATTGTTTTAGATATAAATTTATATAAATTTTATATATATATATATATATATATATATATATATTTATTTATTTATTTATTTATTTTTTGCTGTTATTTAGATGTGAGCAAGTGCGCGCGCACATTTCCACCTAAAGCTCGCAGGCGGCTGCAGTTTCAGCCAAAAGTCAAAATGTCTTTGGGCTTTTGAGATCGAGCTTTGATTTGTTTATTGTTCTTTTAATTCTTCCCAGGCCCAGAACTAAAAGTAGCCTCATGCTAGTCCACGTTGGATATTGTCTCTATAAATGGACGGACGTTTCGTTTGAATTTATGGCTTTTCGCATTCTTGTGGGGTCACTTCTTTCTAACCTCGGCGCGCAGACGCAGCCAGGCCGAAATTCCTGCCGCCGAAGTGAAGACGATCGGCGGGCTTATTTACAGCAAAAACAGCCGCTCGCACGAAGGGGGCTCTGCTTTGATTCAGGGGGTTCTGCTGATAACATGTCTGGCCTGAGAGAGAGGGAAAAAAAAACCCAAACAAGGCAGACAGGCAGGCAGGGGAGGCTGAACTTCGGAGCCTCGCACTGGAAGCTCCAGCTGCAGCCTCCGCTCTGTGGACGCTCCGCGAAACGACTTCCTGCGAGCGTGGAAGTTCCTCAGCGTTCCCAACGCGCCGCGGCGCTCCATTAGAGCTCGGACAGGATCAGAGGGTCCGGGGGCAGTGGACCAGCCCGGGGGCAGTGGATCAGCCCGGGGTGGCTCGTTTGGTTCGTGGATTTTTTTGCGCGTTTCCTCTGCTTTGCGTCCACGCACGCGTGTCGGGTTTGCTTGCCGCTCTTTGGAAATCGATTTCTACGCGACACTCAGAGAACAGTCGAACCCGAGTCTGACTTTTCTAAATGTTCGTGGTGGCCCTCTGTAGGATCTGAGGATCCCGCAGAAACGCAAGTGGCACCTCGGGGGGGGGGAAGTTCACTGGAACCGTGCGTCAACACCAAACACGCCAAACCAAAACACACGCACCCCAAACACGAAGTGCGCAAAGGAGCCGCGGTGCGAGGAGCAAGGTGCCCGACAAACAAGCCACCAGCAAACAGGTCAGAGAGTGAGAGAGGGGCAGGAAAAAAAGTTTTTACCTCGAGGTGAAGCCGCGTCGCAAACTCCTCGTCCGGTTCGTATCCCGAGTCGATGGCAGAAGCTTGCAAACAAAACTTGGTGCAAAGTACCAGGACACGCCTCGGCGTGGACGGATCGACGTGACCGCGGGGTCTGCGCGGAGGGAAGGGTGTCAGGCTGCGCACGGCTCGGAGCGGCGAACGACGTGTCCCGCCGGAGGAACCTCCATGAAGCAGAAGACCAGCGCGGGGCAAGAGGACTGTGGCGAGCGGCTGTCAATCTTGGCAATCAATGCGTGCGGCCATGTCGCAAGCATTCAAAGCATTTCCCGTCGTGCAACATCAGAAAGTGAGTGGCCAGGGGCATTGATGTGAGCAAGGCAAAAGAGGCAGGGCTCCCCCTCCCAGACAAGAGAGAATGAAAGAGTGAAGGGAGAGAGTGAGAGAGAATAGGAGCCTTCAACGGGGAGGGGTGAGAGAACAGCCGATTGTGGCCCCTAAAAAAAATAATTAAAAAAAAAGAAAGAAGAAGAAGAAGAAGAGCGCACATGGTGCGTTAAGCGAACGCGCGTCCTGGTTGTTCCCTTCTTTCAGTTTGGAACCTGGAGCCCGGTCACACGAATGAAAGTGAACCGTGGAGCTGGATCAATAAAGGGGCGGTGATGAGTTCACACTCTGCAAGTCGAATGAATCGCGGGGTTTAAAGTCTGGTCAACGACGTGACCCGACAAATGCGCGCTTTTGTAAAAGGGTTGTCTGTGTTTGTTTGGAACTTTATTATAACCGGGGGGGGGGGGGTATCACTTTCACCCTGAAATACAATTATACTGACGTTTTGTTTTGTTTTTAGGGAAATAGTAAAATAAAGAACATTTACGCCAGATTTAATTCTGCAAAATATATTTCTTTTTGTTGTTAGTTTAGTAGGACAAATTACGAGATTTTCGGCTCTCACGCCGCGTTTAATCCGGACATCTGAACAGTAAAACCATTATATGTTCGAATCCGACATCGATTCCAAACGTAACTTTTTGTTATTTTTTTTTCAGCTGGAAGCGAAATTGCGCTTTTGACGTCGGTAAATTTGTTACGGACAATTAATATTGTGTTATAGACCCACAGCGCAGTGGACAATCGATCACAATCGATCGATTGATGACACAATGAATTAACGCGCTTATAAACAGAGAGACATTTGATCCCCGGTGTTCTGAAGAAAACACGACTTTGGTCAATAAATGCGGCAAAATTTACCTTCAACAAATTCGTTATAATCTGGATTATTCATGTAAATGAGTCGGATTTTACAGACAGATTTCTGAATTTCCAAAAATAAAATAGAATAGGGGGAAAAAATGTTGACGTTATAACAACGTGCACTACACCTTAATAGATCTGTAAAGTTAATAACACAGTTAATTACAGCGAAGTCAAATTATTATAATTAATAGCAACAATATCGATATAAATCCTTGTGAGATTTATACACAACTCAAATCTGTAGTTACATTCTTACGCAAGAATTAGCAGAAAAAAAGCCTTTAATTATTGATCAGCTGCTTCGTGAATGAAGATGTCATTTTACAAAAAAATAAATATGTTCATTTGGAAGAAAATTAAAAAAAGTACTAAATGCTCCAGGCAGGTTCACGTGCTGCTCTCCCCCCCAAATACGTCTTAAACACAATTATATGCATATACAAAAAAAACGTGACAACACAAATTTAAAACATAACAAGACAATAAAAGAGAAAGTCGTACTTACAATTACAGGAACAGATGCAGAAGAAAATGATGTTTGTTAACAGAAGAGTCACACAGGGCTAAAGAGAGGGGAAAGGGCTGGGAGAAAGAATGTGTGTGTATGTGTGTAAATGTGTGTGTGTGTGTGTGTGTGTGTGTGTGTGTGTGTGTGTGTGTGTGTGTGTGTGTGTGTGTATGTATGTAAGAGAGAGGGGGGGGGGAGGGAGAGAGAGACAGTAAGTACAGCAGATGTACACCGTACACTGGAATACATGTCCTTTCATAACTCATCACAACTGCTCGAGTTCTTGTCTGTCTTTCATTTCCCCATTTTCTCATTCCCTTTGTTCCTGAGTAAAATCACATCCCGCGTTACATCTCCGTCCCTCGGCTTCTATCAGAACCAAAAAGAAGAGATGAATTATTAAGATGGAGCATTGACTTCAAGCAGCACCGCTTTTCTGCACTGGAAACTTTTTCCTCCTCGTCGCTCCGACGACATACCCCCCCCCCCCCCCCCCCCCCCCCCCCCCCCCCCCCCCCCCCCCCCCCCCCCCCCCCCCCCCCCCCCCCCCCCCCCCCCCCCCCCCCCCCCCCCCCCCCCCCCCCCCCCCCCCCCCCCCCCCCCCCCCCCCGTGGAACTGGGGCGGTTCCCATTTAACGGGACATATACGAACCGCCGAAATCCCACAAGAAACTGCAGGTCCAATATTTAGCCATTTAGGGATCTGAAATGGATTCCGACCAAACCCCTCATTTCTGATGTGGCAGCTCAGATCTCTAGTTCAGTGGGATGGGAGTGGGATGGGAGACCGATTTCCGTTCTGAAGTCTTAATAAAAATCCTAAAATATTGTTAATACGAAGATTTAAACATAAGAGACGAAAACCTCAGTCCAATCAATGTCACTAAAAGCAGAATTCTAAAATCATCACAAGAGCCAACTGTCTTCAGGTGTCGAGAAGAAAATCATCTATGGACTTAACACGCCACCTATCTGCCAATGAGAGAATCGACCTGTCGTGTCGCTCTGAAAAGAAAATACCCCACTGTGGTCTGCATCAGGGCTGTTTAAAGATGCCATGCATGACTCTGAGGGTGGTACCTTACATTCTGTGTACTTTTCGGGAACCTGGATGATTTTGCTAAAATATTGAGGGGACAGGGTGAGGCAGGTATGATCAATTTAAAGATTAATCAACCTGTCAAATACCTCTGAACTAATTAGGGTCATTGGTGTTTAATACAGTGTTATAACTTCAAATATACATTTTATTTAATGTGGAATATTTAAAATGTTTTTTTAAACAAGCTGCAGAAAAGATATACGTACCTGGTGTAAATATTGATTTGGATCGTCATTTTGATTGCAATCTCGTTGTGTGTTGTTTGTATCTGAAACATTAAAACAGCTGAATTATCATTTCATTTGAACATTTATCAGACAGACTTTTTGATTCTAACTCTTTAACTGGAGAACTTATGTCATTATGAACTGCACAACATTCTTATATTTATAAAACAACATTTAACACTAAAGAATCACTAAAAACTGACAATTAAATTATGTAGTGACCACCAGGAGAAGAAATCTCAATATAAAACAAAACTCAATCAAATGCAGCCAGGATTATAAAATAACATGGAACAATCAGGTTTCTCTTACACAGACCTACAGTGCTGCAGATCCAGATCTGAGCCAAAGTTCTCCAAAAGTTCTTACAAACAAGAGTATTGGAATACCCTCACATTACTGCAAGATGTCCACAACATTATGGAGTCTGTGTGAATTGTCACTCATTCATCTAGAAGAGCATTCGTGAGGTCAGATACTGATGCTGGATGAGAGGACCTGGCTCACAACTGGTCTTCCAGGTTATCTCAGCGGTGTTGGATGGGGTCGGTAGCAACCGATCCAGAGTGCGACATTTTAAAATGTCAACGTGTACTGTAATAACCCACGGATGCCGAAATCTTCCTCAAAAGCCCAACGTCCACTTTCTGCCCCGGGGGTCTAGTTTAGAGACGCAGATAAACATCGCAATATTTACAAAAAAAAAAAGAAAGAAAGAACGAAAAGCAACCGCCGGTCCGAGCGGCTGCCCTGTTAGCTGCCAGCTCATTTGCATTGTCCTTAGGGAGCCAGGCCACGTCCGCTTCGTTGTGTGCTACCTTTTGAATAATTTTCAAAACAGGAGGTCATTACTGGTCTTTTAGGCGGTAATTAAGTGTGTACATGGCATTGAGTCAGGAGGTCTGAGGCCTCCAGGCCTGGTCTGGTAGAATCTGCCCGTCCAGCTTGTTAGAGGATGAGGCAGCACGCATCCCATTAGCATATCGCCAAATGCTTTGATACGTGGAGAAATGCACGGCGGCTCTATTAATATTTTACAGGGGCCTGCATAAAAAAACAACATTTTTGTTACATTAAATTAACATGTGTTCCTCTGTGATTCTGAATGTTTAATGAGGGCGAACTCTTGTGGCAGGAGGAATATGAAGAGTGCCGTGTGATTTGTTCTGATTAGATGGGAACAGTGAACAACTCTTCACAGATATATTTGTCTGGTACTTGCAAACGCCTCGTATGGACTTTGCCTGTGAAAGGCTCAATTAAACATCTTAATAGCAGCAGGAGCCAGAGGAGCCCGTCATGTACACCAGATATATGCGGGGTTGAATTAATGAGAAGGAGGGTTTGGCTTGGCAACTATAAAAGACAGTATTAAGGGTTTCAGCATACCATAAACTCTGAAGCTCGAATTAAATCCAAACAAAATATTTAAGGGAGCAACGATCTCATTTCTCTACACTTTTTTTCAACACTGCTCGGTTTTTCAACAACGGAGCATTAACAGAATTAAGAGGCGTGGCTGATAGTTTAGTGTTTTTAAACCGTTACAGTATTTAGGGAGGTGGAACCTAACCTAGGGGTCATGGCCATCCTAAACGTCCGTCACGCCATTTAGGATCCATCGAGAAAGTCGACTTGAAATAAATTCATCCATCCATCATCTCTGCTTCATCCTCTACTAGGGTTGGGGGTGGGGGAGGGGGTTCCCCATGCCCATCCAGGGCAAAATGTTAAGGCATTGGGCAGATACACCCAGGACAGGATATATCCCTGGACATACAGACACACACAAACTAGTCAGGGGTAATTTAGAGCATCCATTTCACCTTGAATCCATGTTTTTGGACCATGGGGGGAAGCTGTGAACCCTTAATCAACCCACATGGAGACGGGGTAAACATGGGAACTTCACCCAGATCAGGATTTAAACCTGGATCTCCAGCACAGAGAGGAGAACATGCTAACCACCGCCCAGAATGACATCATAACTCTAAATAGAGCAGTTTAGCTTCACAGTGTATCTCTATACAAACACTAACAGTAGCAGATGAATCAATTAAAATGAGCGGTGAGTGATTGTGTGTGTGTGTGTGTGTGTTTGTTCTCAGTGTTATTTTTATTTAATTATTATTATTTTTGTTTTTTTTTACACGGCGCAGGGCATATTTGAGAGCGAGGGTCAATAAAGCTACCTTGAAACTCTTTTCTTAAAGGGAGGGAGTTTTATTGCCGCCATTGTGAATGTGAGAAAGACATTTTTTCAGCCGGTCAAATCCATTTTTCATTACAGTGCAACAAGTAAATCTGTTTTGTTCACTTAAAAAGATAGTCGTGGGTTCTTAAGCCCTTTGAGCATTTCTAGCATTGCTCATAAAAAGGAGAGAGAAAATGACAAACTGCAAACCTATTATGTGGCGGAAAAACAGGACAAGAATGTCAGCGGTTGGAAAAAGCAATTCATTAAGAGGTTTTGTGTAGATGCTCGCAGACTTGCAGAATGATGGGTGAGAACAACGTGGGAGGGACACATCTGAATTTCTGTAATGAAATGATGGTGGAGAAACATCTCCTGGATTAAGACTCCGTGTCTCAGGTCTGATAATTCATCTGTGTTTCGGTGCGAGGCTTACCGCATGGGGCAGGGTGAGGAACCAACATGGGTTCTGTTCTCGGTGTGGTGGAACCTCGGGTTCTGTGCACCTTCAGTATACAAGATGAAAAAAACTGTTATTGCAGAAAGACATGTTCTACAACAACAATAGTAATAACTATATAAATAATAATAATTCATTCATTCATTCATTCATTATCTCCCGCTTATCCTCTATTAGGGTTGCGGTGGGGTTCCCCATGCCCATCCAGGGGAGAACGTTTCAGGCGCTGGGCAGATAGACCCAGGACAGGGCGCCAATCCATCGCTGGGCACACACTCACTCACACAGACACACTCTAAACGGGGCAATTTTTTTTTTGAGAATTCAATTAACTTGATCCATGTTTTTGGACTGTGGGAGGAAACCGGAGAACCCGGAGGAAACCCACTCAGACACGGGGAGAACATGGAAACTCCACCCAGATGGGGATTCGAACCGGGAATCCCTAGCGCTGAGAGGCGAACGTGCTAAACCACTAAGCCACCGTGCCAATAATAATAATAATAATAATAATAATAAGTGGACCTCACTGTCAGAAGGTCCTGAGGTTGAATCCGGGGGGGACGATGTGGGTCTGGTCTGTGCGGAATTTGCATTATACCTGTGCTTTTGATTCACCTTGGATTAAATCAATGATATCATGTTCGATTATTATTATTAATATTATAACAAATAAATATCACAGGGCGGCACGGTGGCTTAGTGGTTTAGCATGTTCTCCTCTCAGCACTAGGGATTCCCGGTTCGAATCCTCATCTGGGTGGGGTTTCCATGTTCTCCCCGTGTCCGCGTGGGTTTTCTCCGGGTTCTCCTGTTTCCTCCCACAGTCCAAAAACATGGATCAAGTCAATTGAATTCTCCAAATTGCCCCATAAAGCGTGTGTGTGTGTGTGTGTGTGTGTGTGAGTGAGTAAGTGTGTTCCCAGTGATGGATTGGCGTCCTGTCCTGGGTCTATCTGCCCAGCGCCCAAAACGTTCTCCCCTGGATGGGCATGGGGAACCCCCCCCACCCCACCCCCGCGACCCTAATAGAAGATAAAGCGGGAGATAATGAATGAATGAATTTAATATCACATTCTACTCTAGAAAAGGCTAAATGTTCTTTAGAATCTTCCGACAATAACATAATAAAATGTAGGTTAAGCCCAGATATTCAGTGAAAACATTAGAACTAGAACCATGGAACTTCCAGGTTTCAGGGTTGTGGGAACACTTTGGGGAAGGCCTTTCCTTATTCCAAGCATAAAACTATGGCTGCGTGAGTTGGGCTGGAAAAGCGTGAACCCCGACCTCTGTCCAACACATGTGGAATAAACTAAGAGGAAGATGGCGAGTCGGGCCATTTCGGTTTTTAAAATTTACTAACTAAAGTGTTTTCTTTACAGCAGGAACCTCACACTCCCAGACTGTGACAGCTTGGATTAAGGTACCAGGGTTGATATGGTAACGCCATACATTTGGTAGAATGTTGCTTTACAGATGTAGAAACGGTACATGGATGGGTGACACACACACACACACCTTGATCACAATAAAAATGTAATTTAAAGATGTTATTTTTCTGAAGGCAAGTGTTCGTGAAATAAAAGCACATCTAGTCGTTCAGCACATGGCGTTCTCGCTCTCGCAGCGTCGAGTGCTGCTTCTTTGTGTTAATGAAGTGTTCGAGTGTTGAGGTTCCAGGTTGAAGGTCGGAAGTGAATCTATAGAGCAAACGCAAAGCTGAAAGAATTTTACACCGTCCTGCTGATATACGGTCGGAGGAACAGCATTCAGGGGGGAACATTCGGATGGGGGCAGTCAGACCAGAGCCCTCCTGTGACATCTGTGACGGAACCCGTTCAGAGGCGGCGTCCATATCCCGGCATGTTGTCTAATGGATCGCAAGCCTCTCATAGACTGCTGTCCCACGTTGGTTTTGTCCCTTTATGTTACAGATATTCACTCCATGATGATGGGATTAGGGTGCTTGGATGGAGGGGCATGTAGTTAACGTGGTCATGACATCTGCTGCTGGTGCACTTGTTTTTTTTTTTGGTAAATATACGTTATATAGAGAGAGGGGTTTTCAACACAGCTCTTCATTAATCTTCAATAACTAAATTCAGGTTTCTTTATTCAGTCTTCATCTCCCGGGTTTAAAAGCTCCAATTCATTTCAGATAGTTGCATCCAGTTTTATGGAAACAGTTTGGGGAAGGCCTTTATCTAGTCCTTGCATAAAAATAATAATAATTAAAAAAAAGACCCATAAAGGCATGGCTGGTTAAGTTTGGTGTAAAATTAATTAGACTCAGACTTCATTACAAAGTCTTTAAAACATCACGTAGAGCTTTTATTAAATAATGCAGCCGTAGTTTTAGATTAAACGACTCGAGATGAAAGAGCATAAGACCTGTTTTAATCTGCAGCATCTTTTGTATTCAGATTGCGCTCAGGTGGAGGTGGAGGTGGAGCCTCCCTGCAGTGTTAAGCCGGCGCATGGCCTTTAAACACAGTGATGGTGTTTCTGATGATGCCACAAAATCCAACAAGACTGCTCTGCATTGCCTCCTCCATCAGCTGCATCTGTCTGGATGCTCTGCAGGGCGTTCTTAAAGACATTCTGAAGTTCTCTGGCTGGAGAAACGTCTCCTGATCCTGTTCCTCTGATGCTGAATCCGAAACACTTCGGTATGGAATAAGCACGGAAGGCCGCTGATTTAACTCAGGCATTGTTCGAAACGACGGTTCTCATGATTCGGCAAAGTTTTTCTCGCATTCGCGGCGACAGATGAGTGAGACGCCAAATTTCTCAAGGTGACATTCCTTTGGCTCGGATGAAGGACACGGGCAGCATTCAAACCTGAAAACCAAACCCGCTTCTCTCTCAGGATTTTGGAATAAAGTCATAAATACAATGCCATTTGTGATGAAAAGGAACGAAGGACACATTATTCCCTCAATGTCACCAACTCTTTGATCTTTGGGGCTTTGCTACAAATCCATAACCAACATATAAACTCATCGTCTGCGTCAGTGGAATAAATGCGTGAGGAAACCTTTCGTACCCGGCTGCGCAAAACGGAGACCTCGGTGACCTCACCGCCAGGAGGTCCTGGGATCGAATCCGGGGTGCACGACCTGCGTCTGGTCTGCATGGATTTCCTCTCACAATCTGAAAGCAAGCTGGTTATGTAAATTAAAGATGGTAAATTGTCCCCAACATTTACTCTGCGAGAGTCGAGAGTCACCATTAAGCTTTGTGGACGAATTTCTGGACGTTTTCTGCAGAAATTAAACACACCATATAAACAAAGGTATTGGGACAACACTTTGGGGAAGGCCCCATCCAGTTCCCCAGTGCACAGAGCAAGATTCATAAAGGCATGATAATGAATACATACATACAAATCCTTCAAAACAATGTTTTAAAGGGAATGAATTAGAACAGTGATTCTGCGCTGGACCCAAATAATCTTCTGAATATTTAAGCAAAATTAAACACTTTTTGCGGGCGGCACGGTGGCTTAGTGGTTAGCACCTTCGCCTCTCAGTGCTAGGGATTCCCGGTTCGAAGCCCCATCTAGGTGGAGTTTCCATGTTCTCCCCGTGTCCGCATGGGTTTACTCCGGGTTCTCTGGTTTCCTCCCACAGTCCAAAAACATGGATCAAGTCAATTGAATTCTCTAAATTGCCCCATATAGAGTGTCAGTGAGAGTGAGTGTGTGCCCAGCAATGAATTGGCGCCCTGTCCTGGGTCTATCTGCCCAGTGCCCGAGACATTCTCTCCTGGATGGGCATGGGGAACCCCACCGCGACCCTAATAGAGGATAAAAGCGAGAGATAATGAATGAATGAATTAATAAACACTTTTTGCAAAAAACGAACACTTCCCATCCCGCAGAATTCCCTTATTAATTGAGTTGAAGTTGCTATATTTACGAAGAAGGCACCGACGTATGAAGGGAACATGATGAAATCTCCTGTACCTGTCCCCCATACTTTAGTCCACTCATCGGATGAGCTGTGGGCGGACAGCTGAATGAAGAGCCAGTGATTACTGTCCCATTGTGGAGGACAATGCCCCACGAGATGTTTGCAGAGCTTGGTCTGGTTAACGAGCTCCTCCATAAAAGCCCTGCCTGGTTCCTTCATCTCTCACAAACCAGCCATGCTGTATTAATTTGCTTTTGAGTGATCAATAGCACTGGATAGCTTTACTCCTGTCTTAATACCAAGGACGTTGCAGAGGAGAACTTCCAGCTCCTTTAATGGTGGTGTTAAAGAGCAAGAGAAAATAAAAAAGTGCAGCTTTCAAAGAGAAAGTAACTTTTCCGCCGCCGCCACTGTCTTCTTTTTTTTAACATTTCTATTCGCCTTTGTGAAGGCGACCCGAGCTGGAGGATTATCTATGCCACAACAGATGCATGTAAAGCTGGTCGGAACGATCCATACATCACGATGAAGAGCGTCTCCCAGACCGAGACGAGAGCAGCTCGTTGTTGCTCAGGCCTTTGTGTTTTCTGGTCACTATTAAGAAGCACCATTTGAGCCGAATGAGCGAAAGGTGGAGGCGTGAATTTTCTTTTCTCCCCTCACTCTTTACATCTGCTGAGGACCGTCTGAAAGGATCGGGCAGGTTTCACGACGCCGGGGTTTCAGAACGTGCTTCAATCCATTCAGCCGGTTTGCATTCAGCGCAGAAGGGCGGAAGCCATGACGTGCACCACGTGGCCAAAAGTTCTAAGACACATTAGTCAATCTTCAGCTCTGAATTCAGCCTTTCATAAATTCGGGCATGCATGGTTCTAACAGTTTGGGGAAGGCCGCCGTGTGTTCCAGCATGAATGACCATGGGCCACGCCCTTTCATTCACACATCAGTGGCTGATGCTCTTGGATGAAAGGTGCTCTATAAGCATGTAGAAAGCCTTCTCAGACGATGTGGAGCTGTTAGAGGGAGAACCATCCTCAAAACATGATGATGATGATGATGATGATGATGATGATGGCGCCGACGGCGTGCTGATGGATCAAAGCTCAACACAGAGGGTTTGTTAATATGTTTAATATGTACATTTTGTTTTTTAAAAAAACAGTTTCGTCTCTTTTCTAAAGCTTCCCACAAAATATTGTCAAATGTCACACCCCCTCCTCCCCCACAGTGTCGGCAAAAATAAAGCACATTCAGCAAGCGGACTCCAAACTGGCAGTGTCGATACTCAAAAATAATATTTCAAGTGATTTGGCGTACGAACAGCGTTGACAAAAATACCGCGAACCCTCGTACCGACCGGTTCTTCTCTGCTCCTCTCTATGTGTAATACTTTCTCCTGTCTACTCTCATGAGTTCTCATTAGTCTAACGAGGCTGGATGATTAAAAGGAACGAGTTCTGGATCTGCTCTACGATGCAGTGCATGTTAAAAGTGCAACAAACGTGTGAATTCGTTTCTAGTGTTCGACTAGCTTCGGTTACAGGTCCAGCTTTAGCGTTGTGCACAGGATTTCCCGCCGTAAAGAACAAAAAAAAAAAAAAAAACTTCTCTTCTGTGGCGTCCGGGTTCCGGTCCGGTCCTCTGGTCTGAGCGCCGGTCCAAAAAAGTGCGCCGAAGTCGGCTTCGAACCGCAAGCCGTCGATCGGGGCCGCGGGGTTGGTCTGCGTTTGGGAATGGCGGCAGCGTGAATGGGCGTGTGATAGCACCTCAGTGACCCGACGCAGCTTTGGCTGAAAGACAAAACGAAAACAATTAGACAAACGGGTTCCAGCAGCAGGTTTGTAAATCATACGGATCCGACAGAATGACAGGAAAACTTTAAATGGACTCATTGATCAGATCATGATACCTTGTTATGTAGTTGGCAGGTAAACATTCTCCGCCCTCCCTCTCCCTGTGCAGCATGTGATGGTTGGGAAAAAAATGGGGTTACAAATCACGTACAGGGCAAATAAGCACCTGGCATTTGAGGACGAGGACGAGAGGGACAGTTCTATAACATAAAGCGCCACCGCTGTACTTTACAGTAGGTATGTCATATACATAATAATAGGAATCTACAGTTTTTAGGGTTGTTTTTGAGCTGCTTGTTTGCAATATGCTGCGAGAGGGCGTGGCATTATTACGAATAAATCACGGGAACGAGGTGTTCTTAGTCCTGACGCAGAGTGGAGTACAGTTCCACCTCTTTCCCGTGATTTCATTAAAATAAAACACAAACTCGAGTGTCTTATTGCTTTTATAAAACGCTTACAAACACACTATAATAAAAAAAACATGGTTTCAAAATCTGCGTGACATAATTCTGTCCAGTGTTTAAAGTAAAGGCTTAGTAACAGGATTCCGGTGTCTTCAACAATTAAACACCGTCATCTAGTGGCCAGAATATAGAACACAATTTATAAAATAATACAACAAATGGTATTAACAAAAAATAACAAATGACAAACATCTCAGCCAATCAGATTTAAGGAGCGGAACTACCCGTTTTAGAGGGTTGAAGCATCTGGGGGAACAGCGTGCACAAGGGACTTTATTATACAAACGAGTGTAACAATATTAAAAACTCCCTTTGATCTCAGTGTGTTCACAGAATGTCTATTTATTGTGACTTCCTGAAAAGTAATAGTTTGGGACATACACGGGTCGCATGCCGGGGCGGGGACGTGCACCCTCAGACAATAACGCCACTGACGCTGTGCTTCAGATGATTCTAAAATTAATGATAAATAATGAAATAATAATAATAAAATTAGAGGAGTGATGTTGACACCCGGCACGGTGGCTTAGTGTTTAGCACGTTCGCCTCTCAGCACTAGGGATTCCCGGTTCGAATCCCCATCTGGGTGGAGTTTCCATGTTCTCCCCGTGTCTGCGTGGGTTTCCTCCGGGTTCTCCGGTTTCCTCCCACAGTCCAAAAACATGGATCAAGTTAATTGAATTCTCCAAATTGCCCCATGTAGAGTGTGTCTGTGTGAGTGAGTGTGTGCCCAGCGATGGATTGGCGCCCTGTCCTGGGTCTGTCTGCCCAGCGCCCGAGACGTTCTCCCCTGGCCCCCCCCCCCCCCCCCCCCCCCCCCCCCCCCCCCCCCCCCCCCCCCCCCCCCCCCCCCCCCCCCCCCCCCCCCCCCCCCCCCCCCCCCCCCCCCCCCCCCCCGCGACCCTAATAGAGGATAAGCGGGAGATAATGAATGAATGAATGTTGACACCCAGCAGCATCACAGGGTCAAAAACGGCCTACAATAAAACGAGAACGCTGCTTCTCTGAAACTTTTTAAAGTCTAGCCACAGTCAGCGTCATTGTTGTCCTGAGGACGTGTACGTCTCAATTCCACAGAAGTGTGGAGGACGTCTTTAAACCAAAGTCATGCATGAGGCACGCAGCAGGGACGAAGACACGGCACACATCCATGCACTTCCAAAAACGACTGCATTATCAGACTATAAAGAACAAGTGTATAGCACACAGCGTTAATGAGGTCTGGAGGAACTTCATTAGCCCTTAACGACCACCTGAGCTCAATCAGGGATGAATTGGAACCGTAATTCGGCTTAATTAGGCAACTATTAGAGCCCAAGTTCGAATTCCACCAATCAGGCTCATAAGAAGCCTCGCTTCTGAGAACGGAGGCTACTAGAGCTCGAGCTTCTCAGCAGGTTTAGGCAGGTGGCTGAATGTTTTCGGATATGTGGCGTCGCTCCACCCCAGCTAGAACATCCTTAACGTTGACACTGAATAGAACAGCGTATCTGGTTCTGCTGGAGCGGTTCTTTGGGGATGCCGTGTTTGGAACGAGTACAGATGGCGGAGCAACCGGTGAGCGTGGGTGCAGCTGTGAGCTCGGCGCGGCGGCGTGGAGGTGTGGGAGCCCAGGTCGCGTGCAGCTCTTTGTTAATTGCGCACAATTCACAATCGAGCGTGTTTGTTTGGGCCTCACAAAAGGCAATTTGCAGACAATTCACACACTTCTCCCGCTCCAGATGTGGAGGCAGCTGGCTGCCTGAGCGGGCACCCCGGGCCCCGCGTGCCTTTCGCTGAGCCGCCGTGCCGACGCACACGGGGAACAATTAGCAGGAGCAGGCAGGGTGCTAAAACGGGTTAGCGACTTGAAGTCCTTACTTTTGTTTGCGCTGATTAGACAAAGGTGTAGTGAAATCCATTGCTCAGGGGAGGCGGAGGAGGAGGGGGAGGAGACTGGGGCGTGGGTACGAAGGGGAGGCTGGTGGAAGGAGGGAGAGGAGGGGGGGGAGGAGGTGGAGGAGGTGGAGGAGGAGGAGGAGGGGGGGGAGGAGGTACGGGGAGCAGAGTGGAGGCGGTGACCTGTAACGGGACTGGAAAGAGCGCCGAGACGTCAGCAGGGTTAAAGAACCAGCATTAGAACACGGAAGAACGTCCGACAAACGTTACGAACAAACGTCCGACAAATGGTTAGCGCCGTGGTAACGCACGGCCAACGCTTTATTAGGAAACGCTTCATCAGCCAATCGTGATTCATGCAGTTAAATAGAATCGGCCAATCACGCGGCTTCGAGCTGTCAAGAGTTACGACGTGATGGGATCACGGTGATCTTCACTGTGGCATGGTTGGTGGTGCCAGGTAGACTGGCGTGAGTATTTCTGTCTGGGACTAATGAACAGGCAAAGCCACCAGAACTAAATCCTGTGAAGCGGGACCCGAGTCATGTGGAGCAAAGACGTGGGACGAACCTCAAAATGATTCATTACTAGGCTTCGTTAAGTCTCACTGCCACTTGAGCTGTGCAGAGGTTCTGGAAACAGTTTGGGGACGGCCCCATCCGACACCTCTCATCCAAAATCAGTGACCCTCCCAGGCGAGTGGAACCCCTTTTTTCAGCTGATGGGGGTCTGGTGAAAGTTCCTATAGGTGTAATTTACAGGTGTCCCGATACTTCTGGTCCGCATGGCGTTTAAAATGTAAACGGACCGCAGCCTCCGGGTTTCTGTTGTATATCTGCACTCGAGCCTCCCGCTCAGGATGCAGTACACAAACAGCGCGGATAAACAAATGACCGCACCGACTACCATCAGGACACACACACACACACACACACACACACACACACACACACACACACTTCTTAAAACTGTTTTTTTAGAGTGAACAGCATCACCTTCTTCCCGACACGGAAAATAGTTCGGTATTCATTTACGTTAAAGCTTTCATATGTAATTCGTGTTGCCATGACAACAGACCTAACGACTCACATAATGCAATGTGGATCCAGTAATTAACGCTGCCTGTGGACTATTAAAGGTGAGGGGGGGGGGTGGAAGTCAGAGGGCGCGCGACGAACCACCGAGTCACACGATTAACATTAGATACGCGACGCCTCGACTTCCCACGTTCTTCTCCACACGTTCTCCTCCACAAGTGTTTATCGCGTCCGCGGCAGGGTCTCCGGCGAGACGACGGCGAGACCTCTTCACCGTCTGAGAGCCCCGTACGCATGACTGGAGCAAAAGGACCCCCCATTAAACTCAAATGTCAAACAGCTACATGAGAGCGGGAGGCGTGCGGCTTCGGGAACCGCGGTGCGCGAGGGTAAGTGGACGCTCCGCCGAGTGGAGTGGGGCGTAGGAGCGAGTGGAACCCCAAGGGGAGGGAGCTTTATTTACCTGCCACCTGCTTGCTCTTGAGAGACGCCTCGGAGGCCAGAGCGTACGACATGGTGATGATCCTCTCCTGACTCTGAAGAGCCGAGTCCAGGTCTGAGATCTCCGGCTTATCCACCGTCACGACGCCGGGTATGTTCTGTGCACTGTCACGCACCACACACACGCACACACACACACACACACACACACACACACACACACCAGCGGTGTGTGAAAAGTCACTGAACTTAGACACAGAATAAGTTGGTTGAAACTAAATAACCTTCACTGAGTCTGAATTAACATCAGATTCTCAGCAGCAAATGGTGACACATGTATATTTGCATGATTGTTGGCACCAGGCAGGCTGTTTTTTCGACTCCCACACAAATAACTTTGTAGAATTAGCTGCAGTAGTGCAACAATGAAATGGCGATACACAACACACCGCAGCTTAATGCAGCTGGAGATAAAATTCTATTGATTCTAAAATAAACCCTTAAGCTGTTAATTAACGCTAAGCAACGATGAGGACAGTTCATGTCACATGGCTTGGTTCGATACCTCGACTTGGCCAAGATGGACTTGATGCGTTCCACTTTCCGATGGCGAGCCTCCATCTCCTGAGGACTGAGTGGCTCGTCAGGCTCCAGGTCCAAATAGCGCTCTGGGATCTCTACCTTCTCCGGTTTGGAGAGCTGAAGACAGAAGGAGACGGTAAGGCAAAGAGCTGCGGACGTCGCTGGCCATTCAGAAGCCTTATGAATGTATGTGAGGACCACAGGCCACTCTGACCTCAAAGCAAAAAGGTCCTGGGTTGGATGACCAAGTTCCTGTTATGTGTGGAGTTGGCATGTTCTCCCCATGTCTGTATGGATATGCTTTAGGAGCTTGGATTTTCTTTTTTTTTTTTTTAATAATTTGATTTGACAAATTTGGGAAAATGGAGGCTGACTGTTGTTGCCGTGGGTTTGCATGAGGCTGGATGGTAGCAGGTGGCGCTCTACCTCTTTGCTGAGGTCCAGCTGATAGTCCAGGGGCTCTATGTCCAGCTCTCGGAAGGGTTTCGAGGACAGAGTGAGCCACTCGTCGGAATGCGAGCGCTGCCGTTCCCTGCGCTCGGGCGGCTTCTCCTCGCCCTGAACCGAGCGCTCCAGCAGCTGCATGTCGAACTCCTGCTCCCGCCTCCACTGCACACACACACACACACACACACACACACACACACACACACTTAATTCATTTACAACCCACCCAAGAGTGGTGATGCCATCCTAATTAAAATTAAAATTCTAATTTGGAGAATTGATCCCATACAAGTCTGAAAACTGACTCTGTGTACACAGGCTCGGAAGTCTTGCCCCCCCCCCCCTTCCTCCCCCTTCACCCCAACAAGAGCCACGTCAGGATTAGTAAACACTTTAAGCGGTGAGGTAGAAGGAGTGAGTGAAGGACCTTTAGGTACTTTAATGAAGTACACAGTGGAAACGAGGCATTCTTATCTGAGCCAGGTGCTCGTGGGTGAACGTGCGTGCATTATGAAAAGACTCCGTTTAAAGGAAACAAGACGGAACATCTAAACACAGATGCGGCGCTCTGCTCCTTTTAGGGGAAGAGTTTAAACAACATCCTCTTGTCTCAATGTCAATAGCTTGGAGAGGCACAAGACAGGGAGCAGGAAGCGGAACGAGGATGTTGTACTTAAATGGGAAGATTGTGATAAAGCACAAATAAGTCGTTTAAAAACACTAGAGTTTATAACCCCCCCACACACACACACACAAACACACACACCCCCGTCCCACCCGGTGCTCTGCATGTCTGATATGTGTTAAGAGAAGACGGAACCACAAACACACACATCTGAAATAAAACACAAGCAGAGGAGTCCTTGAACGTGGGTCCTTCCTGTTTTGGCTCCTGACTCGAATTAATACAAACCAAAAGGACATCATCATCAACCCCCACCGGAGGACAGAACCCCACCGTCAGCAGATTTACGCTTCCATCCCGGGCATCGCTGCGCTTTCGTGTATAACGTGTATAATTGTTGAGTAATCAGGCGATCGTGCCGCAGAGACACCGTTTGTGAGGTCAACACATCGACCAGCGCAAGGTGGTGGTGTTTAAGTTGTGCGTTCAAGTCCGAGGGGAGGAGGGAAAACAGCACGCTCGGTCGATTTTCACCTTGTCATGACTGATGGTGCCAGATGGGGCGGATTTGTTTGTTATAAAAACCCCTTTCTATTACTTTACTCAGAATGATGTGATGAAGATAAATGGGGAGAAGAGATGGAAAAAAAAGAATAAAATTTTAGACTGTACAGAGGAGGCGCTACAACCAACCTTGAGGAAGATGAGCTACAACAGGACAGAAACCTCAGACAGTATAAGAACAGACAATAACACACACACATATGGACAAAAGAATTGGGAGACCAAACCAATTACACCTCCATTATGAACGGCTTCAATCGTTCTTGGCTTTCTACAATCTTTTGGAGCATGTGAACGTTTTCACCCATTAATCCTCAAAAGCATCGGGCGATCTGACACTTATGGGCGGCTTCAGTAAACCAATCCCAATCCTTTAGTCCATACAGTGAATATACAGCGCTGTACAAAAGTCTTACACTTGTGCAGATATAAAAGCTTTTAAAAGTTAGATTTTTCTAATAAAAAATATTGTTACTATGGAAATACGGTATAGCTTGGAGCACCGCTCACTCTGAGGAACGATATTTGGATGAAGAGTCTCCTAGACTCACATCCATCAGGTAATTCGATTGGTTCCGTCCACACATTCAATTCAAGACGAGGTATGAATGAATCAGAACAATTACTAGATTAAATTAAATTTATGTTAATAGCAGCTTGTGAAATCTATCGCTCACAAGTGTCTTAAACTTTTGCACTGGACTCTATATCAACGACGACGCCGTGATAAATAAGAAAGAAGCACAAATTGCATTTATAAACAACTGTTTATTTATTTCATGCAAATAGCGACATGGAGACGCGGGGAAATGCAGTTGTGCAACCGAACCACCTGCTGCTGCCCCAAACCAAATGAGGGGGGGAGCCAACCACGGTCACGCTGAAGAAGAGAATGATATCAAACCTTTACCCTGTTTACGCAGAGTGTCAGACTTTAAATAAAATAAGGAGGCGCACATGTGACGACGGGTCTGTGGATGTGAACAGGATGAGGATGTGAGGACGAGTTAAAGATGGAAATGCAGGAGGTGCGGAATCAAAGGTGAGGTCAGCAGACGGCATGCAGTGATGGTGCATGCAGTTGTAAGTGTGATGGATTACGTACTCACCTCTCGCGCTGATTAATGGATGATTCAGCAAAAATCGACTGTAATACAAAGTTAAAGGAGGAAACAGAGCAAGCGTCCTACCGCGTTAAGCACAATGATGCCCAGGTGGAAGCAACTGCACCCGAAGCGCTGAGCGGCGGCGCTGTGGTTATGTTACGTTGGGGTTCTGTAGATAAGTTCTGAACGGTTAACTTTTAACGCTGACAACGACCTGAAATAAAAAAAAACGCCTCAGTGTTTTCCCCTCCAACCTCAGTGCAACCCATCAGGAGCCTGTCGGGACATTATGGACGAGTGTGACGACCCTGTGGCAGATCAGATGGTCTGATCTGTATGAGAGATCCGACCACCTTACGGCAGAACCACGGCATTGATACGGTCATAACTCCAGAAAGGCTTTAAGGAAATATGGCAATTTGGTCTAAGGAGTTATTTTGAGCCTTATCACTGCTGGATGAAAGTTAAGCTTAAGCCCATGAGGTCTTGTGGATCCTGGGTTTTGTCGAACCCTAAACAAAATCCTACCCCTTTCTGCTGGTGGTAATAACCTTTCGACTCGACCACCTTCCGACATGCCAATCACTGCCACCTTGTGGCAAAACCTATATTTAAGTGCTTACTTGGACCGATCAGTAGTGTAAAGTTGGGTGGTGATGGTGGGGTGGGGCGTATAATGAGGTGTAGGTGTAGTTTTGGCGCAGAAATTTGAGCTTAAAGAGTGAAGTCCTGAGTGTGATTAGTTCAGCTCGTATGAGATCAAAGCAGAAAAAAGATCGTGATGTTTAATGAAGCGATTCAAACGGACGCCATTTCTTTTATCATCACACATTCATTTGCATAAAAAAAAACCTTCCAAACGGAACACGTTTCCTTCAGTTCTACGTTCCAAGCCCCTCAGTGTCCCGTGTCTTTAAGGCCCTCCTGTGATTCTCGCACCCTTGACCCTCATACTGAACAGTCACTCACCTGCAGCGGCCTTCGCACTTCCACAAAAGCTCTCTCGCGCAGTGGGTGGTCGCGCCGGTACGTTAGTGCTGTAAGTGTTAAAGACGCGACCGCCCTTCCACTGTGTGTGTGTGTGTGTGTGTGTGAGAAACGTAGGCTGTGCTCTAACGTACTGATCCCAGGTCAGCAGACACGGGTCTTGAGGAAGCCTGGCGGGCGGATAAGGCTTGTCGCTCGCCCTGGCTGAGGGTTCGCTTGCGCTCGCGCACTAGAGCCTTCTGGTGGCGCTTCATCCTCTCCAGCTGCTCGTCGGCGCTCATGCGGCCCCTCGGCGGCTGCACCACCGATTCCGCCGAGTACAGGCGCTCCAAGGCACTCTTTGGTCTCTCCTGGTTGGACAGAAACACCAAACATAGAGATTTAAACCTTTTGCAGCAGCATCCCGTCAGAGAGCGGCTGGCGTGGCGTGGTACCTTCAGCCCGGACGTGTCGGCTCCTCTTCTGAGCGTGACGTAGGACGAGATGCTCATGGACTGATTGACCCGATTTAACGAACCTGGAAAGCCTAGTGAAAAGTCCCGTCCATCAAAAAAGGTTCCTATTAAAAGCAATAGAATTGTTCCCGTCATCGTGCCGTCATTCAACCCAAAAACGCACGACATCACAGGTCTCCTGATCACGTGACCCATTCTCCACACTGTCCATTACCTCGGCTGGGCAACGTCTGGTAGCCTCCATCCGGTCCCAAGGCGCTCATCTGCCCCGCCACACCCAGCAGCTCGGGTTCGCTCAGGAATGGCCGCAGTTCCAACTGAACGGACAGCAAAGGGGGGGGAACTAAAGAACGATTCCTGACCACACACCATAAGGCAGTTCTCCAGCGGTTCCGTCACCGACCTTGTCACCGTTGGTGTATTGGCCGACCTCGCGGTCCCGCTTGCGCTCGTCTGACTGACGCTTGAGACCCCGGACGGAGGTGTGCCGGATGACCGAGGTCTCTTTGGGGAGAGGCGGTACGGCCGGGGGCTGCTCGTCGGGACTGTAAAGGTGAGGCAGGGGGGGTCGCGGTGGAGCGTCTTCCTCAGCCTGAAGATAAAACGAAGCGAATCGACAGATCAAGGTCAGTCTTGAACTTCTTAAATTATAAATATGTCATATTTTAATTAAGAGTATTAAGGCAGTACACCCCGGTGAGCCATCCTCCTGTCTTTCACCCCAACTGCACCGGGATAGGACCCATGCACCCTGTAACCCTGATCAGAGGTCACTTTTCAGCGTCTTACCCTGTACGGCTTGGTGCACGTCTGGGGCAGTTGGTAGCTCTGTATTGGGCTCAGCTGTGGACTCGACTGAGAGGGGACCAGTTTCCTTTCTGTTGGACACACACACACACACACACACACACAGTAATAAGTGAGGTTCCCCGGCGTGTGAGGTTTTGCCTCTCAGTGACGCCTCTCAGTACCTCGGTTCTGACTCCAGTGCGTGGGGGTGGTGGCGGGTTCTGGCCCGCGCTCACCTGGGTTCTGCACCGAATCGATGGTCACTTTGTAGTTGGCTTTGTTCGAACTCAGACCCGCCATCACATCCTCAATCCTCCACAGCTCCTTCCTCAGCTGCCCCTTCTCCTGCTGAAGAGGAGGAACGTGTGATCAGCAGAACGGCGCCGGAACTCAAAAAACTCAAACGGAACTCAGACGGAACTCAAACGGAACTCAAACGGAACTCAAATGGAACTCAAACAGAACTCAAACAAAACTCAAACGGAACTCAAACAAAACTCAAACGGAACTTAAACATAACTCAAACAAAACACAGATGGAACTCAAGCAGAACTCAAATAGAACTCAAGCAGAACTCAAACGGAACTCAAACAAAACTCGAACGGAACTCAAACAGAACTCAAATGGAACTCAAACAGAACTCAAACTGAACTCAAACAAAACACAAACGGAACTCAAACGGAACTCAAACAGAACTCAAACGGAACTCAAACAAAACTCGAACGGAACTCAAACAGAACACAAACGGAACTCAAACAGAACTCAAATGGAACTCAAACAGAACTCAAACAGAACTCAAACAAAACTCAAACGGAACTCAAACGGAACTCAAACAGAACTCAAACGGAACTCAAACGGAACTCAAACCAAACTCAAACAGAACTCAAACGGAACTCAAACGGAACCAACGGAACCAAAGAAGCTGAGCAGATTTAAAGCAGGTGATTCACTTAAATCAAATGGAATAAAGTGTAAACATTTGGACTGAACTGATCGGGACGTGAGCACGCCACCTACTGGCCATGTGTTTATATGTAACATTTCCCTAATATTGTTGTTTATGAGGATTATAGTAGTCATGGCAACCATTGTTTATAAGAAAGTATGACATTGTAACGAGGAGCTGTGGAGCTGTGCAGATGCCGAATTTTATAAGAACATTCAGATCAGGCACCGATGTTCGGCGAGGACACTCCGATTCCTCCCATCCGAGTTCGGCGGGGGTCGAGGTCACAGCTTTGTGCGGCCAACTCCTCCAGGCAGACCCCACAGTGAGAGGATAAAAGTGGGATGTTCAGAGGGACTTCCCCAAAGTGTTTTCACAGCCCTGTGTGTCAGAGGGCGTCCAAAACGTCCAAAACCCAATCGGTTTTCTGGTATTTTCTTATTACGCAGAAGCATGTTGAAATGATGTCTGGGCCATTCGCACTCACACTGCCCCCCCATGGTGATCGAGCTGAGAAATGCAATAGCTGACGAATTCCAGCATCACCAAGAGAGAGAGGGAGAGAGAGAGAGGGAGAGAGAGAGAGGGAGAGAGAGATTGAGAGAGAGAGAGGGAGAGAGAGATTGAGAGAGAGAGAGGGAGAGAGAGATTGAGAGAGAGAGGGAGAGAGAGAGAGAGAGAGAGAGAGAGAGAGAGAGAGAGAGAGAGAGAGAGAGAGAGAGAGAGAGAGAGAGAGAGAGAGAGAGAGAGAGAGAGAGAGAGAGAGAGAGAGGGAGAGAGAGATAGAGAGAGAGAGAGGGAGAGAGAGATTGAGAGAGAGAGAGGGAGAGAGAGATAGAGACAGGCTTTGTCTTTACTCACAGACACTTCAGATTGAGATGCGCCGCCGCTTTGTTATTGCACTTGTATTTATAACAATGCGAGATGCTGAACCCCGGCAGCACGCAAGCTATAAACATCACATGACCCACCGCACATCAGCACCATCTACACCGAGGACAACCATGTTCACGGGTCATTGTTGGCTTTGAATTCTGCTGATGTTTATTACAGTGCAGTTCCACCTCACTGACCGAGTCCCGCTGTCCTGCATCTGTGTTTGGGACACTCTGGAACAGTTTGGGGAAGGCCCTATTATTATAATCCCATTTAACTGCACCCCAGAGCATGGTTAGGAGAGGTTTGTAAGCCAGCTTCCCTAAACTTTTTACCTAAACTTTTAATTGTTTACTCTGTAACGACTCCTAGAAGAACATACAAATTCCCCATGGAAAGGGCTGCGACTGCACCTCCTCGCCGTGAGGTGACAGAAGTGTAATGATGCGAAATCGAACCTGAAGCGTAACCATGTGGTGCCGTCGCACACGGCGCGCCAAATCGAGCGCACGTGGAACTCCCGACGCGACCTACTGACCTGCGGGAGGTTACTGCTGTGCATCTGCTCCTGAAGCGCCGAGCGCAGGCGCTCCACGTCCACCTCCAGCCGGCTGTACTCTCTCCACGCGTTCTCCATCTCCTGAGAGAAAAACAAAAACAAGACACGGTCAGGTTCAGGTCCGGTTCGACGCGGCAGTCCTGCAGGTGGATGCGCTGGACGAGTCTCATCAGATGCAGATCACAGTGGAGAACGGATCTGAGAGGCGGTGGAGGACGTGGAGTCGCAGCTGGAGTTCGCTCCCAGCGGCACGTCGCACAGACGAACTGAATTTACTGACTACAGGACATATCTCCATTAAATAACGAGCATCGTCCCGATGTCCAGATTAAACCTCATAAAGAACCATCTGTTAATATGGTCACAGTGCAGCAGAATAAAATTTAAACCTGAATATAATAATAAAAGCATGAGGGAGGTATTTTAATGATGATGATGATGCTGATGCTGAGAGTATAAAACATTCAACTCAGACTAGCCATCTTCAGGCGCTGATGGGGGCTGTGTAAACGCAGTGAGCCTCACCGTAGACACTTGGGAAATATCAGCTCTGATGTGAACCACGTCCTCCTGCAGGAGGCGCTGCTGATAGGCTATTTTGTCAGCATGGGCCGGCTGGTCCCGGTACTCCTCCATCTGCTGATGAGAAACGTCCAGAACCGATTCTAACTTATCCTACAGAGAAAGAGAGAGAGGGATAATGAGAGAGAGACAAAGAGAAGACAAAGACAAAGAGAAATCAAGTGAGACAGACCTTGTCTTCTTTGAGGGTTCGAATCCTGGTCTCCAGCTCCTGGAGTATTTTGTCCTGTTCACAGAGTCTGCTCAACTTCACCTGGAGACGAAATAAAACAGAGATATAACACACACACACACACACACACACACACACACACACACACACACACACACAAACAAACAAACAAAAAGTTGAAACGAAGTGGATTGTGGAATTTTACATCATCATCATCATTATCATAAAACTCCTCCAGACAATACAGTCATTATTCTGCATAACAAACAGACAGACACACACACACACACACACACACACACACACACACACACACACACGGCTGGTTTAAAGGATTCTTGGCCCTGTTTATTCTTCGTGTTATTTATCATGCGGCTGATGAATAATTGAGCTGTTGTTAGTTTACTGCACCATATTGTTGCTTTAACAGCATTAAACATTCATGATTCTGATAAATCCAGCAGCAAAACTCTTATAAATTGTTAAACTGGAACAATGTTTAATGATGAAAAGCCCAGAATTTCTGATTATTTACCTCCAATCGGACCCGAAGTGGGTGAGCGGCGAGACGGGAAAAGCAAAATCAAACGGAAAAATGCAGGAGCTTCAAATCTGGAATATTAAAATCTGACGGCATGTGTTTTTAAACTGAGAGGCAGATTTAAAAGGTTCCACCGGCCGGACGTCCCTCGCCGGCAGAACCCTCCCTTGTGTCTAAGCGGATGTTTGTCTGTTTTTTTTTTTTTTTTTAAAGGAGCATTTCTAAAGTCAAACACTGATGTTGGGTCTGAGGACCTGTCTCATGTTCTCTGTTCCAATTCACCCCAAAGGTGTTTAATGTGGTTCTATGTTTGAGATCTGCAGACTGAAAGTCATTTCACGCAGAAGGAGAACGTGGCGGGTGGAGGACACTTACGTCTACATCGCTTTCTGCGATTTTGACCGGTCGGGGGGCTCGGTCCTTCAGCATGTCCCGCCCTGTAACCTGAATGAGACAACACGATCAAAATTCTAACAATATTATAACAGAATGATCTGATTAATCATCCCATAAGTCCATGGCTGGATGAGGGTGGAGTTATGAGGGAGAACACTCTGGAGCCTGAACTCTGATCTAAATGGAACTCTCTGTCCACAGTCTTTAAAGAAAACTGGTGGATTTTTTTAAATCCTACACCTTTAGGGCTGAGATGGATGAGGATGGATGTGATGCTGAGTTGGCAGAGATGGAGGAGAGGAGCGAAGAACCCTAGAAAACCATTAGAACCCGTGATGCTTCAACCCTCAAGTAATAAATATTAAGGTTTTAATGATTGTAACAAACATCGTGGACGGCAGGGTGGTGTAGTGGTTAGCCTGTCCTCATCTCAGCCCTGGGGATCCTGGTGGAATTTTTTTTAGGTTCTATCCGTGTCTGCGTGGGTTTCCTCCCACAGTCCAAAAACATGGATTCACAGTCATTTGGTTTCTCTATATTGCCCCTATGTGTGTCTGCCCAATGGTGGATTGGCACCCTGTCCTGGGTGTATTTTCCCAGCATCCGTAACATCCTCCCCTGAATAGGCATTAGAACAAAACAAGGGAACCCTAGCGGAACATCCACATGATGCACATCTGGTATTAAAGTTAATAAACATCTTAGTGATGCATTTAGAATTAATTACCAGTTAGCTTCACTATTAATAAATTAATAAAGCTGAAATGACCCCAAAACCTTAATCCCTAACCCCTAATCCCTAACCCCTAATCTCTAACCTCTAACGAGAAACCTGTCTGATTATACAGCTCTCTCTCACTGGAATTCTTGAATATCTGTACATTTTTATGTTCTGTTCAGCCTTTAGAGGAAATAATGACGACTATACGGAATGAATTTTCTTTTCTGAATATATTAAATGATAAAAAAAAATGTCTCTGATTGTTCGACTCACTAATAAATCCTTGGGTTCACTATAGTCTTTTGGGGGGCCCTTGTGCTAAATCAATTACAATCCGAAAAGGCTGAAGGCTTCGAGCTTCGTCTGCATCCTGCACTTGTATTCAAACAAGAGCCTCTCCCTCGACTCGACGTTTCAAAGACATTGTGAAGTTAATGGATGAGTGGTTCAATATTTTTTATTCTATTGAAGCGACGATAAAAAGGGTGAGGTTACGAGGATCAGAAACTCGTCGACTTGTGCGCGGCGGAGAATACGCGTTTTTGTCAGAGGTGTAGGTCACGCTGGTAATTAAAAGTTAAAATATTTGCAAAGTATTTGCAAAAGTATTTTTCGGCGAGGGAGGCTGAGCGGGGGGGAAAAAAAAATAATAATAACGCCGAAGGGTCGTCTGCTGACCGCAACCACAATGGGGGTGGCGAATCCTGGCGTGCGCCAAAAATGTAACTGTTTAAAGGTTTGCAGGTGAAAAAATGACAATTATTCCTCGTTCCATTCGACGACGGCGCTACTGAGGACCCTTCATTTTCATAGTCGATATGAAGAGGGACAAAATATGTTGGCAAACATGGCGCGGCGCAGAAAGAAAGAAAAAAAGGCATTCAAAGGCAATTAAAAGCAAAAGGATTTACAGGCATTTAAAGTCATTACTGATTGGAAAGAGAGGCGAATTCATTTAAAAAGGAGCTTTTCACAATCTAACTGCAATTCTGACCTTCAATTCCATTCGACAATGCATTCACAGCGACGCGCCGCAGCACAGAGAACATTAATGCCTCCTCTTCCCGCAGCATATATTTGTATGTAATCCTGGCTATTTATCGTTTAGCATTTGGATTTATGCGGTGACCTCCCGGTGCAGAACCGGTGATCCGGGATCAATGCCAAACAACACGTTTAATAGCATTTGCATACATGAAAATCAGAATGACCCGGCGTGCTTTGAATGGTCCGAATTTCCGGAGCCGCATTCAGACTCCAGTCTGAATAAACGAAATGTTAATAAACAGATGAAAATGGGCTTCTTGATAAACTCCAGTTCATGAGGAACGCGTCAGAGTGAGGCGCAGAGGAGGAACCGGTAGAGGACGTAGAGGAACCGAGCGTAAAAGTTGAGCTCATACACTGCACAACGCGAGTCCATTAACAGATTACAGCAAATAAAATCAGAGCGGGGGTGCCATTCTGGAGGATGTGGCAAGTGAGGATCAACAAACGGAGAACCTTCAGCACCGGAGCCTGAGTGATTCAATTCTCAATCTCAGATGATTGATGTTCCTCACCACGCAAATCCTCAAAGAGCACCGTCCTCTTATCGAGGCCTCGGTTCCTCACGTTGGTTTGAAATCAGGCCTAATCTGCTGTGTGATTCCTCAGTAGGGAGCGTGAGGGGTAGCTGAGGGGCGAGTGAGGCGATGGGAGAGATGAGTGGGTTTTAAAAAAAAAAGAGAGAGGAAATGAAAGGAGGTGAAGGAGAAGATAAAGGAGCCCACCTTCAGGTCAAGATACTCCAGATCCTTCTTTAGCTGCATGTAAGTGTCATCTGCCTTTAAGTAGGAAACGGAGAGAAAGATCAGACGACGGGAAGCTGCAGAGCACCCGAGCATCAGACCGAGGACGGCAGGAGGAGGACCTGCAAACCTTCTGATTCTTTACATGAGGAACCATTTTCCTAAGACAGAACGTTTCGGCGGAGGTTTGTGGATTTAAAAGACGTTCAGGAAACGGCATGTTTGGCACTGAAAGACCTCCGACGTTCTCTTCGGGTCCGGCGGACTTTACTTGTAGGTTTGTAGCTAACCGTTATAAATGTTAATCAACCTGCGAGAGCAGGTCCCTACACCGTCGCAAATTCAGGACTTCAGTTCTAAAGTGTTCTCTTCATCATAAACCAGACAGAAGGACATGTAGGATTTAGGTGGAATGCAGGCAGATGAACAAGCAACATGCGCGAGACAATCACGCCAGGACGTCCGGGTAGAACCGGGGAAACGGAGAGAACTCACGAGAAATAAATCAAAATAAATAAAAAAAAGAGAGAGAGATTTACGAAATGCAAGAGGGAAAAGTGCAGAACGGTGAACACGATGCAGACAGACGTCTCAGTTCATGCCATGGGGTGGCGCCGCCGTCCATGCTACCTGCGGTCGGTCCCGACACAGCCAGCCACGAGCACGAGCGCACACGGAAACTACGGGCGTTTCGACTACAGCCATGCAGACCGGGGTCGCGGAGGCCGTGACCTCTCTGACCTGCAGGCTGTGACCCGAGAGGCCGTTGTTGTGCACGTGGGAGAACGCGCCGGCCACCTTGGCCTGGTGTCTCCGGAGCTGGACGAGGAGCAGCGTCAGCTCCTCCGGCTGCAGAGCGGCGGGGAGAGACAGCAAATCAGAACGCGAGGCTCAGAGACGGCAGACTTTTGACACACGCCCCTCACCCGATTCCCCTAAAACACTACGTGGATGCCCAACGTCCACCCCTGGGTGCAAGTGAGATGGGGAGACGGGTCAACAGGATTGTGTTCCACGAGGAAATCGGTGTGGGAGTCGGTATTCCAATCATGCACTAAAGAGATGGAACGATCCAAATCATTCCACTCTGGTCATGTGATATTTAAGGACAGAGGAGAAGATCACAGAAGCGAAACCTTTATGTTTTTTTTTTAATTCTCGATTAATCAGTTAATTATCTTTTTTTTGTAATTAAAGCTTTATGGGGGTCTTACTTACCGTTTTGCCGTGTAAGCTCGGCGCGCTGACGGTGTGTGTGATGTAGCCCATGGTCGGCATCGAGCGTCTCTCTATCTGGACGGCCTGAGAACAAAAACATCAACGTTACGGAAGCGCAAAGGAACCGCGAGAGCCGTAGATTAAGCCCAACACTCCGTGAGTGTGTGTGAGTGTGTGTGTGTGTGGGTGTGTGTGTGTGTGCGTGTGTTTATTGATAAACCCATGAATAATCCACACTTCACTTTCAATAAAACACGGTTTTGACATTTCTGCTTAACACACAGGACGGTTCCATCACATGGCCATTCACTGCACATAAATGATCTGCCGTCGTCTGAGAACACGATTGGTTGGCAGTAAGTGCCACGGCGTGTGCCACCCTTCACCGTGGTGCTGCATGCCGTGCTAAAAAGAGAACATTTAGAACGTTTGGGTCAAATAATAATTCCAGATCATCGAGGCATCACCATCTGAGTGGCACGTCACAAACTCCCTCCTTTATGGTATGTCCATTTAGGAATGCCTGCCCTCAATCTGACTGAGTCACCGAAAACTTCCACCTATCCCGTCCCTCAGCATCACAGCATCTTCATCTGGTCTACTTTCAACTCCCTCTCCTGCCCCCTGGTCCAAATTTCATTTGGTACCAAATTCGCTGCCCGAGTCTGGACATGCATGTGTGTGTGTGTGTGTGTGTGTGTGTGTGTGTGTGTGTGTGTGTGTGTGTGTGTGTGTGTTAACACACACAAATGTGTTTAATTGCAATGTCGCCTCAATTTGTGTTGCACATTCGGTAATTCCATTATCTTCCACTTTATCCTCTATTAGGGTTGCGGGGGGGGGGTTCCCCATGCCCATCCAGGGGAGAACTTTTCGGACGCTGGGCAAATACACCCAGGACAGGAAGCCAATCTATCACTGTATACACACACTCACTCACACATAGACACTCTATATGGGGCAATTTGGAGAATTCAATTGACCTTGATCCATGTTTTTGGACTGTGGGAGGAGGGAGGAAATTGGAGAACCCGGAGGAAACCCACATGGGCACGGGGAGGACATGGAAACTGCACCCAGGTTGGGATTCAGATTGGGACTCCACCCAGATTGGGAAGCCACCGTGCCGTCCCATTCTTTAATTCATTCATTCATTCATTATCTCCCGCTTATCCTCTATTAGGGTCGTGGTGGGGTTCCCCATGCCCATCCAGGGGAGAACGTCTCAGCCGCTGGGCAGACAGACCCAGGACAGGGCGCCAATCCATCGCTGGGCACACACTCATCCACTCAAACACACTCTATATGGGCAATTTTAAGAATTCAATTAACTTGTTCCATGTTTTTGGACTGTGGGAGGAAACCGGAGAACCCGGAGGAAACCCACGCAGACACGGAGAGAACATGGAAACTCCACCCAGATGGGGATTCAAACCGGGAATCCCTAGCGCTGAGAGGCGAACGTGCTAAACCACTAAGCCACCGTGCCGCCCCATTCTTTAATTGTGTAACAAAATTATTAGAAGCATCTTAATTAATATGATGATAATTGAGCTGATATTGTTGCTATGGCAACGTCATCCACCTTAAAAAAACACTTTCTATGTTGAATGATCAGAACAAAACCAAAAAACCAAAAAGCGGGCGAACGTTTCGGTTCCTCTTGTTCCTTTTTTTAGCGGCTCTTCGGGCGACGCCGTTCAGGAGGTAATTAGTGAGTTCACACTCGGTTGGAATAACGCTGAGTGCGGCGTGAGACCGGTGGCGCGTGCGCACTCGAGTCGAGGGAGTTTGGGAAGTAGAACCGGGGCTGCACCAAAAATGAGTTCTCCGTCACCTGCTGCACGAATTGTGGGCGTGGCTCACAAAGGGCGTGGCACCGGTATCAGTGTGAACCCACAAATCTGATCTGGAACCCGTCTGCCCTCTGATTGGCCTCACCTTGGAGAACGCCCGGGGGGAGGCGGCGCGAGACAGATCCACGCCCGGCACCTCATCCAAGGGACGTACGGTGACCCTGTCCGCCGGCGTATGAGGCCTGCGAGGCGACGCCAGCCGGGATGGAGGGACTTCGCACGGCGAGGGGGGCACGGAGACCGAGCGCGGCACCTCCAGCATCATCCTGAAGCCTGACGCGTCCACGTAGTCCGGGATGGCGTAAACGGGACCGGGGGGCCCACCTTGGCGGAAACGCTGCCGCTGCTGCCACTCGTACAGCTGCCACACGGTGCCCTCCTTGGCGGCCATCCGTTCATCTGTGGACATGCGGAAGTGGCTCAGGCGGTCGTGAGCGTACTTGTAGTCGCTGGGTAAATCCCGCGGCTGCTCGCGAGGCACCGGGGGCGAGCTTCCCGATGGACGCCTGGCGATTTTGGGCAGGGACTGGTAGGACTCGGTGACGCCCAGCTTGGGCTGAGGTGGGGGGGTCCGCCGGGGGAGCATGTATTCTGAAGAGGGGTGACTGAAATTTGAAAGGAGAGTTAATTTTTTTTTAATATATAATTTTTTTTTTTATCTAAAACATGCTACAAACCTCAGATGTTCTTTCAGAACCCACCTTTTCGAATCTCCTTTCTGCACTTTGACCCAGTGCTCCACCTGCGTCAGCGCGCTCTTCCTCTGCACCTGCTTCTCTGGGTCCGGCCGGGCCGTGACCACCCTCTGGTACGCCGCGCCGCCGTTCTGTTCGGGGTGCAGGCCGTTCCTCTGGACGACGATCGGGGTTCTCGCCGGCGCTCCCGACTCCAGGCCCTGGCCGTTAACATCTCCCACTTTGACCTGCAGCTCCACACAGGAGTCGGCCTGGTGCTCATGCCGGGCCTCGCGGTCCGTCACCTCCACCCAGCCCGACTGGTGCAGGGCCTCTGTGTGGGAGGAACTTTTGCCGCCCGGACCGATGTGATTGGTCTGGGGGACGGCCTGCTGCTCCAGTTTAGAGGTGTCCCTGTGGAGCGAGAAGGCTTTTTAAACCATTATCCATCCATTATCTTCCGCTTAATCCTCTATTAGGGTCGCGGGGGGGCTGGGCGCTGGGCAGATAGACCCAGGACAGGACGCCAATCTATCGCTGGGCACACACTCACTCACACAGACACACTCTATATGGGACAATTTGGAGAACTCAATTGACTTGATTCATGGTTTTGGACTGTGGGAGGAAACCGGAGGACCCAGAGGAAACCCACGCTGATACGGGGGGAACATGAAAACTCCACCCAGATGGGGATTCGAACCGGGAATCCCTAGTGCTGATGTGCTAACCACTAAGCCACCGTGCCTCGCTATTTAAACCTAAATTAAACTTATTTGTGGATTCATTGTGCATTTAAAACTGTAACAAACTGCAGGATTAAAACGTTTAACTTGACCGATGGTGACCACAGAGGATGCTCCTTCACCTCACAGCCCATAAAACTCAGAGTCATCAACTCTGTTCCATTACCCCAAGCCTTCCCTCCCCGTCTGATCGCAGTTTCTCACTTCACTGACAGCAGCGGCGCCATAAAAAACAATCTCATTAATGCATTCATAATTACAGGAAGCACGGGGCGCTGTTACCCCCCCCCCCCTCTGATCTAACACCCACCACGTTCCGAGCCGAGCGAGCCGAGGCCTGTGGGCGAGACCTCAGCTACTCACACTCTCTCACCCAATCAAGCTGACAGTCGCTTTTATCTTAACGACAAAACGCTTGTGAGTGTCGTCGCCATCTGCGCTCCGGCGTAACGGCTCAGAACCCTCAGCCGGGTCACCCTCCTCCATGAGAGCTGAATGATTAGGGAGCTTTATTTTGTTGTCCATCCAAAAATCAAGATTTAGGACACAAAACCCAGCATCTCGTTTGGACGTGGACAGAAATGATGTGGGTATTTAGTATGTTCTCCTGCATAGAACTGCACAGAAGGACTTTTTAAACAAAGATTCTGTTGATTATTTATCGTTAACACAATAACACATTTTTAGATCTTGGAATTTCATTGACTATGTGGACAAAAGTATAAGTACACATAAATATTACTTTTAAACGTGCCCTTCTCTCATTATCATGTATGCTGCATTTACTCATTATTATTATTATCATTATTATTATTATTATTATTATTATTCATTATCTTCCGCTTTATCCTCTATTAGGGTTGCGGTGGGTTTCCACATGCCCATTCAGGGAAGAACGTCTCGGGGCGCTGGGCAGACACACCCAGGACAGGGCGCCAACCTATCGCTGGGCACACACTCACTCACACACACACACTATATGGGGCAATTTGGAGAACTCAATTGACTTGATCCCTGTTTTTGGACTGTGGGAGGAAACCGGAAAACCCGGAGGAAACCCACGCGGACACGGGGAGGACATGGAAACTCCACTCAGATGGGGATTCAAACCGGGAATCCCTAGAGCTGAGAGGAGAACATGCTAACCACTAAGCCACCGTGCCATCATTCATTCATTCATTATCTCCCGCTTATCCTCTATTAGGGTCGCGGTGGGGTTCCCCATGCCCATCCAGGGGAAAACGTCTCGGGCGCTGGGCAGATAGACTCAGGACAGGGCGCCAATCCATCGCTGGGCACACACTCACTCACACACACACTCTATAGGGGGCAATTTTTTGAGAATTCAATTAACTTGATCCATGTTTTTGGACTGTGGGAGGAAACCGGAGAACCCGGAGGAAACCCACGCAGACACGGGGAGAACATGGAAACTCCACCCAGATGGGGATTCGAACAGGGAATCCCTAGCGCTGAGAGGAGAACATGCTAACCACTAAGCCACCGTGCCGTCCCCGTGCCATCATCATCATCATTATTATTATTATTATTATTATTATTATTATTATCATTATTATGCCCCTATGAAACATGATCTTAAGTATTTTATTATCTAAGTACTATTTTTGTAATAATAATGACTTGAACGTTCATAAGCGTTATACACGTTTCAGTCTTTACTTGCAGTGAGACGCGTTGTCCACAAGAGGGCAGTGTTTACTCACGTTCACGCCTGTGTATGTTACCCGAATGAATCACACAGCAGTTTGGACCGCCGCATCTCACGGTTCTGCATAAATCACTAATCCTGCTGACGTCCTGCTGAGTTCAATGACGTCAGAATGCTGCAGTGAATAATGGACTGTTCATTGAGAACAGATACGTGTTCCTAGTTTCTCTCGTTATCATGTCTCTGGAGGTGATGGCTGATGCTTGGGCCGCCCGGTCCTTGCGCTCAGAGGTGCTGCGGGTGAAAAGGGGGTGGCAGCGTGTGCCGCAGCGGCTCCGGCGCCTGAGCATCGGCAGCAGAGGAGTGCAGCACACTGCAGTGCACCTCACTCATGCAGCCCGCATGCAGAATGGTGTGAAGGAGGTCTGATGTGAGTCATTTGGCAGAGAGACTGCACGGATTGATAATCTATAATGTGCTGAGGGAGGCGCTGGAGGTGCTTTGCATCAGAAAAGTCTTATATAAAACAAACGAAAAAAAGGCTTATGTTAATAATTCATCACTATGACATCATCAGTCCTACATGCCTCAAAGGCAAACGGGCTACATGCTTAATTAGAATAGCTATAAAAACAAGCGATCGGGAACATGCCTCGGGTGCGACACGGCAGACCGCTGTGTGATCAGCCACCCGAGCATTTTTCAATATAACATTAAATCGACCGTATGGAACATTATGTTGGGGCAGTGATTTTACTAAAACAACACGGTGTATAGATTGAGGCACTGACTGTAACAGGGGAATCTTTAGATACAAGCTACAAGGTATAAGAGCGACCCCTACAGGCCCAGAGTGGTCATGACAGATGTGCAATTCTTCCCAATTTAAAATGCTGAGGTGCTTGGTCAATCAAGATCAATAAACCTCGGTGGTCTGACGTCTCTGTTCGTACGGATGCTGAAGCCGTTTTCCAATCCCCCCCTCCCCGATTCATCAGAGAGCCGATCCAAATCAGTTCTGACAAAGAGCAGCTGCTCGTCTTGACGTCATTAAAAGCCCCGCTGAGATCGACGGACTCTAATGAAGGGGCAGAGTTTCTGGCGTCAGCACCGCCGTGAGTGACGGCCGCGGCCGACGAAAACTTCATCCTCTCCTTATTAAACATGAGATTAAAGCGGGAGAGGCTCAAGAGCCCGAATCGATCAGACACCGAGGTTTGGGGACGGAGGACAGAGCGTTCTTTCGGTGTTCTAAGGCGAGGACGCGGGTGTCGTGCAGAAACGCTGACCTCTTTAGGCTGTGGCTCTGCATGAGCGCCGCCTGGTTCATGGCGCGGATCCAGCCATTCATGTCCTCCTGTGTGTCGGCGCTGAAGAAGTAGGTTCTCATGCCCCCGTGCTCGGCCTGTGAGCCAATAACAGAGTTCTTACTGTAAATGTAGGAGCGCATGCCGGTGTGACTTGCCTGCAGGGATAGGAACCAGAAGAGAGAGAAGGATTGAGAACATTGAGATCATTGAGAGCATTATAACATGGGTAATAGAACATCTACACACACACACACACATAAATACACACTTCACATAAACACACACTTCATCCTGCAGCAGCATCAAGAACAAGGAGAATAAATTCCACACTCATAAAATCAGGACTGTCCTCCCAGCATGCATTGCATTAAATCCTTCAGCAGGTAGGTTAATGGAGGATCAGTTTCTCCTGATGGCTGTGGCGCCACCATGTGCTAAACGCAACCCAACACACAGACCGGGTCCAAATCCTAACTCCGCTCCCGAAAGCTTGCTCAACCCCAATAAATTCACCTCCTGGCGCCTCACCCGCGGCAGCATGCGTGGATCAACACGCGCCTGCAGTAAAGCGCCTGATGATGGTGTAAAGCAGGCGGTCGTCGAGCCGCCAGTACAGAGCCAGACTCCCCGGCCCCGCCCTGTGCAAACAGCGCCTCGGACACACCCACGGCAATTCACACGCACACGGGAGCGGATTCCACTCCGACCCAAACAACCGGGCCAATCCGAGCGCCGACATGCTGCACGGCATTCTGGGTGTGACCCGCTCACGCTGTTCAACCTGTTTCCACTTAATTTAACCTCCACTACGAGTTCCATCACCATGTATTATGTATTACATCCAGGCAGCACAGTGGCTTAGTGGTTGGCATGTTCTCCTCTCAGCTCTAGGGATTACCGGTTCGAATCCCCATCTGGATGGAGTTTCCATGTTCTCCCCGTGTTTGCGTGGGTTTCCTCCGGGTTCTCCGGTTTCCTCCCACAGTCCAAAAACATGAATCAAGTCAAATGAGTTCTCCAAATTGCCCCATATAGAGTGTGTGTGAGTGTGTTCCCAGCAATAGATTGCCCCCCCTGTCCTGGGTGTATCTGCCCAGCGCCTGAAACGTTCTCCCCTGGATGGGCATAGGGAACCCCCCCCCCACCGTGACCCTAATAGAGGATAAAGTGGAAGATAATGGATGGATGTATTACATCCCATAATAGGCACCAAATTAGGGACTATTTATGCAAAAATAGCGATGCAGTCCCATCGCTGCATCACGGAAAGGGAACTGACCTTCGTCTGCGGATCTACTTTTCATCTAGCGTTGGAGGTTTCATCTGACAGAGTGCTGGGACGAGGCGAGCCTCATCGCCGATCCGGCACAGCATCATTCAAAACGAGGCACCGCAGCAAACTGCTGAATGGACAGCGGGTTCGTACGGCTCGTCCTCTGGTTATCGTTTTCATCCCAAACTGAAGGTAACCAATTAAAAACCCATGAGCGTTTTATTATGCAGCGCCGTGAGAGAACGCCGGGACCCTCGTCCTCCCCCGATCCTCAGAGTTAAACACTGAGGTTAATTAAGGTGCAATGAGGAGAAATGATTACGGTGTTAAAGGTCGACGGCTAATGGCAGACCTGCACCGCCGTCACCTCCGTTCCGTTTTCCAAAGCCTTTAATAACGTCAGATTACACCGAGGACCTTCATTACGGACCAGCTACCCCGCAGTTGGAAGTGAGTGGACAGGGTTCTGTATGAAAGCAAAGCCCGGATCATAACAAGATTACAGAGCCGAGAAGGATAAAAGAGCGACAGGGTTTCAGATGAAAGAGGCGTGTGGAGGTTCCCAGCGCCGCCACGCCGGCGGTGCCCTCGGTCCACCGCTTTTATTGACGTGGTTTACTGCAATTTTATTTCACGACAGAAAAACTTCTCATAAAGCAAATAATACTGAAATCTCTCCGGTTTTCCGTTTTGTGCGACACCAAGAAATAACCACCAATTACACTGACGCTTCTCTCTGTTTATTTTAAAATCAGTGGACTATGGATCTGAAAGTTGCAGGTTCTAGAGACAGTGATGCGCCTTTAAAGAAGATCTTTTAGCCTGAACGCCGTTATAGCTTTGAGCTACACCTGTCCCATTTCTGACTTCTGCTTATCCTTAAACATGGTTTAGACCCAAAAACACAACAAAGAAAGCAGTGGAAATGAGCGCCAAGCCTCAGAGATGACATCATCTGCAGAAAGTAGATCATAGTTCTTAAAGGTCATTAGAACCCACTTTTTAAAAGTCTCATACTAGTTAATTTTTTAACACATCAATTTCTCGCCAGACGTACATGGAACTGTTGGCCCGAAAATAGTAAATGGGACGAGCAATCATTATAAAATCGTATTAAAGCTGCAGTACGAAACTTTTGTGGGATTAATAGACCTTCCCGGTATTTGTGATTGCATGTAATTGAAAATAAAAACATTAATTTGATGCGAAACAAATGTTTAGTTTAACATCATCAAAAACATGGGGTTTTATTCTGCTGTCACTACTTGCTGTTGCATATTGCAGCTTTAACATCGTTCACGTTAACTGTCCGTAATTTCTTTGTATTATTAACAGCAACATTATGAGATTTATAAAAATGTTTTAAAGCTGCAGTTTGCAACTTGGTATGATTTGGCTGCAAGAATAAAATAAAGAATGTTTAAAACATGTCTTTAAATGACCACCGGGAGCAGTATTCAGTTTCAAACTCCTGAATTATTCTGCATCAGGGCAGGAAACATGTTTCTCTCTTTCATCTGATGACAAAAAAAAGAGAATATAAATGGATGGAAATGAAATACCTATTCATGCAAGACTCAGGAGACAGCCTCTCCAGCACACCCGCAGCTCCCACAATGCACCGGGGGCAATCAGCCAGTGGGAATAAAAGAGACACAGTGAGCGAAGAATCACAAGCGTGAGGCAGACACTTCATAAAAAGAGCACGATGCTCTTTAAAAAAACAACAACCGAGGATCTTGGGGGTTAAAAACGCATCTGTTAAAACGCATCTGTAAAGTCAATATTATTATTTTTCTTCTGAACTGAACTCAGGTTTCCGTTAAACCAACCCAGAACCTCTCAATCTCAAAGACTGCCAATTCATAAAGTACACAGCTTCTCGAAACAGAACCCCATCTCCACAGCAGCAGGCAGGGACAGAGAGCCACGCCCTTCACCACACAGAGCATCACACAGAGGTGAGGAGGAGATCGTTCTAAAATTCCAAACTCCAGGAAATCCAATCACACGGGGATGGGAACGGCATACAACACTAGACAGGTTAGACCCCCAGAGGAAACGAAAGAGCAGCACGTGAGCGCCCCCGGTGGACCACTCGCACCGCTGTTTGCTTACAGCAGGAGCATCGACTGAATACATGTAAAGAACACGGTTTTATTTCCTTAGATTTATTTCTTTTATTTCTCGAAACTAAAACTGCATTTCAGGTCGATATGTTTTCATTTTTACTTATTTAATTATTTTATTTCATGTCTCCACAGGTGGATGAAGTCAAGAAGCTCTGACGTCAACCACCTGTGGGATGAACTAGAACTGAGACTGATAGTCAGAGCTTCTCCAGCTTCCTAAAGCTCATCTGATTAAAGGGGTAAAAATTGGGATGGGAGGTAATAAAAGCTCCTGTAGGTTTAATAATGGTTCTGTGCATGTCGTCTCTACTTTGCTGTAAGTTTGTGTAATTTTATACAGAGATTCTAAAATATTACTAAAATATAAACTACAGTTTGATTTATTTTATTTTTCCCAGATGTCGGATGATGAAGGAAAAAGAAAAAGAGAGAGAGAGACAGATGGAGCTAAATGATGGAGTGAGGTGATGGGTCGGTACGAATAAAAACACTATGACATCACATACAGTTAATACAAAGCTGTTTATGCAAAGTGCGCACACACACACACACACACGCACACAAACATGCACAACTTTCCAGCTACACACTCAACAATCAGTTGATTAGCTTCACCTTTAAACTCGATTAAATGATTATTGAATTAAAACTGACAGAATTAAAGCCACCCCTCACACGGTGAGGAGGTGCGGAGGAGAACAGCCTTTATTAAGATACTGCTCTTACGGGAGGTCTTTTACCTTAAAGGCGTACTTTCGGCTGATGTGGTCCTCGGCCTCCACCGGCGCTATGACGTAGCTGGGGAGAGGAATGCTGCCAAGGACCGTCTCCTCTCGACTGTCTATAGAGAGTAAATTAATCAAAATTAATTAATCCTTCGCCACTTTCTGCTTCTAGACCTGATCAATACAGCCAATCAGAGCCAGAGGGCGTGTCTGATAGTGTGTATATTACAGCATGTGTAACTATGGAGAGAACAAGCGAGAGAGGGACCTCAAGACGTGTCCACTCTCCTCTCCATTCTACTGACCGCAGCTTTAAAATCAATCAGTTCGATCAATAAGCAGAGTGTTCGTAATGCTTTGCCCCTATAGTGGGTCTCATGGTGATTTAAACGCTGAAAATGAATAATATAAATAGCAATTTATTGTAATGGACATCGTGCAGCCCCTCTGCAGTACCTCTGTAGACCTCCAGGGGTCCACAAATTAAAAAAACACTTCTTATGGGGAATGAAAACACTGTAGCCTGTACAGTTTATAATAACTTACAGTTATTACTCAATAATAACACTGTACTCACCTTTATAATAAAAAAGGCAGTAATCCGAAAGGACGAACCACTTCCTCTTCCACAGTCTCATTCCTGAACTGTCCTGAGGATGAAAACACACCCTTCAGCTCGGCTTTTCTCTTTTCTTGGTTTGTTTTGTTAAACAGAGAACAGAACAGCCAAAAGATGTCAATAAAACCACAGATTCTTTCTTTTTAATTCAGTCATGTCTAAGTCCCACCCACAGGGCATCTTTTCAGGTCACATGACCCTCTGAGAATGCAGGAGTTTAAAGACACCTATGATTAGTTGGTGTTACTGTGAGACCCTCCCCTCTCCATCATCAGGACCATTAATATTAGTCTTAGTTGGAGCTCACCTGCTTGTACAGCCACCCTCTCACCACCACGGGGACGTTGGGGTTCCTCTTGATGGCGTGATCCCTCTTGCCGAAGCTGTGCATCCTGGTGCTGGGTTTCGAGGGCTAAGACAGGGAGAGAAATCACACGGCGACTCCCGTGAGACGCCTGCACGGTCCCGTTGTTCTGTACGTCAGGTTAATAATTCTTCCCGGTTGGCCTCCGGTTTGTCATCGTTCTAATACGAACCACCGAGCCGTCGGCCGTCCGATATCACATCGCATCCCACGCCGTGAAATATCTGCCGGCATGCCGGCGGATGCTTCAGCCGTTTATCAAGAGCAGAACGTGTGGACACCAGGCGCTATCGATGACCTGTCGGCTCGCCGTTATCCACTGCTAATTTTAGCCGCGTACTTAAGCTCGTTAACGTGTTACTGACGAGACACATGTCGGCAACTCGCGCTAAAATGTGCTTTTGAAGGCATACAGTGAGAGATGTACTCTCCCGTCAGATACAGACGATGTGCTCGCTCACAGTGACCATGCTCTCGCAGAAACCTGCCCCGAAATCACAAACCTACGCTTCCTATCCCTGTAAAATCATCGGCCGTCGTTTGGCCCGGACACCCGTGAGGTCATTTTGAATTGCGCTCACGACTTTAAGCAGCGAAAGACGTGTCCTGCCATTTTTGCAGAGCTGGTGCCTCGGCCCACTCGCCGAGCCGCAGAGGAAATTCAGCATCTCTGAGCTGGAAGAAGAAAATCACTAACCTATTACAGACCGCACTCAGACGATTCATCACCATCAGACCAGGGCTAAAAATAACCCGCACTGATTTCTATTAGTCCTAAATATCCATTTTCTTTACAATTTAACGCCGCTGACTTTGGATATCTGAATGTATTCCATTAGAGTGCGGGGTGGATGATAATAAAGACGTCAAAGTCACAGAGGCTGTAACGACCTGAATGGATTAGTTCACATCGATATGCGAGAATGAGTATTTGTTCTGTCTCCTGAACTCATGATGGATTCATATGATGTTTATTTCACTGCTATTGAGTTTAGGCTCTCTGCAGTGAGCTTCTCTAACTTTGTCAGTATTAAAAACAAACGTATAAGCTTCTAAACATATTTACCACAGAATGTGAGCATCCTGCTTTGACACGATGCTTATTATCAGCATAAAACATATAAACCCGTTACATTAAAACTGAACAGTAGGGGTGCAGGAGGCTTTCCTAATCTTCCAGATTTAATGTTGTATAGTTGTTAAATGAACAGCAACAAGGTTCTAAATCCAACGTGTTCCCCAGTTACCTGTGGGAGTGGTAGCTCAGTGGTTAGGGTGTTGGGCTATCAATCAGAAGGTTGGGGGTTCAAATCCCAGGTCCACTGAAGTTACCAGTGTGGATCTTTTAAGTCGCTTTAAAATAGAAGTGTCAGCTAAATGACCAAATGTAAATGTACCTTGAGTCCTGAGGTAGTGTCCACAGTGGACGTGGTGATGGCCATGGAGGACTCACTGACCACGCTGGCGGGTCTCAGCTCCACCACCGGTTTGGACATGTGGGCATTCATTCTGCAAGAAGAAGACAAATAGAAAAGATGCTGACACAGGAGATCAACCCAGAGCTCCTGGTTCTGATGATGCAAACATCATCTCACGCTCTCTCTCTCTCTCTCTCACACTCTCTCTCTCTCTCTCTCTCTCACACACACACTCTCTCTCTCTCTCTCTCTCTCTCAGTTTCAGAGGTGCAGGTCCCTTAAGGTTCTCGCTGCTTTCTATTGAAACAAGGTTTGAAAATCATAGAGCCACATCGTGAGAGCGAATCCCTGAAGAGAACACACTTTAGAAATATTACTTACTGCCGCATCGCAGTTGTGTTCTCTGTACACGTCGGAGACATTCTAACAGCTCCTGCAGGTGTACCGTGTGGGAGTCCCAATTCTTTCATCCACACAGATGTATTTTATTTTAGATTACAAAACTTCATTAATAGATTCTAACTTTTTCAGCTATTTTTATGTTTAAGTTGACGCAAGTGTTCAGTATTTTTAGACATCATGAACGTTCCATCTGCGTCTCAATGCCACTTCCATCGAGTATCTGTACTACCACAGAACCGTAGACATGTGCTGTTGGCCTTCAACTCTTCACTATGTGTTTTTTTGGGACTCTAGAGGTCAGAGGGCCAAAAAAAATCACCCCAGTGTTTTAATGGTGTTAAATAATGAGTTTTAATGGGTTTGGTTGTTTTTAATGCAAAAGGTCTTTAATTATAGACATTTATCATGCACTTGGTTTTCATCTCACATTATATAGTTTTACAGACTGTAGTCCATCCGTGTTCTTTGTTGTTGTTAGTCCCCTGTTGGTTCTCTGTTGGTCAGGAGCATCACAGAACAGGTATCATTTGGGTGGTGGATTGTTGATTGTCAGTTCTGCAGAGATACTGACGCGGTGAGGGGGTTTTAGTGCAGCAGGACTGCTGTAGTTTTATTTCTCAACCTCACTGACACTGCTGGGATAGGAATAATGCACCCACCAAATAACACCTGCTTCGTGGTGCTACTATTTGGGTCCTGATTATTAGAACAACCTAAAAGGGGTGTACACAGTATGAAATCTGCCCGTCCAGTTCTCTGACGTCAGACCTGCTATCTGTGGCTGCAGCGCGGCGTCCCGGCATTGTGTCAGCGGGATGAGTGTGTGGGTGGAGGGTGGAGGGGTTAACCACAAATCAGAGTGACACCATGTCTATAACAGCAACACTCAGATAATTAACCCTTAAACCGCTTAGGGATGCTTTCGAAAATGCATTCGAAATCCAATCGAGTACATACTGCTGGAACCTTATGGATTATCGGTATGTGAGTGCGCAGTACAGACCGATCCTCACTGACCTTTGACCTATGGGTACTTTGGCTTAAAGTGTAAATCAGCAGTGTACTTTAAAATGCCTTAAAACACTGCTTTGTTAAATACTTGATTCTTATTGGTCAATCACGACATTCAGCGGCCTGTTTGATCCGTCGTTAGGCAAGATGGACTGTTGCTATGGACCCTATCTTTCTGAGAAAGCAACATCGAATCAATAGTAAATACACAATCTATTGTCCATTAGGATTGTGTTTTTTTAATGATTATTTAATTAATAAAGAACTTGGGTTCTTGTTTTTGCAATGCACCATGGGTATAACTGCTCTGAGCTTGCGCTGTGATTGGATATTTCATTGTTTCTCATTATGAAGTATGAAAATTCTGTAACGTCTGTGTACTAAACAATTAAAACACCGACCGTTCCACTGCGTTCGCCCACAACGGAGTATGAGAGGGAGTCGCTTCGGATTCACTTACTGTGATTAATTAAATGTTTACTCAGTTTAATGAAGATTAAAGATTAAAGTAACTAAACAAACAATCCATTAAAGTTTTAACTGGCTTTGAAATGATGACACTGATGACAAGCACTGGGTTAAAAGAAACCATAACAGCCCCCCCCCCCCTCACACACACACACACCCTTCACACACACCCCTCATTGTTCTGTCTACAGATCACAATGAGAATAAAGATGAGATTTCCTGTGGAACTTGAGAGCTTCCTGTAGAGTTTAAGTTGAAACTGCAATAATGTTATAATCAAAGAACAATAATCATTTCAATGTGCCGCTAAAAATTAATTTTTTTTACTATAGAAATATTAATAATTATTCATTTTTACAATCCTCACACACACACACACACACACACATTCCTTCATTTTTCTATAAATGTTTCAGCTCTTATTTTAGATAAAATCCTGTCTGTATTTTCAGAAAACCATCATAAATATTTGAAGCTGATCCCTATAGAGGGGATAGAACCTCATTAAAATGAACAAAACCCCTCATCAGGGCCTGAAGCGTCAGACTGTATGTCACGACGGTGTCGTTTTGAGCAGAAAGCATCTCTTATGTTTCATTAATGCAGCGCCGCTTCGGCTGCATCGGTTCTGCAGCGGGCACGGACGGACCCCGCAGTGCAGGAGAACCGACAGCAGGGTAGGACCCGCTTCCATCCTATAGGAACCTGTGAGGCAGCTTTACGTTCTGCGTAATGAGAATGAATAATTCAGAGTGTGTGCTGATCAGCGCTCTCGACCCGCAGCATTCAGCTTCAGCGTGTCATCAATATCACGGCCGCAACACGGCGGAGAACGGTGGTATCGTTCCACGTTGTAAGTTTTAAAGGAGGCCTGCGGGTCGGAGTGGTTTGCCCACACAAATAACTGGTGTGTGTGTGTGTGTGTGTGTGTGTGTGTGTGTGTGTGTGTGTGTGTGTACACACTGGTGACAATCCTTTCCAAATCCAGATTGGAATTTTGAAAGTACTCGTAATCCACACCCTGCCGCTCAGCTGGGAGGTTTGATATGGATAGCGGAACCGAGGCGCAGATGTGAGGTTGGGCTCACGTTCCGCTGCTGGACAGGAAATCAGAGCCCAGTTACAAAAATGGACGGAGATAAAAACAGAGGATGGAAAATATTCTGACATGATGACAGGATGACATGACCGATTTGTCCTGGAACCCGTGGGAAGACTGTGTGGATGCAACCACACACAACTAAAAATCTCTGACATCACGTCACGTTCTAGGTGAGTCCCCGCCATGCCACAAAAACACTTTTTTCTGAAGGCTTTCCACAACATTTTGTGTCTATGAGAATTTTCTAACTTTATGTTTTAAAACAGATACACAGAACCCTGAGGAAACCCAGACGGACACGTGGAGAGCATGGAAACTCCACCCAGATCGGGATCCGAACCTGGAGAGGCGGACGTGCTGACCACTACACTGCCGACTACACCGCCGTGCCTCTCGGACGCAAACTGTACGGCCAAAACTATTCCAAACAAAGAGACGACAATCTCATAAAGGCGCGACAGACGCGCACCGTATCAACACTGAGTCACTGAGTTAAGTTCTCACTTATCAGAACCACGTCTGAGCATTCACGGCTTTTTATTTATATACTGGAGCGTGTGTGTGTGCGTGTGTGTGTGTGCGTGTGTGTGTGTGTGTGTGTGTGTGTGTGTGTGTGTGTTTCTGTGTTGCATGACTTTGAAGACTGATTTTTGTGTCTTAGTGGATCAGGTTCCAGACTAAAGACCAGAATATCAAACCCCAGTTCTGCCACAGATGGACATTATAAAGGTTCCAGAGTTTCCTGCAGTGTAGTAGAACCTCTTTGTAATGGCAAGAACCTCACGTCTCACTAAAACTTCACCCAGTTTCTTCCTTAAATATAACAGGGAGTTTTTTCTTGCCACTGTTGCTTCGGCTTGCTCTTTGGGGGTTTAAAGGCTTTCCATTCTGTAAAGCTGCTTTGTGACGATGTACTGTTGTAAAAAGCGCTGCATAAATAAATAACTTGAACTTGAACCCAGCTCTGACTGGAGAACATGTTCCCATAGTGAGGAGGCCGCGAGTTTGCATGGGATACAGTCAAGCTCACAGATTCCACACGCTGGGTTTCTAATGAGAACATCCATCATCTGCGGAACGTCTGTCAGGACAGAAGGATGACTCCGACACACACGTTTCATTTTCATAGAAGTGCCAATTCATAAGAGCTGTATCATGAGTCTGTTTTATTACATCATCAGTGTTATGTTTAAATCACTAAAGCACACAGCCAATAGGGGGGGGTGTTACAACTGTGGTACCACCAATTATCCGCTCATGTGTATGAAGGTGGGACAAAGTGTTACGGCATTCTCATCCATGTTAGGACATTTATATTAAATTAAAGTCTCTGATGTGTGAAAATTGGCCCCAACTTAATTATGTAACCGTGTGTGGGAGGAGTTATACTTTGAGGGAGGAGTCAGATGGGTGTTATATGTAAATAACCCTTTCGATAATCATCTAAACTCTGATATCCAAGCTTTAAAACTTCTCTTTATGAGGTTTTAATAAATAAATTTAAGCGAAAAAATAAACAGCTTCTGTTTTAGTACCAGTTCTCATTGTGAATTCTACAGAGGTATGTAAGAGGCAGGACGGCCATTAATGTCATAATGAGTGTTATTCAGTGCAGAGTTACAGCCGCTGCTTCGCCTTCAGCCAAATCTGATCTGAAACCAAACCTGGCTCATTTCCATAAAACCATCTGCTCAGATAATGAAGACATTTTTACAGAATCATTAAAACACGTGTGCAGAACTAATTACAGTCCCTGTTGTGAATTCCAGAAATCAATAAAACCGTCGCAGTGGGATTAGGATGAAAGACAAGTTCAGCCCTGGGTCTCCGGTGAAGCCCCGCCCCCCTCATTAAGTCACAGGATAAATACGAAGTGACGAATATTTGAGAAACATGATACACTCACTGTTCCTGCACGACGAAGTCCGTGTTATCCGGCGAGATCTGACCCGTCACAGGGTGCCGGAACGCCGTGGTCCTCTGGTTGTGACTGGAAGAAGAGGAGGAAGAGGGAAAGTGGTGAGATGATGAAGATGGAGGCAGCGAGACAGAACATGTTCAGCGCATCGTTAGGTCGAGACGGTTCCGTTTCGGTTCCGGTGCATGTAGCATTCTGCAGTGAGTTTCCAAAACGTCAGCGGGCCTCAGGCCAAGACTTGCTCACGCCATTTCACACGGAATGAGGAGCTCAGCATTCAATAATAAAAAAAGCGAAAAGAAACTTCGATCCACTGAAACTTCATTGATTTCAGTCCCACAGCTTTAAACGCCGTTTTAAACGAGCTGTTAAAGAATCATTACGTGAAAGTTACGAATTCCAAACGGTGTGATGGAAACATGAGTCCACGACACGTCCGTTATGCTCCAGAACAAAATAACAAAAAAAAAAAAAAAAACATGGAACAAAACTGCAAACAGCAAACATTTTTATTATTCATTTCATAAAACTTGGAGCATTTCCTTACAGATCACTAACCAAATTTCAACTAACATTTACCTTATACAAGAAGCCCCCCCCCCCTGGACTGTACACTGCCTCATTCGGAAAATAGCATCACAGAAGCTTTTTGGTCATTTTAAGATGAACATTATTGAGACACCTGCACATTACAGCTACATGAGGTCTTACCACATCAAATTTTAAGGTCAGTCTCCACTTTTGTACCTATAAAAGGTTCTACTCTTCTACAGAAGACCATTATGAAGACCATCTGTGAGGTCAAGCACTGATGTTGGCCAGGAGATCTTGACTCACAATCAAACAAAGGGTTGAGGTCAGCGCCACTCAAACTCACCCACATCAAACTCACCCAATGATCCAGTTACACACAGCTTTGTGCTTTGAAGGACCTTCCCCAAACTGTTTCAACTCATTGGAAGCATGCAGTTTTTCAAAAGACATGGCTGTGTGCTTCATTTTATGAACCTGTGGTAATGACCCGGAATAAAGCATCTTTATTCAGTGATAAAGAGCCGGGGTGAAATTCAGAATCCTATGTTTAACCTGAAAATTGCTCCCAAATCCAGCCGCACCCCAAACAGCCTGAGCTATATTTGACTCTGTCACTGATGTTCAGCACAAGAAAGACTTAAACCTACTCCACTTAGTCAAAGACCATTATAAACGTAGGTTTTTAAAATTTTTTAATCGGAATCAGTTTAATGGCTGTCTTATAATTTATAGTGTTTTATAAAACGCTCTTCTTCGGGTCGGTTGAACTTCAGCCCTGAAGCTGTGCATTAAATACAGTCTTAAGTGGAGCAGCTGTGACTCTAATGGGTTAATTGAGCATGTGCACCGAGCACAATAGCGCTGCCGGGCTGGACCGGCGCCCGCGTACGGATCAAGTAAGATATTCTTTGAACTAATGCCAAACTTGTGATCTCGGCGTTGGCTTACACAGAGATACACTGATTCAGGAGGATGGGGTCTGCGCAGGGCAGATAACTGTGTTTTTAGTTCGGAGGGGCAACAGCACGGGGTTAATCGGATGGTTTTGGGATTCGTCCTCGCCGCTGATGTCTGTCCGCCGAGCAAATCGCTCATCGTTTGGAATCCTGACGTTGCGTGGATTGTTTCGTGACGGGAACGCGTTATTAAATTCAACAGCCCGCAGGAAGCGTTCCGTCTCGGTGGAGACAGGAGCTGCAACGTCCTCCCCGAAAGACACAGGAATGCAGTAGCGTGGACCCGCATATGGTCCACAGCTCCTTCATACTGATAAGACTCTCTAAACTGTTCCTTTTTACGCAGCGAGGAGATAATCGAGGGACGTTTGCGCTGATAACGCCGCTATCGTTCACCCGGCGGGATTAAATCAGATGAGGCCGCAAACAAGGAACAACCCCCCCCCCCCTCCCCCAATGTAACGACTGCCCAAGAAGCCGGTGGCACCAAATCGATATTACCTCCATCCGCTTAGGGAAAGCTGAACCGCCGCCAAGTGACGACGGGCGGGAGGTCAGAAGTGCATCGGTGCTGCGCGCAGGAATGAACTCATACATGTGTTTTCACCTGCTGTCAACATCACGGCTTCACAGGACTGAAGACTGCACGAGACGTCCTTCATCAGAATCACTAAGCCGGCCCCATTAGGCTGAAGGAGGGGGTATTTTCGGAGTCTGAAGGCCTTTTCCGCTGTTTATGGAGTGAAAGGTAGAACAACATCCTGAGGGGTTATCTGTCTGCTGGTGCAAGTTCACACCTGAGGAGAATATCTCACCTTTAACTCGCCCTACAGCAGGAGGAACCACACCAGGACACAGGGAGAACATGCAAACCACACAGAAATGGTCTTGTCTGCCTGCCATGCTTGGGAATTAAACCCAGGACCCAGGAGTTCTGACCTCCTCCAATTTTTATGTGAAGTATTACACAACTACTGTAATCCCATATATATATATATATATATATATATATATATATATATATATACACACACACACACACACACACAACAGTTGCCACAACTACTATAATCCCTCATATACAAGAGTTGCCTTAACTGCCATAATTCCTCATGAATACCATATGCCCGACCTGCTACGTGGTGCAGTGTGGTGTAGTTTTAAAAACCATTACTGTAATAATGTGTACTACTTGGTTCTGCACGCAATAGTTTTTCAAATAAATTCACCTACCGGTGAGCCGGTGTCACTCAGAGCCCCAGGGGACAAAAGGATTTCATTTTCATGTCATAATAAATGGCTCCTCTTTCCAAAAATCAACTGACTTAAATGAAAAGCAAACAAATCTCAGCAATGCCGAAGAGACACATTCCTCATTTTTTATCTTTCTGTTTCTCGGGACGCAGATACCGAAAGCGGCGCGGACCATCCGCACCCGGGCCGTACAATGCTTCCACTGTTGATGAGCCCGACTGCATTCTTTGCTTCTTTTGTTTTCCCGCCACATTACTTCCGAACTATTTGTCCCAGATCCCCCTCGTTGAGTCTTTCTGGATAAACGGAGACGCACAGCGGCGGCGTCTGTTCCACCGACATGTGGGTTCCACTCAAGAATCCATGAATCAAGAATAAGTGTGAAGCGACCGCGAAGGCAGGCGATCCGTCTCCCGAACGCAAATGTTTGATGAGACCTCATTCATCAGGCGCCGCCGCCTCGCGGCCAGCGTCCCGACGCATCACACGGCATTTATCATCACGCTCGCTGATAGAGTGAGACGTCCTGTACAGAGTTAATCTAAACTCCACGCCGCACAGGCCTCGCGAACGTCCCGTCTGTCTGGACGGAACATGCAGACACTCGCGCCGACATCATCATCATCATCCCAAACCCAGAGCTCCTGTGATTGCACCTCACGCGACATGAAAAGCGCGCCGGCATTGTCCTCTGAAAAGGGTGCTCTTAAGATATTATTCCTTTTAAGCCTCTGCTTTGTACAACCCATCCATCTGAAAAAACTGGTTACACAAACACGGCATCTGTTATCACACGCATGCAACCCGACACGTCGATGGAACGGCAGGAGCGCAAACGCTGGACGCTCTGGATTCCTGGGTCAAATGAATTCTGGCTCAGGTTAAGCTTACAAACTGAACTGAACTAAATCTGTGTATCCTGTATCCTAATCATAGGGGGGGGGGGGGCAGGCTTATGGGGCTAAAGGAGCGTAAACATTGCAGTGTGGACATAGAGACAAACACATTCACACCTGGGGCAATTTCATCACCATCATCATCATCATCACCCCTATTATAGTGGAGAACTATGGCTTCTGAAAGAACTCCCTCTAACCACACAGAAGAACATGCAAACTGTCTTGCAGTACACTTCAGAGTGCTCTGTACATCACATACGTTTTTCTGGAGTGTGTTGAGCGTAATAATGTTGAGATCTCATGTCCCCATGGTCCTCAAACGCCACACCGATGATATAAACACATATAGACAATAGAGAGTGTCCAATCCTGTTAAAAAGAGTTATTACGGATAAAGTGCCGTTTCAGCAGTATGATGCCCTCCTCCACTTTTCCTAAATCCGTTTCTCGTGGAACAAACGCAGCACCCGAAAGAACGTTCAGGAATCTCCAGAGTCCAAGGTTCATCTGCAGCACACACCATACCACAACAAACAAGAGGCTCATGGGTAATCCTACATCAAAAGCACAGGACTACCGGAGCCGTGCCGCAGGTGTCTAAAAGTTCAAAACCCCCACATCCGAGCGGTCAGACGTTCGTCCGCTCGCCATCTCACCTCAACGAGACAGGGCCGCCTAGCTACTTCCTCATGGTTCTCGTTCTGCAGGTAGAGCCGTTCCTCAGAGCGCTGGAACCTGCCCAAACCGTCTCCGGCGTCCCGACCCGAGCTGTTCCATTCGGAGGGAACGATCCGACGCACGGTGACGGATCTCACTTTGTTTTCGCTCTGACAGCCAGAGCTCTGGAGTTCTGCCCCATTGCTTATCAGATCCTCCCCCTTCTTTCTCTCGCAGCCTCCCTCACCCTCGCTCTCCCCCTCTCGCTTTACAAACCGAACTCTCCAATAGCAGGAGGGCCGCCGCACGGTAACCTGGCCGTGGGAGAACGCCGAGCGGCACAGGGATGTTTCCCAACCTGTGCATTTCTGTTCTGACGTCACCCTCCCGCTGCACACTTTCCAGCCAAATGCCCTTGTTTGTTACCCTCCCAAAAGGCCTGGGTTATTTTTACCCTATCGAGTTTCCTGGCATGACTTTTCGGGTCAGGTTTGTCGTGCACTAAACAGCTCGTAATGAGTTCTTTAAAGTGCTGAAACTTCGGCGTGAGTCACACGGCGTGACTGATTTCCTGGAATTCTACACCCTGAATAATAACAGTGACGGAATTCTGCAGAGTTGGTTCTAATCTCGATTCGGCACCTCGGCTGATCCCGATGTCCCGCGCGCCGGCTGACCCGAGTGCAGTGATGTGCAGCTGGAGAACCCAGGTGTGACTTATTCACTTGGAAATGACAAATGTAGCCTGATGACCTGAAACATGCGATTGAAGGAGGAAACTAATTTCCTCAGTGGAATAAAAGCAAATTAAATAAAACGGAATTCCTGCCGCCTTGCTGTAAACTAAATATATACTCACGAGTTTGTACACAATGTTTGCGAATTGCACATCAGCAGTATGCTATCTCGGGCAATCAGGGGCTTGGGGTTTAGGAACCAGCCTTGCGACCAGACGCTCCTGGGTTCCATTCCTGATACCAAACAAGTGCTATGGCTGAAGTGTCCTTGGGCAAGGCACCCAACCCCAATTGCTCACCGGGACGGGCCACTGCTTCAGGCACATGTGCTCAAATTCGTGTATATGTAAGTACAGTGGGCAAAATAGTATCACTTTATCACAGTTTCTATATTAAACTGGACCTTTTTTCGTCCTGTCCTGAACGGAACCCGCAGCAGACGAGCATTAATGTAAAGAAGGTAACTTTGTTCATTACACAGCAGATTGTAATGAGATGCTGTGCGGCCGAACCACCGAGCAGCGGGGCAGAAGAGGACGCCGGTGGAAAGCTAATAAGAGGTAAGTAAAAGGGGCTGGCATCTCAGGACAAGAGGGAGCGGAGCGGACTTTAGAGGGTCCCGCTGTTCTGAAGGGCGGAGGCATGATGAATATACAACACGGCACAATACCACGTTAACAAACCAGAACCAGACCCATCCAGCTCCCGACTTCTGCTCTTTTATTAAGTTTAACTCCAGCAGAAGGTAATGAAGCTTCTCAGCAGCCGGAGTTAGTGGCATTTATTAACTCTCTCTTACTTACAACTGATTACAGAAACAGAAACACAGAGGGAGGCATTTTCATTCTCCACCGAGGAACGGGAGAGACTTCAGGACATAAATAGCTTTTATTCGCTGATAGAAAGTCTCTTTTTTTTTTAAGCCACCATTAAGACTTTAAAAGCAAAGCTTTAGTGAAAAGACTGGAATTCAGCCGACTGCAAATGTTCCTTTAACATCAGCGAATCTGAAAGTCATGTTTACAAGACGCCCTTCAAAAAAATACCTGTTGTATTATGTTGTATACAGTGCGGTCCAGGGCATTCTGTGAACAGGAGAACCTACCAAATGCCAATTAAGTTTTTTTTAAGTGTAACTTTGTGCGTTCTGCACTGAGATCACGGCATGAGGTCTGAGTCTGTACAAAATACAATGTGAAGCATCTTTGAATGGAATACTAAGATATATCTTCTGGTTCTAGAGAAGTGAGAACCTGGATCTAAAGTAAGACTGTACAAGCACCAGGCAGCATAGGTTCTCGAGCACCAAACTAAACTAAATTAAACCAAAGGGTCGCATTCATCTCTCTTTACAGACTGCACACAGTGAGTCCTGCACCCCTCTGAGATCCAAACCCCGTTTAAAGTGTCACAAATTAATTCTCTGGACCACAATTAGATTCTCAGAACCTCAAAATGACCTCAGGCCGTCTGCGGCAGGACGGTTCTACGGAACCCACATAACGCTGCAGAATTCACAACACACGGTGCGTGTGTGGGACTAAACTTTTTTCGTGGGGAAAGTGCAGGAAACAAAAGAACAGAGTATCACACAGTGGGGTCTGGTTAAAGATTAGATCCGTCGTACTACCGACGGTCAGGAACCGATGACCACAGTGACCTTTAAAAGTTAACAGGAGCCATTTCAGTCCTGTTGTTCTGTCTGCACTCGTACCAAACCCCACAATCATTAACAGACCTGCATGTGCAGCCAGTCAGCTAAACCTACAGATATCTGCACTGGTAGATATCATAAAATGGTAGTATAAGGGGTGTGAAGCCTAAAATAAGATGTTGGAATGTCTGCACTTGTTTACAGCTTTAAATAAAACCTCACATTAGAGCTATCGCAAAGTGGACACTTCAACAGAGACAAGCCAGAGCACGAGACTCTTATAGCCTCTCTACAGAGGTCTGCACTCACACAGCAACAATGGTGATGCCCAGGCATAGAAGGTCCATTATGTGTGGAATTTGCATGTTCTTCCAACATCTGCATGGGTTTACTACAGGAGCTGAGTATGTATGTGAGCTCAGTGTGTTTACTCCTCAACCAATGGCTGCAGGTGGCTGGGATAGGCTCCAGCAACCCCTTACCCCAAATTTTACCAATATACCAGAGGTTCACTGAAGGCTCAGGGTGCTCATCTTTACATTTTTAGTATTTATTTTTAGATAATGTGTGAGTTGAGGCATGAGGCTGCTTTTGCAAAGTCGGAATAATGAGACTGATGTTTCTCCTTCCGTCTCTCGTCACTGTTTACCGCTGTTTGCACGAAACAAATGCCGTTCAAGATGAGAAGTCCCACTCGTATGTTTCTGTACATCTGACTGACATGCAGCGAATACAAAAGAACCTCCAGAGACAAAAGGACGAGAGACAAAAAGAGAGAAAATCAGGAGCTGGATGGAAAGTGGAAAAGCCCGATTCGCTTTGATCTTTGTTTTTTTTTGTCCTGTGAGCTCAGCTGTGGTCTGCCAGTCCTCTCCTCAGGTTCACCGCATTAATGTTCCGCAGCATCGCCGGCTCTCCATCCACCAAGAGAACAGACATCAAAGGGAAATTCGGATCTCTGCTGCACAGGACGCCACTGGACCAGAGACAGGAAACCAGACATTCCTGAGGTTCTACCATCTCCACACGAAGACAACAGCGCATCCATCGAAATACACACCCTGAGAAGCGTTTCGGCTTCGCCCTGGGTGTGTTTGTGGATGGAAATGATTTATCCCACATAACTGGAATGTCAAGTATGCTGCACTTCAAAGCACCTACAGTGTGGAGATGCAATGATACAAGAACCCTGATGCACCCACAGAGGTGCAACCTAAATACAGAACGTGTTTACGTGAACAAACAGCATCACGCTGCATCCATATGGTTCGACACCCCGAATGACGACGTTGCTCATGATAAAATTAAATTTAATGCTGGATGAAGTAACATAGCTGTGTGTGATAATGGTTCTCAGTCATTGTTTGAACACTGCTCTTGATAATCTAGCAGCATGCACAGTGGTACTTAGGAACCAGGATCGGGAACCTTTGGCCTACGGCTTTAGAAAATCATTACACTTTGTGTTTTGGTTGGAGCACAAAGGCTTTATTCATTAGAGAAAAACCCGTCCCACAGAGAACCCAAAACGCAGAGGGTGTGTTTTAATTAGGAACACGGATATAACGAGCTCACCTTTTCTCTCTGAGACCAACAAGCAATAAAGCTCTACAACAACAGTGCACAGTGTGGATCAGACGCACCTCAAGGACGACCCGGCTCTCAGTCTTTTTAAGCTGCTTTGTCTGATTGGGGTAGCAGGGGGTGCTGGGGGCGGGGCGTTCCAGAACTCATGGGGTGAGTTTGGAAAAGTCACCCGAACAATGAACACACACACACACACACACACTCGCACCTGTCTCCAACATCACCGTGCCAACATGCCACTGAAAGAACATGAGGTCACAGCACTGACACATCAGTCTGTGATTTCACTCCAGTTCATCCTCATATGTATGTTTCCTAAATTCCCTGAAGCGTCTGAGTAAACCCCGTAAGCCGTGCGCAGATGTCAGCGTTTAGTTTGGCTGATTTAACACTTACCCCGCGAGAACACAGATGTGACCGTCTGCCTCCCCCAAAGCAAACATCAAACAATCGCAGTCATGATGTTCCTTTAATATCCGTGACATTGATGACAGGGCCTTTGATGTCTTCCTGTTCTGTCTGTCAAACTTCATTAAACTAATTTCACACGCCGTTCGTGAAGATGGGGAAGGTTCCCGTCGAACGAACACCGACCGCATCCAGAGCAGATCGGTCTCGTCCTCACGGACGTTGCATTATTGAAGATGAGGCAGGGTGGAGATGCAGCTCGTGGGAGGAATCACAGTCCATGCAAATGTTAGAACCTTTCCCCACCGCTCTCGGCCTCATCCCCAGGGCCATGAATTATACAGCCCTGAAAGCGCGGGAAAGCTCCGTGGAGATGCTCTCTGGGTGCTCAGGGCGAGGTGCGAATCAGCTTCAGGCAGATCTCTGATCCGAGTTTGTCATGTTGCATTAGATGGAGATGAATGATGCGTCGTCTGCAGAGTTGTGATGTAATAATCAGTGTGAGGTGGTTACTGAGCGTCTGGATTTCACCCCGAGGTACCGCAGGGACTTACTGAGGCAGACGTGATGCACCGTCATTAACATCTGATATGTTTCATTCACAAATACAAACACACACACACACACACACACACACACACACACACACACACACACACACACACACACACACACGAGTCGATTCAGTAGGTCAACAAGCAGCGCACTCCCTCTCTTTTTAGATCAACGTGGTTCGGAGCGCTGCCCTGGAAACCTTTTAAATACGGAGCCAGACTTCTTCAGGAGTTATGTGTGGAGACTTTTGTCCTACATACATTTATACTTTATTATTATTATTATTATTATTATTATTATTATTATTAGGATTTCACTCGTTAATACTGGCTGTAAAAGTTGCTATAATGACAATTTAGCTCGGACAATGAGGCGCCAATAAAAGAGTACTTTTTACAAGAGAACCCTCAGAACCTCAGGTCCATATTCTGAACAGACTCGGCATCATTCTGATCTCCTGAGCAGCCTATACGGGAAGAGATGACCTTTTAATCAGTGTGGTAAACAAAGCGAGTTCTGCGGTGCAAAATAAAGACCATAACAGAACCAGATCTGGGAGTCTTTAACCATCTGGCCTGGTGTAGCTCAGGAGAAATAATTAATGAATGAAGCAGTGCACAATTTGTCGGAAAGATCTTCATTTTTATTTTCGTGGTGCATCGGTCTGGCCGTTGAGGCCGCAGGAGATGAGGTCAGAGGGAATGTTGTGGTTTCTATTCCTCTGGAAACGTTAGGAGCTCAAACAAAAGGCTTGATATCTGAGGTGGAGTCCGTCACTGATTAAACCACAACATCTCCACCCATCAGTCAGCTTTATTTTATTTCCATCGGCGAAACACAAGGTTACTTAAATTTTCTGCAGTTATCCTGATAGCATATTATCATATATTATTGAAGATCAGGTGACGACACCCGTCGTTATTGATGCTGACGATGGTGACGTGTGTTTTTTTTTCATCCCTGAGCAAACATTACTACATATGCGATTCTATTCCAGTGTGTGTGCACAAGTGCAAATATTTATTCTCATGACCCACTGACTTTGTGCAGATGCTGCCCTTATTGTTGTAGACAGCTGAACTGAAAGGTTCCGGATGACCAATAAGAAAACAGAAGTCACCTTGGACAGATCACCAGTTTACACACACACACACACACACAATAACACGCTTACACACACAACCTCAGGTGTGTAGTTCTGACTTCCTAATAAAAGAAGCAAAACTACATGCAACATATAGAAGGCATAATAAGAGCAAACGATGAGCCTCCCCACGCCTCTCCTGACTCACAGCCGTATCATGGCTCCGTCTCGGGTTCCGTCACCGCGTACATGCTGAATCATCCACAACCAGGCAGCATCATCACATGATGACATTAAGTCCAGGGAACGGCATGACTGTCCTGCCGCTCTCACGGTCCAGAATCAGGTTAGTTCCTCTAACACGGTGTCATTGGATAATCCCTCATTTTAACTCTTATTACAGGCTTACGGTCTGAGCTCTCCCTGTCCCGCAGTCTATTTATCCCCCTCAGACATTATTCCTCCACAGATACTACAGGTAGATGAGCTTGTGGGGGGGAAAAAGATGATGTTAAATCCACTGTGAACAATAATACAGCCCAAACTCCTGCATCCTCCAGGCGGCCGATGTAAAGACAATGATACAGTAATATAATTATAAGGTCGCACAGAGACAACTCCGGCTCGGTTTCGCATTATGGTGTGGAACATGGAACCATGGAGCCTCCCACATGGCGTGCCGGAATCCGGAGGGAAGGATCTCATCCGCCTGGCTGCTCATAACTGAGTTTACTAAGAGTCAAGGTGTTTTACAGACAAATAAACCACTAATTACATAACGGTTTTAATACCTGAGAGCAACATGACTGTCAAGTTTAAAAAGTGATTGTTTTTTTCATGCTATACGGTGAACAGCTTGTTGGTCAGGATATAGTTTATAAGATAAAGTGGGAAAAATTTGGAAAAAGTGGATTGCACTTTGCAATTCAGAATGCAGAACAAACTGGTAATGCCACAATAATGGGGCAGAATACAATAAATACTGTGTAGGTTTATAGTAAATGCTGAGGCTTTACGCAATAATTACTAAAACAGTATGCAGTAAATACTGTGGAAGCATAATGTACATACTGTTTTGTATGTACATAATGTTTTACACAACATGCAGTATAAATTAAGGACGTATGCAGTATATCCTACAAAAGTATACCAGTACACAATGTGTAATAAGACACCATATTCTGTAACAGCAGGTTGTATATTATGGGATATTCATTCATTCATTCATTCATTCATTATCTCCCGCTTATCCTCTATTAGGGTCGCGGTGGGGTTCCCCATGCCCATCCAGGGGAGAACGTCTCGGGCGCTGGGCAGATAGACCCAGGACAGGGCGCCAATCCATCGCTGGGCACACACTCACTCACACAGACACACTCTATAGGGGGCAATTTTGAGAATTCAATTAACTTGATCCATGTTTTTGGACTGTGGGAGGAAACCGGAGAA